>CM060900.1:194553978-195118978 GCA_030762935.1 Hymenopus coronatus | reverse complement strand
TATTGAGAGATTTATAAATTAAAAACATTGTATGATTAGAAAATGTTTTACATGAATTGTTGTCCAAACATTTATAAATGCTTATTTCATACTCTTTTACACCTGTGTACACATACCTGAACTTATATAACACCTATCATACACTTCTACACTTTTTCAAAATATAATAGGGGAACACCGCCTATATTGGGCCTCTAGACCTTCACACATTATTGAATAAAAGTAACAGACCCAAGCATAGAACAAACAATATCTGTAACACTTAACACACTATGAATTTACAGAGAAATTTAATTTAAAAATAAAAACCGCCATATTGGAAGATAAATATATTGTGACTATGCATTGAGGCCCTAATTGCCGAACGCGTGTGTGTAGTTTGCTTCCCAAGTTATAGCTAATTATTACCGTCCATTGCTACGTCTGCGTGAGTGGATTGTCACCTGCGTGAGTTTGTGACACCTGCGGTGGTTTAAGCGTGAGACTGCGTGTGGAAGTTTCTTGCCTCGTAATCGATAGGTATAAAGGAAGAGAACGAGGCCCGGCAAGAGTTTCAGTTTCAACTGGGCATGCATAGTGTGCAGCAGTGGAGACAGTTCCGATGGTAAAGTCGGAGCTTGCAGACATAGCCTCAGCCACTGAGAAAAAACAAAAACAAACAAACAAACAAAAAACAACTGTACATCAGAATGCGAAAGCATCGAATAAAGACGATTATTATAAAGCAGATTTTTATTGTATTTAGTCGAAACCAGTAAAGAGTTGCTTGTTTGAGTAACAAAGAACAGTTTTTCATTACACTGGTGTCAAGAATGGCATCTAACGACACAATGGAGAATATGATGAAAACCTTACTCGCGGAAATAAAGAACATGAAAACCGGAATAGGCGATTTGAAAACGAAAATGAAATCAGAACGGATTAAATGGAAAAACTGCAACTCGGCATGGTCAAAATGAACATGGAAGCTATATTAGGAATGGAAAAATTGAATCCGGAATGGAGAAAATGAGATCCGAGATGGAATTTGGAACGGAGAAGATGAACTAGATATCGACAGTGAATTGTATGATGATGAAGATGCAGATTCATTTATCGAATTAAGTCGAAGAATAACTATACGGCGTGAAAAATGACGTGGAAACATTTGGGGAAAAGATGGAAGAACTTGGTGAAACGGCGAAAGTCTATAACAAAAGACTGGAAGACGTCGGGGATCGCCTTATTGCCCTGTAGGTATGACTCCATGATAATGCCAAAGAGCTGAACATTGTGATGGAAAAGATGTTGGACGGCAATCTAAAATACTTGAAGGTCCAGATGAAGATACGCAAAACAACATCCGCACGGTCCAAGGCACCTTAGTTCTACGGAACATCCACTTTTGACGTCTTCCGCAAACAGTTCGCTGCTGTCGCCACCCACAACCGATGAGCTGCTGAAGGAAACCATATAACTGTTTGCAAGCCTTCAGGGAAGAGCAGCAGAAGTTATGAGACCGTCTTCATCACTTCTCGAATGACACTACGCACCATGGGCAGCAGAAAGGACGACAGCATCATCGCAGAGGTTGGGTTACAAGGGAAGCTGTGAAAGTATTAGCAGACACAGGTGCAGCCCAACCTATGCTGCAATCATCAAGAGGGGCCGCGTCGTGGCCGAGTGATTAGACCACTCGCCTCTCCTAAAGCGGCCCCGGTTCGACATCAGGTGACCTCATGTGGGATTTGTGATGGACAAACCGGCACAAAGGCAGATTTTCTCCGGGTTCTCCGGTTTCCTCTGCCATGGTATTCAACCGGTGCTAAATCTTCATTTCATGTATCATTAGTGTCATTGCTTCTGGTGCAATATGAAGTTAAAAGCTTGCGTTAAACACAATAAACAAATCCCAAAATAGGTTCCACCGGAAAAATAGGCTGAGGCTGGAGGTCATGAGATCTAGGAGAATCACTGGCCAGTGTGACAGCCGTTAGTGGCACCGCATGCAGTCTTCGTGAAGAACGGTGAGTAATGCTTCTGATTGGACTACAGGAAGCTAAATGCCGTCGCCAGAAAATATTGTACCCTTTTCCCCGGATTGACGGCACACTGGACACACTTGCTCGTACCTAGCGATTCTTGATATTGCACTTGAAATCGAGATACTGGTAAGTTAGACTTTATCCAAGACAAACAGAAGACCGTATTCTTGACAGGTCAAGGGCTTTGGGAATTTGTGATTATGTCCTTTGGCCTCTGCAACGCGCCAGTCACGTTCCAAGCACCTCATGTAATCTGGGATGAGAAGGCGCGCCTAAGACGCCTGCCAGCGCTATTTGGATGGCATCGTCGTCGTGCGCAACAACTTTGAAGACCATCTTGAGAACCCAACCAAAATACTGCAATGTCTGCAATCGGCTAAACTTAAATTGAAAGCAAAGAAGTGCCAAATTTTCTGAAAGAAGGTGAATCGCTTTGGGTTCATAGTATCACCACCTAGGGTGGCCACGGATACGGAGAAGGCCTGAGCTTTGAGCGAATTGCTTCACCCGAAACACAAACAGGAGCTGCGAAATTTCCTGCGGATACAATTTCCTGTTTGGCAGAAGTTTCTCCAACATTGCGAAGCCTCTCACTCATGTGTTGGAGGATCACCGACCTTTCTCGTGGTCAGAGGAGGCTGAGCGCCAAAACGCTTAAGTCACCATACTGCAATGCGCCTGTTTTAGGATTTCCACCACCTGAATCCAGTGACCTCGGGATTGTTGGCATTCTTTCCCAGGTCCAGAATGGCCAGGAGCGGGTAATATTCTATTACAGCAAGACGTTCTCCAAGGCAGAAAAGAGCTACTGCATTACCTGGCGAGAGCTTCTGACACGAATTACGGCGCTAGAGCACTTCTACAGTTGTGTGTTCATCCATCCATTTAACCTGAAGTCTGACAGTTCCGCTCTGACCTAGCTGTTAAGCTTGAAGGACCTTGAGAGCCAAACAATCCGTTGGATCTGGAGGCTCCAAGAGTACAACTTCGCATCAGAACATCGGAAAGGAGGGGACCAATACAATTCCAATACAATGCCACGTAATGACGATCCTATTCAGAGGAGTGCGGCCACTGCGCTAACGTTGAGGAGAAAGGGCGTGCTGAAGTTAATCGTGTCATTTCGGCGATTCCTGCAGCTGAATGAAAGGGCGCGGTTCTGAGGAGGCAGCCGCTGACAAACGCGGACTTGAGAGAAACGGAAGCAGGGACTAGACCCTGTTGGGAGGACATGGCATCCAGGAGTAGGGTGACTACTCCTACTGGACGGAATTGAACTCACTGAAGACCAGAGAAGGAGTATTATTTGGAATATGGGATTCACCTGATGGGAGGACCCAGAGAGAGAGAGAGAGAGAGAGAGAGAGAGAGCAGCTGATCCTCTTTCGAGGTAAAATTATGGAAGTCCTGTACGAAGCACTTGCGTGGGCCTTGGGGAAACATTTGGACCCAACCGAACCACCGAGATGCTCCGACTACGGTGATATGGGCTAAGATTACAGGTAGGCGCTGAGAGGTGATGCCGCCAATAGCATGCGTGTGGCAAGTTGCGGTGAACAGTCCACGAGCTGGGATTGCATGCAGCAATATCGTGTTGAGCACCTTTCGAATGCATAGTCATTGCTGTAACAGGGCCATTCTCTGTGTCAAAGAGGGGCCTCAAGTATCTGTTGGTCGTTATGGATTATTTCTCGAAGTGGCCGGGCGTGTACACTATTCCTAACAACTGTCCTAGGACCGTCGAGAATTGTGTTGTAGAAGAACTCTTTTGTCGCTATGGGGTACCAATGGAGCTGCACAATGATCAGGATATCAACTTTATGAGAGAAACACTGTAGCGACTTGGAGTGCACAGCAGGCACACAACATCTCTACAGTCACAGACGGACGACACGGTTGAGCGGCACATCAAGACTCTTGAAGGCCATTTGAGGAAGTTTATGGCCAATCAGCAAAGAGACTGTGATATGGGGATGCCACTTTTCTTACTGGCCTAACTCCCTTCAATGCATTACACTACTGGTTTGACCAGCCGCTTGAGTCTTTGGCATGGAGCTGCATCTACAATGCGACCTGATTTTTGGGAGCTCTTCTCGGGCAGAACAGCCAGCAATCGACTACATAGGGAATCTGGTAGACCGAGTTTTGGACATGCATGAGAGGGAGCGTCAGCAAATCCAGAGAGCGAGCGCCCGGAAGAAGATCAGTTATAACTGGCAGGCCACCAGTCCACCAGATTTCCACCAGGGTGATTTGGTGGTGTTATTTCACCCTACGCGGACGAATGCACCCTGCCCCAACTTTAACAACCATGTCAGGCGATATACCTTGTGGTGAAGATCAATGATGTAGGCTACCGCATGCAGCGATTGCCTGGACAGAGGATTCAGTTTCCTTTGTACGACATAGCCGATTGATGCGTGCATTGTTACACCTGAGTGTGGACAGGTGTGCCGTCGGCAAGTACTTTAAAATCGAAGTTGTAATTTTTACACCTGTATTACTTTTTGACACCTGCGGTAGCTAGAACTTGCAACTGTTTCTGGAAGATTCTTGCCACGTCATTAAACAAGTATAAAAAGTACAGGACGAGCCACGGCGACAATTTCAGTTTCAGCTGTGAAGCACAGCATGCAGCAGAAGAGTGAGTTTCGAAAGAGAACTCTACGGCAGAACTGTTGCCAGAGCATCAAAGAGAGACGATTATTAGAAAATAGTTTTTGATTGTAATCAGTCAGAACAAAAGAATTCTTTGAGTAATAAAGAGCAGTTTTGTTATTGTACTGCGAAACTCCAATTTAAGTATACATGATTAAATCAAACCACCTATGTTTTCAATTTACCACATAAAGTTAAAACAACACAAAATAAACATAAAAAGCATATCTCAACTAACTTTTCGGGTAATTAGAGAGCACAAACTTTACAGAAAAGTCTTTTGGTAGCTGGATGTCTTGGCACAAACCACATCCATGCATTGTTTGTATTTCATGTACCGAATCATGTCTCTGGCGGTATACAAGTTGCACAGTTAGCAATACCATTTCGCCTCATTTAATGGAGGTTTCTCGGCAGGTAGGCATAAAATATTCTTTTCCACTTTCTACCGCGTCTTAAATGAAATGGTAAAAATCAGCAGCCGCAGTTGCTACCCTTTTCCTCCTCTCTACTCATCTAAGAAGGGGTTAGACATTTGCTGGGTTTACTACGGTGAGATTTTTCTTGGGCAAAACTGTTGGGACTGAAGAAGATATATGTATGTGGTAGTGGTATATCCTGGTTTTCAATCACATCCTCCATGTTTTCCGTGCATGACATATTATAGACCTTTGAGACTGAGAATTCACAGACCTAGAAAACATTAGGGTAAAAAACCTGACTTACTGCGCTTTTCCTGAAACTGTTCACAGCTCAGTCCTATTTAATTCGATATCCGCAATACTCTTTTATTATATAGAATTCAGATATTTAGTCCATCATGATTAAGATCCCCGTTGATTTTTTGCTATTTTAACCAGCGCATGGATAAATTTAGTGCATTCTCAATATGGACATTAAAGTTGAACGTTTTATCCAACGTAATGCTCTCTGTTCCTGGCAGAGTCTTGTTGATGTGTACTTGGATATATATATATATATATATATATATATATATATATATATATATATATGCATGTATGCAGGCACATAAATGTGTGTATGTATTTAGGTTATGTATGTGATGTGTCTCTTTAGCTTCCGTAGAAGGCCGCGTCACCTTGCATGGGATTGCCGACGTGTTGCTCATCTTGCCGTGAGCTTCTTCTGGGCTCTTGTGTGGTCGTGGCTTTTTTGCTCCCGCTTATATAGAGGCGATGTGATGGAAGTTGCCCTACCCCTCGTTTCTGGTTGGCTAGTTGCCCGCCAATTGGCGTGGATGCTGGCGCCGCTGTTTTCTGTGGATGCTGGAGTTGGTTTATGCTTTGTTTCTCCTGTTTACATTTTGTCTTTTACTTTTCCTAGATTCTTCTTCTTTTGGTAAAGGCTGCTGTAGTTTGCCGTCAGTTTCGAGAAGGCCGCATGACATCGCCCCTTGCCTGTCATTGACTGGAGGTCAACCAATGGCTCTCATTGTGAGCTGAGTCTTCCAGGTGTTATGGAGTTACTTTTCCATGTTCTTGTTAATGTTGGTCTTTTCTTTGAAAATTTCTATGCTTCCCCGAGCCATTCTGCGGCAAAAATTGCTGCAGGTAGCTAGCTATAAGCTCATTATTGTGAAAACCGATGTGGTGGCCGCTTGTGATTACGTGTACAGCTAATGCGCATTTTTTCGGGTTGGTTGAGTTTCAGACTGCATATGTGTTCTTTTCTACGCGTTATTATGAACCGTCCCGTTTGGCCAATATGGGCACTACCACAGCCGTATTTAATGCTATAGATGCTTGGGTTTCGGAACGGGTTGTTGGTTTCTTTTGTTGTTAGAGTTGCTTTCCTGTAGAGTTGTAGCGCATTCTGATACCCTAGCTTTTAAGGGCGTTGGAAATCCTGTCTGTGACGCCTCGTATGTATGGTACACTGATTCACTTTTGGTTGTATTTTCCAGAGCTCTGAGCGTCAACCTTTTGATGGTTTGTTCGATTGGTGTCCCTTTGCATTCCCCGTATTTCTTTGTGTGCGTAACCATTAGCTCTGAGAATGCTGTTCAGCTGTCTCATTTCCTCTCTGAAGAGCTCTTGGTCGCATATGTGAATGGTACAGAAGAATGGTGCGTTTATCATTCCTCGTTTTATGGTGGATGGCGAGAAGACGCATGTAAATATCTGTTGGTGTGAGTGTGTTTTCTGAAGACTGAGCAGTGTAGTTAATTCTTTTTAATGAGCTAATTATAGTAGTATGTGTATATATGTAATTAGATACATTTTCAAATACGTTTATAATTTTCGCTGGCTTTATAAGGTGTAGATTAGTGTGTGTGTGTAAATATATGTTTGTATTCTGTTTTTTTACTAGCATGCACTCCCATAGTTCTAGTTTAGTGTTTGTGTGTATAAATAAACTTCATTTTATTACTTTTACTAAATTGCTGACCATAATCTATGGTTATTACATTTAACAGAATTAAACTGTAATCTTAAAATATCAATCGAGTAATTTGTTTTTAGTGCTTTCTGTTGATTTCAACAAAGTATACGAGTGAAGCGAGCATCCGCCTAAATTAGCTCTAGGTTAGTGTGTGTATATGTGTGTAAATTAATTTATGTTCATGTCATTAGCTTTTAGTAATTTACATTGCTTTGATCAAATCGATCGCATGCGCTCGGTTAGCTCTAGGTCTACTGTGTGTGTATAAATAAATAGATTTTTGTGTAATTAGACTTTAGTACTTACCAGTGTTGTGTTTAAAGCATTTGAGCGAAGCGAGCATGCACTCGGTTAGCTCTAGGCTAGTGTGCGTAAATAAACTGATTACCGTGAATTTAATTTGAGTAATTTCCACAGTTTTCATTAAAGCATGCGAGCAAAGCGAGGTTACGCTCGGTTAGCTCTAGGTTAATGCTGTGTTAATGCTGTGCGTGGAAATAAACTGATTTTCGGTTAATTAGCGTTTAGTAATTTCCAATGTTTTTATCTAAGTATGTGAGCGACTTTCTTGTAATTTGATTTCATTAATTTTCATTGGCCCTATCAAAACATATATTAGTGCGTACGTGTGTGTAAATAAATTGATTTTCATGAATTTGCTTTATCAATTTACACTGCTTTCACCAAGGTATACGAACGAAAGAAGCATTCTCTCTATTATGATAGGTTTGGGTTAATGTGTAAATTATGTTTTTTTTTTAGTTAGTTCTGAGTCCTTTGCAGTGGTTTAGCCAAAGCACACGAGCAACACGTGCTTATCAGAACCGAAGACTCGCGGATTTCTTAAAAAATAAAAAAAAAACAAAAACAAAAAACAACAACAAAGGGTTGGCAGTACAGTTTTACGTTCGTAAAAATTAAACAAATGGAGTATGTTGTTTACATTTTGCGACGAGTTTTGTATATAAGAAAATGTCTGATTTGGGTTTCGTGCATGGGCCCCAGCGACTCAAAGTGATCACATCTATTACAAGAGCCATTTACTTGCTCAGTTTAGTATTTTCAGATTTTTAATCTGGATGCCCTGTAAACCTTTAGCAAGCCGTGTTTATCAAGATGCAAAGCTATAACAGAATCAGCAAGTTCAGAAAAAAAATAAAGAAAAGAAGAACAGGTATGAACTTTCGGATATTATTGACTGTTTCAAGTTTTCTGGTGCCTTTGAGCTTGTCTTAAGGAGACACGATGAGACTGAATCTTCTGAAAATCCTAGCGTGTTTTTAGGACTAATTGACAGTGGGTTGACAGTGCTGTGAAGGAACACATGGACTCAAGCCAAACTTTCAAATGGACTTCCAAAAGTACCCAGAACGAAGTACTGGATTATATATTAGAACAGATAACTTCACGGGATAGCAACCGAATTAGATTGGAATTAAAGAAATCCCAGCCTTCGACCATCTTGACTCTGTGATCTTCGTCAGGGAACTGGCAACAAAGGCGTAGATAACGAAATAACTATAGCTTGGAGGTGTAACTGTAATTGTGTTCAGCCCCAAACAATCAGACGTAGCATCTGGCACGAGATCTCCGATAGGTCAACACGTGCTCATTTTCTCTCAGATCCGCTCATAGTTTCGTGTAGCGGTCTTCCATCCAAGTGCAGAACTTTTTTCGTACATCTTCGGGAATCACTCTGGTCTTCTGCTTCCATGAGGAAGAACAAGCCACGCCGAGCCGCAGCTTCTAGGAAGACCAACTCCACCGCGACGGATCCTTCGCCATCGCCGTCACCCGAGGCAACTCCTGCCTCGACAGCATCGTCACCTCCTACCGCCGTTGCTTCACCGGCAGCCAGCATCAGCTCTCCTCGGCGATTGCAGCCGCAGTCGCAGATAGAGCAGAGCTCTTCTCCCCGGTTCAGCACCGTGGTTTGGTTGGTCCCTGCGGACATTTGCACACGGCGCTCCACCGCCGCAGTGGCCTTCAAGTTTGAGGGCCATTCGCATCGTTAACAGCCGGGGACCTACGCCACTGGTGAGGGTCAAACTGCGGGATCGTGTGGATCTGGAGGCGGCGTTAGCGGCAGGGTTGCCCTTGTTAGGGCAACATTTCGTCCTTGAGGCCAGCCAACGGGAACGTCACAGACCCTGTAGACGCGGCTGTGCCTTCGGACTGCCAACCCCTGTACCTCGCCACCGCGGTGCCGTGCCAACTCCATCACCGCCGATTGTGCTGGGCATGATCTCCACCGCCAGTTCTGGCAACCTGCTGTGCCACAGGGCACTTCATGGGACAGGTCCAGTGTCCTCAATACGCGAGGACCAGGACTACACGCAGACCACCAACGCCGACGCCACACCGTCTGTACCCTCAACTGACGCAGCGACGCGGGATGCCATTCAGGACCTCCACGCGTAGATCCTGAGCGTCGGCGCCCGTTTAGCTGCGCTGGAAGAGAGGTACAAGAGTGTCATCGCCGAGAAGCTCCAGGAGCTGCAAGCTTCTAGCACCGCAGCAGTCACCACACTGCAGTCTACAGCAGTTGAGCTATCAGCACCAGGTGACAGCAGCTGAAGCAATCCCTGCTACAGGCAACTACATACTCCGTAGAGCTCTTTCGCTTTAAGAGCCAACTCTTCGATGCTCCTCTTCCTGCTCAGGTACAGGGGCATACACTCACCAATGAACCACGGACCCCTCCGGTCCAACGACGAACGACAGCCAGAGAAGACAAGTGAGCCTACCTCCAAGAGCTCCTGAATCGACGATGAATTTATACGATCAACCCTGCACTACCTACACTTTCATTCCTTTCTATTACCACCGATAACTCCCCTAAGCTACAGTCAGGTTTCATGGCTGTATCCTAGAAACAACATTTCACCTGCTCCCACACACTCTGTGGTAGCATCCTAGACTCCACATACTTCCGATGGTGATCTGCGGGGCGCTTAAAGCTTCAAAGTACGTTGTAATTCAGGAAACTAAGGGTTATAACGTGGTAGGGTTTTTTAGTGGGTTTGCCGCAGTAGGGCGGAGAGCCCCACATATCTTCACAGCCATTGCACTTCGACTGCGGTTGAATGTAGTAATGCATTTTCCCTCTCAACGGTGAAAAAAAAATTGCGGACCGCGCCTAATACTGCTTATCTTTCTTGATCTGGCAACAGGTCTATACGCAGCTGCCAGCATGATTTCCTCTGCAGTCCGCTTCTGATGTAACATGGCAGTCATTCACCCATATGTTGCCCACGCCCAATGCTGTTTAACTTCTCTTAGCGCATATCTATTGACAGGTCTTCGCGCAGTTTCTGGCTTAGGTCTTTACGTGATCTACCCTTGGTCTCATGAAGCGTCCATCCATTCACGTGCTGACCACATCTAATGCTTCTTGACTTCTGACACCCGTTGAGAATACTCAGATGGAGAGGAAAATTCTTTCAATTTGTTTTTAATGATGTTGAGGACCGTTGCCAGACCTCAGTTAGCTGCATACCTGACAAACAAATTATCGCGGATCCTAATTTCAATACTCTCCTTAATTACACAGACCCAGTAATTATTAGCTTTAATAAATATTGCTGTTTAATTGCAGAGAATCCTATGGCCAAATCTGATGCAATGTTCTGCTACTGAGGATTTTTCCGGATAAAGTGGTCTAATGTGGCGTTGATTTTCTTAGATTCTCTCTTCAGTAGTTCGGCCCGCCTGATCTATCTATGAGAGATCACATTTATAAGGAACATCATACACTCCTGGTGTCCTGAGCCCTAGGTCATCATTAACAGAGCGCATCATGGTTCTGATCTTACTGGGTTACAAATGTATGGTACAGATATTGTAACCATGTAGAATCCCGGATATTGCCGCAGTAAGGAATGACGGCATTGATTTTGTTTTCTTTCTCCACAACAGATAAATCTTCCACAGTGCTCTGCAAATATACGTAATATGGTAATCATTTTCCCTCAATGAAGCAAAAAATGGTTGATTTCTGACTGGAGGCTAACAGAATCAGAAATATTAAAGGCTCTATGAAATAATGTCTTTAAGACGTTTTATTTTTGGGCAGAATGATGGTAACTGTGACTGTTGAGCTACAGGTTTTTATGCGTGGGCTTTCTGTATACACCATGTCCTATGGATCCATCCTTGTTCCTGTAAGTCAAAATATCTAGGAAAGGCAAGGTGTCATTGGTTTCAACCTCCACTGTGAACTGGATATTCGCATGGAAGCTATTTAGGTGTTCCAGGAAGTGGTGCAATTCTGCTGTTCCATGTAGTCAAACAAAAAAGGTATAACCAACATGTCTGAAGAAGTGTTTTGGTTTCTTTGGGGCAATGTTTGGAGCCGTCTGTTCAAAGGTCTCAATGTAGAAGTTGGCTATTGTAGGAGACAGGGGTGATCCGTTGCCTACTCCATCAGTTTGTACGTAATATTTACCTTTGTAGCTGAAATGGGTTGATGTTAGGGTATGCTTTTTCAGGTGGGAATTTGTCTTGAAGGAGTATCATGGTTTCCTGGAGTGGTACTCGTGTAAACAAGAAGTACATCGAAACTCACAAACAGGTCAGTTGGCTATAACTTCATGGTCTTCAGTTTTTCAACAAAATCTTAGGAATTCCTCACGCAGAGACAATGAGCATTTTCATGGCATGACTACAGTGAGAGAAAACTCAGGTTTTTGTACGATGTATGAGCAAGGTCTCTGCTTGTACGCAAAATGTAAAGACTTTCAAAATTTCATCTTTTTTTTTCTACCAATATTTCAAAATATAACTTCAATAATAGTGATTATTTCTAAAAGTATACCACTTTGTTATCTTCTCGATCTTTATTAAGATGGGCGTAGCCTTTGTTAAGACACACAATGCTTCAAGCGGTACCATATGATATGCCTTTGCCATTGTTATATTTGTTATTCTTTGCACTCTCTTGTTTCACTTTGCTGTAGCGTCGGTTGATTGCTTCTACCCATAACGGCGATATAAGCGATAGTATAGCTCCTTTATATATTGCTTTTAGCATGACATGATTAAGATCCCCTTGACTTGGCTGCTTTCACTATCGCAGGGATAAATTTAGTGCATGTTAATTTACGTTGTCACTATGGACATTAAAGTTGAATGTTTTATCTACCGTAATGCCGACAAATTTAATGCTCTCTGTTTCTAACAGAGCCTTGTTTATGTATTATTTAATTCTACGCTTAGCTTTTCGTCCTCCTCTAGATATAATGAGTAATTTTCAGTTATGATAATTGCAGTTTATTTTATTTCCCTTGTCCAGTTTGTAATGTTTTACATCTCCAGGTTTGCATAGTTTTCTTATTCCACAAGCGTCTTCCTTTTGACGATCACCATGAATTCATCTGTCAAAGGCTGTTGCTTCCATGTCTATGTATTCTAGATTCAGTAATGCATTATATTGTATGTTCAAGAAACCCGGTTCTACGCATGATCCTTTTGGGCATCCTTTGCTTTTAAATCTCAGTATTACAATGTGGTTTGCTGTTAAAGTTGCACTCCTACTGCTCAGAATTTTTTAAAAAAAGTAGATTTTTGGAAAAACAGTAGATTTAGATTTCCTCGAGCGTTGGTGCCTTTACTATGCTGGTCTGTGGTGCACATCCGTACTGCCTTTTGTTCAGCTTATTGTTAGAGTACAAATTGTACATTATTCTATTTATTAAAAACTTTTCGAGGACTTTAGCTGGGATGTTTATCAGGCTGATTTGGTGACATTTTTAACATCATCATTGTCCTTCTTTCCAGGTTTCACAGTTAGAATAAGCTCACGGTTTCCCATGTCCGAGGGAAACCCCGTTTATTCAGGCATTCATATATATTGCTGTTGTAATTTTGGGGAGTAGGTTAACAACTTTCATAAAGATGATTACTTTGATTCCACTTTTCCATGGGCTTTAGTTGGGTCCATCTGTTGCAGATTAGATGTTACTTCTTGTGTTGTATACGGTCAGTCGTTCATGGTTTCTATTGGTTGCAGTATCTTGCTTATAGTTTGCTTATGACAGTGGTCATCTTCTTAGTTATCCGCTGGTATATAGGAATCCATCATGTAAATCATGGTCTGTACAAAGCCTTTTGCTTAAGCCCATTTTGTCTCCCTTTGGTTGGCCTGTATGCTGCTGTGTTTAATCTTCCCTGATGGCATTTTATAGGCTGCCACCCACGGATTTGATGATGTGGATACATTATAGTGCTGTTTCCATGACTGAAATTTCTTTTTCCCAGCGTTCACCTCATACAGCCTGTTTTACTCCAGATAGAATTATTTCATATTTCTTCTCAAGTTTCCACCATGTTTCGTTCTCTGGTATGTGTGTATACGAGCATTAGTTCTCTTCCTCATTATCTGCAATTCCTGCGTCTAGTTGACATTCTGTTTGTTCTGAATCATAGTTTACACGCTGTTGTTTTGACACATTTGACTTTTTCCACGACCCATTTTACGTCATCCTCCTCTGTCACCCTGGTTTCTAACAAGCTGTGTGATTCACTTTTCTACTATGTCGCTTTCATGTCGAAAAATTGCGCTTGAGTTCATATGTTAAATTATCCTCAAATTGCTTGCATTCTTGGTCTCTGAAAGTGTACCCACCCCCTGAGTGTGCATATGCCATTTGGGTTAGGTTCATAGCCAATACTACATGTCATTGTTTTATAAACCAAGCAATTTTCTTAGTCAGATTATTGGCAATCAAATACATGTAAATGACAGCATCTTGTTGTTTGTAATTGTGAGGTGGATGTTACTGGATCCGGTGTTTTATTGGAATGCTCTAGCTGTTTTTTTATCATCTGGGGTGTGCAGCTGGGTATTCAGTGTAAATTCTTCCGACCATTTTCCGCGCTTATTATTTCTATTGCCGTACCATGTCTTGGATCTGGAGTTGCTATCCAATGCTAATAGCAGAGATTTACTTTCTACATACTTTAATATAGATTCTATTTTCAGTAGATCACTCATACATTCTTGCTTATATCTAGGTAAATGCTAGCTGCTATGCACCTATGGTTGCCCATAGTAAACAATCTAACTACGATTATTTCTTCTAATTGAATTTTTACTAATAGAGCGTTTATTGTTGATTATTATGCCTGCAGGTTTCTCGGCATTTCCGGAAGCGAGGATTCTGTGTCTGGTTAATAGCTCAAACTATTGTATCATTGTATCATTGTATTCATATGGTTCCTGTATGAATAGTATATCTGTATTTTGTTGTACAATGAGCTGGTCAAAATTACTATTAGATGCTTCAGAATATCTTGCATCGACTTGTTTACAAGTTGTGTTTTTTTTTATTATTTTGATTTATTGTTTCACAAGCCATTCTAGTATGACTTGTTTCTGTTTGTATTTCTTTACTTGTGCTGCATATTCTCTTTAATAAGTTACTATTACTGAATGCGTGCTTCTGCTAACACTTGCATAATAGGAAACAGAATGATTGGAAGTATTTAATGAAAAGAGAGACACTTCCACTATTTATTCACTTGTATTACATTGAGATATTGTTACTTGTTGAAATCGCCTTTCAAGATTTCCAAATTGTTTGCAATATAATTGTGAAAATGTTCTACAAATGTGTAACTTGGTTCCAAGCTGTATTATACATAAAGTCATTGCGGACAGCTGAAGATAAAAAAAATAATTTTGACTTACCGAAAGGGCATTTTCCTTTAAATTTTACACATCAAAGGTTACCTTCAGACTGTCTTGGCTAACGCACACGATGCTTTCTATTGATAAAATATGGCCCGAACTCAGGCAGGTAACATCCTGGAACTGAATTTCCTCTCAGTCCCCAAGCGAACGCAAACCTCGACTAGGAGAGTTTTTCTCCTCGGCCACCAGAAGCAGGATCTGCAGCTCAGCATGTATATTGACATGAGCCAAAGTCTCTTCCAGATCTTTTCCCAGCAAGGAAGTAATCATGCTGGTTGCTAAATAGCTGATGCCAAGGAAAGATAGTTTACCAATTACTTTGGAGAGGCATGGAAACGGCTCGTACTACAGCTAGTAGCTCACACAATGTTTGTTTAATGAGGAGTGAGTGATTCACGCAGGCCTGTTCTCGCTTATTAAATTCCTTGTAATTGATGCACTTTAAATATTTATATACATCTTTCCATTTCTGTTTTTATTTGGGCAGTCCTTGAAGTTACGTTTTTCCGTATGTACTCGCCAGGCTGCTTCCGCTACAAACAATCGCTCTATATTTATAACTACATTTAAAGGAAACCTATCACGTTAATGTAGTCTGCTACATAACAGATTAACTATATTTCAAAATTTCCGCTCTCATTAGCTATCTGATGTCAGAGCCCACATCTATGAGTAGAATACGGGCACTATTCCTAACGCTTTTATGTGTCTCAGTTTTGTGTCGCCGATTTTCAATTTAATTTAAGGTTTCCGTATAACAATAGCTTCCTCTATATTGTCTATTTTGACTTCGTCCGGAATATTATATATCATTAGATTGGATTTAAAAGCTTTGGAATGTTTGATTAGAGTTGTAGAGTTGTTGCTAACACCTGTCATTCATGGCTACATTATCATTAGTCTGCCGTCTTGTAGCGTTTTTTTAACCAGCAAATGCTTACTCTCATATTCAAGGGGTTTATGTTAGATTTAATTACGTCCTTTTATCGCCGGTGGTGGGTTAATTTTACAATTCAACATCAATTTGGATCGTTTTTTTTTCTCATCTGCCCATGCCACTACCCAGTAGAGTATCTGTATATTTGTGTCGGTGTCCTGTTTGTTCGTATTAGTTCCTGACCATTGCTATCAGGTGCCGTCACCTATCTTCCATTGGTTGCACTCCTGCAACTCTTTAAGTTTCATCTTTGTGTTAATTACCTCTTTCCCTAGCATTCTTTTACGCTCATTTTTCTCATTCAATTTGCCGCTCATGCTAACACGCAAGTTTCTGAGAGTGCTACAGTTAGTACAGTTTGTAGGATTCCTTCCTTTATTTGCTTCTTAAGATAACCACTCAATTCAACAGAACTATTTTATTCGGAGCGTTGTAGATGTACTGACTGGTTTCTTCCTCCCATGTATGTGTGTGTGTGTGTGTGTGTGTGTGTGTGTGTGTGTGTGTGTGTGTGTGTGTGTGTGTGCGCGCGCGCTATAAGCTTCTATATCGTAGCATCGATTTTGACCAAAATTGGTACGGATAGGTTAAGACAAACGGCAAAAAGTTCTGTTTAGCTTAGAATCCGAAATTCCCTCCTATTTCTCCCGATTTTTTATTTCATTTTACAAACTAACAAGACCATCTGTAACTTTCCCAAATAATCGTAATACCTTGAGCATTACCACCAAAATAGCAGACAGGGAGCTAGCTTATCATTCATTATATCCTCTCTGACATTAGTCATCGAAAATACATACAAATATGCTACAGTCTCTTGGTTGGTTAATTAAGAATATTTCAAGTGTATTACGGTAGGAAATAGCAGCATCAACCCAGATTCCAAAGCTTTTTATTTATTTATTTATTTGATTAACTTGCATACTGACTCAATAAACATATAAATTTAGTAATTTTCAATTTTATATTATTATTTATTTTGTATTATGCTTGCCTTTCTTCTGGTTTACCTTTCTTGTGCTTTGTTAGTAGCTTTACATGAGTTGGTTTCTCTTAAAGAGTCTAGGTTGCAGTGACATTTCTAAGCTGTTTTCTCCATTATGAACGACGAGGCAGCCCGAATGGGATATCAGCAATATTCACGAAAAACCACTATAACCTGTGGTATTTATGAATACTAATTTTGCATAGGTGTTTCTCAGTATTTTTATTTTGTAATATTCTGAGAATTAGTTGTTTTAGTGTCTTCTACAACATTTTTAAATGTCTCTAAAGAAAGGCAAGGCTAATTGGAAAAGTGCAACCTATGGCTAAAATAATAGAATTGCAACGTTCACGCAAGACCAACATTTGAAGTTTTAATTTCTCTACGACTTACAATAAGCAGGAGCAGAATTCCACTAAAAATGCGATGTCGTATTTCACTGAAAGTCTGTTTTGAGTCTCCTGGATAAAAGAAGCATTTTTAGAAAAAAAGAGCTTTGAGCGCGGCACGCGTGTATATCGGAACAGCATAACTCGAAAACTAAGAGTCTGTTAATTACCAAACTTAGTATTTAAAATTTCCATCTTCCAAGGATGAGGTGCGAAGGTTTAAAATAAAACTCTCCATGCAAACTAACCTTTAGATGGGAAACTGCTAGATGAAATAGTCGGCGTTGTCCATACTTTGACAGTTTAAATATACCTGTAACAGTTTACTTTTTTTAGGAAAAGATTTCAGAAAATATGTCCATTTATGCTGATAAATGTCAAAATGCCTACAGTCACACTTTAACCTGCCCTCTTCCATCGAGGTCGTTTTGAGAATTTCTATTTCTTCATTTAGTAAATACATTTATTAAGTAAGCTCGTTCCTGCAGCAAAGTTCCATATAACCTCCTTCCGAGCACTTTTGAACTGTCTGTTTCGTTTGGACAGGACTATTTTCTCCTTTCCTAAAAGGAATAAAGAAAATGACATTTCAATATTATTTAGGAAAAGCATTGATAACAGCCTCACTCGTACTCCACAGTCTCCATATATCCTTCTACCCCTTATGTGCGACTTTAAGTCACAGCCTACTGTGTTATATTATAGAGTAACAACTTGCAAGTAATTTAAAACAGTTTTTTTGCCAAAAACAAACAAAACAAACAAAATAAAAAATAAAGAAAAAAACAGCTAAACAAATGCTCCCGGATTCAATTTCGGAATGACTTTCTAAACAAACAGAGCACTGCATTGTTCATGTAGAAATAGCTCAGTACCAACGCTCTGCGTTTGAAGCTCGCTATGCTGAGAGGGATGTTCGAGCCCAACAATCCGGATAGGGTAATTTTTAATTATCTGGTTTTTATTTCTTCATGCTGACTTTTCTTTCATATTGGCACCTGTTATATCGATGTATGTAGATTACGTTCTGTTAATTGGCATTCTCTCTATGATACATGAATTCTTTATCTGCTGTTCTGGCAAACCAGCCAATAAACAAAAACACAGTAACCTGATCTCCGGTTGCTTTTAAATGTAACAAACGGCTAATAAATCAAGAGAAAAAAGGATACTTTATACTAATATCCCATTGTTTGCTGTCACTTCCCTTAAACTTTGGGAGATGAAATCTACCAGCGTTTTCAAAATAATTAACGTCCTCACTAGTGGCTCCCAAATGTCTGTCATGACACACCAGAGTTCTGTAGCATTATTCAATCCGGGGCCTCGAGAAAGCCTCTGATTTACTTTCACCCAAACATGTTCAATTGGGTTGAGATTTGCTGACTTCGCAGGTCATATTATCTGGTTTAAGACATCCGTATTCTCTGAAAACTACTTTTAAACCATGGCCGACTTGTGGATCGAGTGATTATTATTTTGGAATTTAACAATATCTTCAGGATAACGCTATCGGGAAGACATGTTCTAGAATTTCTGAACAGGTTACCCCATGGGCCTTTTATAAACGCGTTCCAGCATACTGGACCTTCCTGAGACATCCACGCCCAAACAGTAATGCTCGTTTGACCACTGCTTGCACGAGTAGCCAGATAGGATATGTCATAGCAAACAAGTTCCACTGGGCCTGTAAACCAACACAGTAGAATTAGCTTCGTGCGAGAAAACTACTTGGCTCCAATCTATGTTTTCATACTCTACAGCTAATGCCAACCTGTCGATTTTGCGAGCTTCGGTTACATTTCCCTTGTTGCCGCACGTCTACACCGAATTCTGGCATATTTGCAACGGCTGCTAACCGTCCGTACATTAGCCGGGAATAAAGACAATGCTTTGTATTCAGCGGCGGTTCGAAACTGATCTCTTTTGACTTATGACTTGAGAGACCTGTTTTCATGCTCAGTAGTTACACGTGAGCAACCTATACTCCTCCTTGAAGCAATCAGCGCAACTTCACTAGACAGATTCGCCCACCTCCTCGCAGAGGACTGTGGAACGCCACAAACACTACCTGCTATGATGACCGTATGGCCCAGTGAAACTCGGGTGAGAACAGCAGAATGTTTCTCAACGTCCTCTGTCATTACAAAGTATGAATGAATGTGCGTCGTTGCAGGGTACTAGAAGTAACTGATGGCCTCTTTCAGTGATGAATGGAATTAAGCACAATTTGTGACCAACACAGAAAGAAGCACTAGCGTTGAAAAAATCAAGCTATCAGCAGTAGTCGCAAAAAATAGCTATTATATAGGTACATATATCTGCATATATATATATATAACTATTAATATGGAAAATCTATGGTAGAGAGACAGCGAAGATTGAAGAAAGAAAATATTATTATTATATATATTATTGCCGCGGCGCGCCGTTGCCAAGGTTTGAACTTAGGTCCGGCAGTTTTCAAAGTGCGTGCGTTACACCAGAGCTATATTTACCTGAATTTAGGAACATCTGCCACATGTATATAGGCGCTATAATACTAGCCATGATTTGTATGGTAACATGATACATTTATCGCATTTACTTAATGGCTTATGAATCAGGTCATTCGTTTTTCGGTTTGATTGGGATTTGTTGGGTTCACCTATACATGATGGAAGGTAACTTATACCCCAAATTAATAGTACAAATGTAAATGCCGATTAAAATGTTGTGCATGTGTATTTTCCTGGTATTCTTAGTTTCAGCAAAAAGAAATAAAAAATGTGTTTCAACAGCTACCTATATGGTCATAGTGCTCTTCAGTAATGCCCCGGCACGTACATTGTGTGAAGTAGGGTTTTAAATCGAGACGTGTGAAGTCAGGAGGGCGGATAAAGCCGTTTCGGCAGTGGTCCAAGGTTTGCAAGCCGAGACGTGCGAAGTCGGGACATGTAAAACGGAACTGCTATTAGCAGGAAATGTACACACCTTACCTTGCGATCCGGTAAAGTACCTGCCCTCCTGATGTCACAAGTCTCGATTCCCAATCCTACTGTGCAGCCAGCTGGTTGTCAGAAATTCTCATGAGGTGGGAAAACAAAGTCGCGTGGTCACCTCTAAGGTAAACAAGAGCTCGCTAGTGTCAAAGCCTACCTACCACCTGCGGGAACTCAGTTGACAAGAAGGTTTGTAATGTCTCGCTATATGTGGGCAGCATTTTACTATGTTTCTTTGCGTTACATTCTTTTGCCACCATTCATTTTTGTACCTACTGTTGCGGGTGATAAAGTACCAATATCTGCCGTTCTCTACTTCGTTTGCACATTAACAATCTAGGAAAGGAACGCGAAATTTCTTTCCCAAGGTACAGCTAACATTGAATTGTTAATATTTCATATCAAAATTGAATATGACCCATGGGTAATCTGATGCAATCAAATAAAAAAATAACAAATTCCAAATTATAAAACTTCTTTATTGCACACCAGCAACAGCATAAAGTGAGGTGCACAGATTTGCAATGTAACAGTCAAAGTATGAAGTACACATAATTACATGAATTGTTCGAAATTCCACCCTTGGCTGTAATGCACGGTTGGCAACGTCAACGAAGACTTTCATTAGCTCGCCGTAACATTGCCTGCTTATTCTTGATTTCTTGATCTGCGTGAGCTACACGTTCCCTCAGTTCTGCTACAGTTTCCACCTCCTGGTGGTACACCTTGCTGGCCAAACGATGGGACCCGCATGGCCAATCCATTGGTTAGGAAAGTTGTTATTCGAGAAATTACGCACTGCATGGATAACGTGAGATGGTGCTCCAACATGATGAAACTCCATTTGGTCTGGGTTTGAAGCGGAACATCGTCCAAATGTTCATGTTGGTGCTCAGTCTTCCTGGTAGGATTACAGGCTCAATGAGCATGTTTCCTAACATTCCTTCCCACACATTGAGGCTGAATATTGTCTAAAAATGCCACCGTCGTGTGGCGTCAGGATTTTCTTCAGACCAAATATGCGTATTATAGTAATTACAGACTCCATTTCTGGTAAAACATGTCTCATCCGAAAACAATATACTATTTACAAAACTTTCTCGTTGGTTAAGGAACCATTGCAGAACATAGTTCTTGGCATGAAATCCCTTTCCCGCAAATTTTGTACCCATTGCAGATGATACGGACGTTGCAGATCTTCCCTTAGTTTCTTAAGGCAATGAAATGCAACACTCCAAACATTTTGGCGATCTGCCTGCTGATTTTGCTGGGATGTGTTGGATAAGTTATAACATGAGTTTCACTATGTGAAGGTCGCGTACAGGTGCAACAAGGGGTCTGCTTGGCGTTATGTTTTCCGTGCCTGTTAGCCTCTGAGTAGCTGCTGTAAAAGTATGATGATATGGAGCTGTCCTTTGTGGATATCGTTCAGCGTACACCCTGGCAGCCTCCCTAGCACTTTTTTCTGCTTCTCCATAAATCAGAATCATATATAATATTCCCTAGCTGTGTAGCGCTGTATTATACATGTGGGACTTCACTATCAACTGCTAACACCTGCTGCGTTTACTGGTTTGGAGTTCGTTACTGTCATGCGCTGCTCCCTCCTCATCTATGTTTGTACCGACATCGTGCCAGATTGCGAAGTTGCCAAGTTGAAAATACGGTTTAACGTAACATTTCAATCTTAATTTCTGGCTAAACAACTAGACTTACAAGAAAAACATGTCTCACGAAATTTGTTGTGAAAATGATGCACTTTTGTTTCTGCAACAATTGCTTTTCATCTTAGTCATTGGGACGCTAGGCCGTTCTAAATCTCTAGTACAAATATCTCGTTTTTCTCCTAATCCCTGTTTTAGCGAGTAAAATTGCATTAACATTGTTTGTTGAAATGTAGAATGTCTTTATTAACCATAATGCTGTACATATATTCTTTCGTTTTCTTATGTCTTTCTTAGACTTGCTATTTTTATTTTTCCCTTGATCTACCAAACACGTTAACACTACGGATATATATGTATACTAGACCTTACCTTACATTTACTTCCTTGCCCCTTTTTCTTATTTTCTAATCTCTTCCATCTTCTTGGTGCACATTCTTATCCATTTCTCTCTGAGTTTACCCAAGAAATTACCCATATCTTTTACATTTTCCCCTCCCTTTTCAGAGAGAAAAATGGTAGTCACGAACCCTCGTGATTAGCATTTCCCCGTAGTTTGATCTCCCCATCTCTTTTTCTGATTACAATATAGCATACAATGGAAGTTTGTGAAAATATCCGCACATTGGACATATCTTTCAACTTCTTTAACCCCTGTCCTCGCCAATGTAAATCATTCTCTCCCTCTTTTATTGCATATCTCTATGTACTATTTTTATTTCTCTATATATTCTCAAAGACATTTTCTCTGTTATACGGCTAAAATATCTTGTCTACTAATATCCTCTAGCCTTTATTTTAGTACTTTCCAAAAGCCTCGTTTGTTATATTCTGCATTTGACCATGAACTGCCCAAATCTATTTTCTCCATAATTTCTGCATTATTACTGACTATGACCCTTCCCATTTACTTTTCTCCTGAATGCTAAAGCATTCTTTAATAGTATCCTTACCTTCTAGATTGGAAATTCTGAACAGATATTTCATAGCTCTTGTGGTAATTTTCATCTTGATGGAATACCTTCCCAGCTCTATCTAAGCTGCCTCATTTGATGATGCTATTGGTAGACCTAATACATATTTACAAAAACTATCTATCAATTTTATCAAGCTCTCCTCACGCCTCATCTACAGTCATTATCTCTTCCCCATATAACATTTGGTTTTCCACTACGGCCGCATAAATTCTTTGAAGACTTTTACCATCCATGCCTGGCAGTTTTTTTATACACGACTTTATGATACTCATGGCCATTTTTCCTTTAACCATATTCATATTGAATTATTTGTTACACTTATCTTGTAGAATATGCTCTTAGAGTATGGTGCATCAAGTAGCTTTCATTGTGTATGTGTACCTATCAGTGAGCCTAGCATCAAGCATTCGGTTTGTTGAGGAATTGGCTAACGAAGAATGAAAACTATGGCGCTAATTGACGCACCGCCTCTCGTTCTCTATCAGGAACATATACAAATGCGAGATAGATTCAAGACAGAGCCCATTAACAAGTTCAATAGACAATATCGTATGCTGTAAGACCTGTTAATGAAGTTTAGCTGCAGATTGGAAATTTAGACGTGTGCAAACCGCGCTGCAATACAAAGTAGGATTTGGAAATATTCTGCTCTCAGAGTGCCCTCAATCATGCTTTCTGCGATTGTACGGTAACTTAGTTTTTCCTCTCACTTAAAAAGTACATAACATGTTTCTTGTAATTATTCCTAAATATAGCTATTTCCTTTTGAACTGAAATATATTAATACAATGTTGATAGCTATCTATAATTAATAAAATCTGATGTCCCTAGATCTTCTAAACGGAAAGAGCTGATTACATAACATTATCACGGTCATTACAGACAAGTAAACATTGTTGCCTTGGTCCTCATCATCTTCTTCCATTAGACTAGAATAATGAAAATAATCTTTCTATTATTAAATTATGCTGCTTTTATAACCTATGCCATTTTTGGGACCAGTATTTATTAAGGGACAAATAACTAAAGAAAGATGGAAAACAAAATATACACTTAAATTATTTGAAAATAAGGTATCGTATTTATATATACTATTTTTAGCTTCAAATGCTCCTATTCTACAATAACAGACACTATTTCATGTTACACTACACTACTGGAATGCTAAATATTATATTTTGCTTAAAATGCTTGCAGTAACCGCCGGCGCAACCATGTGAGGTCTTTCCAGGGTCTCAAAAGACTGACCAAGGAACAGCTAACTAAACTCAGTGTGGCAAAAGTTGGGTTTTTTAGGGTCCAAATCGAAGCTGATGATAGTTTTTCTTCTTTTTCTCCTTGTCTTCATTTTTGCATTTTATTCTGAAAATATTTGTCTCTCTTGTCACACAAAGATACAGGAATTACATTGAGATAATTTGCTCGATGAGACCTACTGTACTCTACCGTAGCTGGTGTTTTAAACGGTGTTACTTATTTAGCTTTCATTCTTTTGAGCGTACGCCGAAAGCGTTAAGTGTGGCAGTTCTTTTAACCAGCTAATTTTCATATTTAAAACAGCCATTTCACTTATTCTACTGAAACAATGTAGGTTGTATTTTTCTTAAATTCATCAATAAAATTAAATTTGCAATTGTTAGGGTGCGTTGACTTCAGCAACGAAGTAAATGCTAAAACTGTGAGCCTCTTCATTAATACACATTTGGGTACGTCGTCGGGAAGATGTTTTCCTATGGTGCAACATAAGTAGTGCAATCTACCTGGATTCTTAATTTATGAGAGCCCATACATGATTTGGGCTTTACTGTTTTTGTGCTTAGACCTGTTCCTTTAAATAACTCACGGATAAAATTCAGTAGGGTGAACTCTGGTGATCTAGCAAAAAATGCGATGGGCCTCCCTCGACCAATGCATTTTTGCGGATGTTCCATACTAGGCGATTCCTTTCAACGAGGGACTAGTGTGGTGAAATTCCATATTGCTGAAACTCATCTTCGTCCTTTTCACTAGTGGAGCTTAGTACTAACGGCAACTCTTTTTTCATCCAGGTTCGCTGCAGTAGTCATTGGACAAATAATACTCGCGCTTGATAGTCGCATCCATGTAGATCCTGATACAGGTGTAGATGTAACGGGTGAAATTAATTGCGGTCAATATGTACATCACTGATGTCGCACAGATTTTGCCTTATCTTCCAATCGCGAACAGGAGAAACTCTTCCAACTGAACTGTCTCAAGAAGGCGTGTTTCAACCCTTCAAAATGTGCCTGCATTCGATACCCTCCTGAAAACCATTCTCCATATAGGTGATTTCATGCTGTTGGTGCTCTACATCTTGGTTATCCAAAGATCAATAGTATGTCAACGTGTTCGTCTTTTGAGTACGTGGTTATGTCTGACAAATTACCATGTCTTGTGGAAAGGTTTAAAATACCTAGTGTATTACAGAGAACTGATAACCCAGGGACTGGTACAATGAGCAGAAACCATTTGGGCAAATTTTCTGTAGATTTTGGACCTGATTGAATGGGCCAAGAGCAGTGCCAGAGTAAAATAGCTATTACGATGTATTCCACCGTATATTCCACCTGCCAGCTGAATATACAGAGCTTTATTGTATTTTGTGTACAATTATAATTTAGGTTGCCATAATGGTATTTTGTTTCATCATACCGAACTATACACCCAATAAAGAAAAGCAAGTCAATAAAATCTTGAACCTGGCATGAAGTATTTGGAGGCTAATTGAAACAATAGTGCTGAAGGTACCATCTTAATACCACGCCATCCCTAGCGCTCCAATGCACAATAAATATTCGCAGAATATAAATTTCACCACAAGTCTTTACAAGCGTTTTGCAGCGCCATAGGACGTTTAATGATCGCACCGTGGCCTACTATGTAAATAACTCGCATCTCACCAGGCGGCCCAGGTTCGATCTCAAGCGACCACATATGGGATTTGTGTTGGACAAAGCGGCACAGTGGTGGGCTTCCTCCAGTTTCTCCGGTTTCCCCCATCATTACTTTCCATCGGTGCTCCGTCTTCATTCTATGTATCATCAGTGTCATCACCTGCGGTGTTGTGGTAGTAAAAGCGGTCGTTAAACAGTTCAAAAAGATAGGACGTTCAAGTCTGTTTTGATTGCTATACTCAGATAATAAAGTGCAATTACGGATATTTCACTAGCTGCAATATGTGGTAGTTTAGCCCCGAACGTAAATTTCTACCTAATGTTTCTAGTTCTTTTGACAATGCTGTACAGCGCCCATTTTTTCGGTGGAGGCTTGCTTCAAATGTACCGCATTATGTAGATTTCTTTACAGATTCTTTTGTCAACAGGTACATGTGACATTATTATCTTTGATAGAGTTTATAGGTGTGTATGAACGTATGCCTTGAATTGGTCTAGGCCGATTACATTCCGTATTCCGTAGAACTGTCGTTTTGTTTTCAAACACTTTTGTCAACTGTTGTACGTAGTGGGTTCTTTCTTCAGTGGGAGTCTTCATAGCTGTGTAGGAATATTTTATGTAATAAAAACGAAAGTTAATGTTTTCTACTTAGATATTGCTGTAGTTCCCAGGGTCAGGGTATGGTATTTTTGGAATCGGCATGCATAAGGTCTACTTTCTATATCTTGAAGAACTTATACAATGGTTTTGTATCCCTCCCATAAAAAAGTTACATAAATGAACCGTAGAAGAGGTTCAAAACAGGCTTAAGGCACATATGCTGATTGGCGCATTGCATAATTGGCAGGCGGCTCATGCTGTACGGACAAGGTATAGAACAACAGGACGAAATCAACACGTTTTCCCTGGACACACCACATTTCTTACCTTTTGAAGGGTACTTGATGGCATCATTACTTCATTTTATTGGCTGGCGCTGTTACTCTGTCGCTGTTATCCCATCGTGTGCTGTATATCAGACCAATAAACATACTATACAAGTTGTGTCATCGAATAATGCGAATAAATTTAAGGGAGGAATGACCACCTCGTTAAACTAGAAGAGAGAAACAGAGGTAAAGTATGTCTCCGTTTAACATGGTGAAGTCCGATTTTGTCTACATTTTTGGAGGTTAATCCGGAATGTAGAACACATGTCAGTTTGTAAATGCTCTTGGGTGTGAAACAGTTCTCGAAATGTTAGAAATGTAGTCCTCAAACATAAGTAATATGTCCTCACACAAGTTAGCGTTGTCTACCTTAGTGGTCAAGATGCTGGTACCATAATGATAGGTACTCTGATTTGCGCCATTCAGCTTTTCTCGTTTCATTATCCATTTTTCTGTTTTACTTGTCATTTCCTTACAATAGACTACTATGTTATTAATTTGTTTATATGTTTCTTATATTCCAGAACCAATTGGATAATTCCTTTTGATGTTTCCCATAAAAGTATGGTTAGAAGTGATCAGAAAGTGGCTTCCTCTAAAATAAAAAATTAAGTCGATAGAGGTACACCTTTATGGGGTATATGATATGTTTATTTGAGACATTATTTAACGCTCAGTTGTTTATCATAATATGAATTAAATGTTCTGAGAAAAGCCAATGTCCAGCGTACAAACTATTGAAAACATAAGGGAATTAAGCCAACATAAAAACTTAATTTAAATGAAGTTTATTTCATGTAAACCTAGCTTTCGTGAATGTTTTATAATAATGGTATATTATTGTAAGCATTTAAAAGAAACTCAGTCGATAAATTTAACTATTAACATAACTCATAAGTAGTCTAAGAAGGTTACATCTAGGACAAATTTGCATAATAATTGCAGCAATTAATTTGCATAATCAAGAAAATATGCATATCAAACATTTCGATATAAAATTTTGAATAATAATTAGAGCAATTTATTTGCATATCAGCTATCAATCATTGATGCATATTAATGAGTCCTCGGACAACGCCCCCCAGGGACACGCCCCTCGTGGAGCACCCCCTTCTCAAAAAATCGCAAATTGAGCTACATGGGACTTTGAGGGTCAATGCCAATTGAAATTTAATGAGGATTCTAATTATGCAATCGGAGTTTACCTATCACTGCATGATAAAAACTTTATACATTACCCGATTTGAATATTTACTATAATTAATTTAATGTTGAATGAACTGACATTTTCAGGTATACGATCACAAGATGGCATTACATTATACCTTTTGGGACATCAAAATGCTTATAAATATTTAACACCAACACATAGTAATACAAAAACATAAATTCAGCACTTTATTTAGCGAAATCCGCTTAAAAATCTCCAAAATCGTAAAATGATGAGGGATATAAGCAGAACAGATCTTCAAATATATAACCCTTAAGTGAATTAATGCAACTTATAACTAAAAAGGAAGTACATGACTCAGGGAAAAAAGGAAAAACAGGAGATATTTATTTAATGTATTCTTTTTTATTTCATTGCAGAGCTGAGTATAGGATCGGGAAATGGACTTGTTGTTGGGGGTGTGCATTCATCCAATACTTCGAGAACTTAATGTCTATCATCCATCAGTATGACAAAATTCAAATGAAATGCAATAGCGTTACGATGAGAAAACACGGTACCAGCGGTAATCGAACCCTGATCATCAGAACACACATACACGGATACGCACACAGACACATACGTAAATTCATATATTCAATAAAAAATCACGAATTCAAACTCAATGCAATAGCACCACGATGAACATGTATCACGCCCACGGGGATCAAACCCTGAACATCGGAACAGCCATACACAGATACGCACACAGACAAAATCACACACACACACATACACACAAACGCATGCACTATTGCATATACACACGCACACAGTCACATACATATACACAGTTACACGAACACACACACAGACAAAATCTCATACATACATACACATGCACACTTCCTCGCACGCACACACACACACACACACACACTCATATAGTCATACAGACACAGTACCATGCATACACAATCTCACTTGCACGCACACACGCACACACACACACACACACACTAAGACGCTGTCTAACAGATACATACACATGCACACTTGAACGCACACAAGCACAAACACTCATACACACATATACAGTTACACGCACACGCACCCAGACAATATGTTGCTCACGACTATACTGGCATATGAGCAACCACGCACACATAAACAAGAACACGAATTTCAAGAACACGAGATTAAAAGATTATCACTGTAATCTTAACAAAACTACGAGATCGGCTTTTCAACAATTTTCGTCAAATATCAATATTGTATTATATCAACAATTTTCACTAATAATACAGCAAGATTGAATTAGCAAACTTCTCCTACTGCGAGCGTACAAAATATTTAAATAGGAAATCGGTCTACAACACATGTACTCCTGGGCAACGCTAACACCAGTCTGGCCTAAAATGCAAAGGGACACGTATAATAACTCCCTTCAGGTAAAGCCATCGAGGACCCAGCATTCCATTGCAAACCCATAGGCATTGTCTCCCATTGTAGGATGAAACATTACTGACAGAAAACCGCCACTTTCACACAGTCCCACAAGACCGAGATAAAAGCGACAAATTCCAACGAGAAAAAGCCTACTTTCCTATGACATTACACTGATCATTCCATAGGAACCTAAAAGATTAAAATCAACCAATCTTACTCAAACTCGAAATGTACCATTAATTTCCAATAGATACCAACTACATTTCCATATTCTACATTTAAGACATTTTCAGAAAACGTGCAACACCATAAACTTACAGATGCTAAAAATTAAAATTGTTCCAATCTTACTCTAACTCGAAATGTACCACTAATTTCCAAATCAGATACCAAAAACAAATCCATATTCTACATTTAAGACATTTTCAGAATACATGCAACACCATAAACTTACAGGTGCCTAAAAATTAAAAATGTACCAAACTTACTGAACCTTAAAATGTACCACTAATTTCCAATGCAGATACCAACTACATATCCATATTCTACACTTAAGACATTTTCAGAAGCATATACAATACCATTAGCTTACAGGAGCCTAAAAAATTAAAAGTGCACCAATCTTACTCAAATTCGAAATAAACCACTAATTTCCAATGTAGATACTAACTACACACTCCTATTCTACATTTTAGACATTTTCAGAAACATTTACCGCACCATAAACTTACAGGAGCCAAAAAAAAAAAAAAAAAGAAAAATTAAAATCATACCAATCTTACTCAAACTCGAAACGTACCACTAATTTGCAATGCAGACACCAAATACATAAACATATTCTACATTTATGACATTTTCAGAAAGATTTACCACTCCATAAGCTTACAGGTGACTAAACAAATTAAAATTGTACCAATCTTACTCAAACCCGAAATTTACCACTAATTTCCAATGTAGATACTAACTACATACTCCAATTCTACACTTAACACAGTTCCAGAAACATTTACCACTCCATAAGCTTACAGGTGTCAAAAAAAAAATTAAAATTGTACCAATCTTACTCAAACCCAAATTATACCACTAATTTCCAATGCAGATACTAACTGCATACTCGAATTCTACATTTAGCACATTTCCAGAAACATTTACCACTCCATAAGCTTACAGGTGCCAACAAAATTAAAAGTGTACCAATCTTAATCAAACTCGAAATGTAAACCTAATTTCCAATGTAGATACTAACCACATACTCTAATTCTACACATAACACATTTCCAGAAACCTTTACCACTCCATAAGCTAACAGGAGCCAAAAAATTAAAGTCCTACCAATTTTACTAAAACTCGAAACGTACCACTAATTTTCAATGTAGATACTAACTACATATTGATATTCTACATTTAAGACATTTTCAGAAACATTTACCACACTATAAGCTTACAGCTGACTAAAAAATTAAAAGTGTACCAATCTTACTCAAACTCGAAATGTACCACTGATTTCCAATATAGATACCAACTACTTACTCTAATTCTACACCTAACACATATTCAGAAACATTTACCACTCCATAGGGTTACAGGTGCCTAAAAAATTAAAATTGTACCAATCTTACTAAAAAGCGACATGTACCACTAATTTCCAATGCAGATACCAACTACATACTTAAATACTGCACTTAAGATCTCTTAAGAATCATATACACCATAAGCTTACAGGTGCAAAAAAATTAAAATTGTACCAATCTTGCTCAAAATCGAAATGTACCACTAATTTCCAATGTAGATACTATCTGCATACTTATATTCTACATTTAAGACATTTTCAGAAACATAAACTTACAGGTGCTTAAAACTTAAAGAGTACCAATCTTACTCAAGCTCGAAATGTACCAGTAATTTCCAATGCCGATACCAACCAGATACCTATTTTCTACACTTAAAATCTTTTCAGAAACATTTACCACTCCATAATCTTACAGGTGCCTAAAAAATTAAAATTGTACCAATCCTACTCAAAATCGAAATGTACCAATAATTTACATTGCAGATACCAAATACATACTCTAATTTTACACGTAAGACATTTACCACACCATAAACTTACACATACATTAAAAAATTAAAAGTGCACCAATCTTACTCAAACTACAAATGTACAACTAGTTTCCAATGTAGATGCTAACTACATACCCTAATTCTACACTTAACACATATTCAGAAACATTTACCACTCCATAAGGTTACAGGTGCCTAAGAAATTAAAATTGTACAAATCTTTCCCAAAATCGACATGTACCACTAATTTCCAATGCAGATACCAACTAAATACTCATTTTCTACACTTAAGACCTTTACAGAAGCAATTACCACTCCATAATCTTACAGGTGCCTAAAAAATTAAAATTGTACCAATCCTACTCAAAATCGAAATGTACCACTAATTTCCAATGTAGATACCAACTACATACTCTAATTCTACACTTAACACATTTTCAGTAACATTTGCCACTCCATAAGCTTTCAGGTGACAAAAAAATAAAAGCGTACCATTCTTATTCAAACTCGAAATGTGCCACTAATTTCCAATGCAGATACTAACTACATACTCTAATTCGCCACTTAACACATATTCAGAAACATTTACCACTCCATAAGCTTACAAGTGTCTAAAAAATGAAAAGTGTACCAATCTTACTCAAATTCGAAATGTACCACTAATTTCCAATGTAGATACTAACTACATACTGATATTCTACATTTAAGACATTTTTAGAGACATTTACCACACCATAAGCTCACACATGCCTATAAAATTAAAATTGTACCAATCTTACTCAAACTCGAAATGTAGCACTGATTTCCAATGCAGATATCAACTACTTACTCTAATTCTACACTTAACACATTTTCAGAAACATTTATCACTCCATAAGCTTACAGGTGCAAAAAAATTAAATTGTACCAATCTTACTCAAACTCGAAATGTACCACTAGTTTCCAATTCAGATACCAAATACATATGCATATTCTACATTTAAGACATTTTCAAAAACATTTACCACTCCATAAGCTTACAGGTGACTAAAAATTTTAAATTGTACAAATTTTACTCAATCCCGAAATTTACCACTAATTTCCAATGCAGATACCAACTACATACTCATATTCGGCACTTAAGATATTCTAAGAAACATATACAACACCATAAACTTACAGGTGTCTAAAAGTTTGTAAGTGTACCAATCATACTCAAACTCGAAATGTACCTCTAATTTCCAATGTAGATACCAACTACATAATCATATTCTACACTTAAGACATTTTCTGAAACCTATACAATACCATTAGCTTACGTGGGGCCTAAAAAAATAAAATAATTACATTTTGGTGAAATGTCAAATTGCATTGCTAGATTTCAGTGTAAATCCCCACTTCATAATCACATGGATTTATGATATTCAAGACATACACAACCAAACAAGAGCAAGAAAAGGATAGGTATCGATCTCAGCCTGGCCTAATCTTATGTGGTCTAACCTAACCTAGGGCTATCCTAAGCTAGTTTAATAATATTACATCTATGTGATCTTAACCCTCCCTAACATGAACATATTAGTTGGAGATGTGACAATGACATCAGGCGCTCTTCTCTTTTATGATGCTACGCCACAGAATTCATACCGCTACTTACATATTATCCAAAGAAAAAATATTACATGGTGGGAGGGATAGCGGATTGCCAGAGAATTTCTTAACTTCATGAGTATTACATTCAAGCCATATAAAGAGAACTTTGAACCTATTCCAACCTAGCCTAACCCAAAACTAATAATCCTAACCTAATCTTTGCCTCACTTCATCGGAGAATACTTAACATCAAATTTGGCATTATTTAACTACACCAGTAATTAATCACATTAATAAGAGCACATAAACAATCATTTACCTAACCTTACCTGATCTAACCCAACCTAACTAACCTAATCTTTGCCTCACTTCCTAGGAGAATACTCAACATCAAAATTTTTCTTTAATTAAGTACAATATGCAATTAATCACATTAATAAAACACATCAAGAATCTTTAACATAACCTAATACAACCAAACCAACCTATACCAACCTAGCCTAACCCAAAACTAACAATCCTAACCTAATCTTTTCCTCAGATCCTCGGAGAATACTTAACATCAAATTTTTCATTAATTTACTACACCACGTAATTAATCACATTAATAAAAGCACATCAAGAATCTTTTACCTAACCTAACCTGATCTAACCCAATCTAACTAACCTAATCTTTGCCTCACTTCCTATGCGAATATGTACCATCAAAACGTTTCCAATAATTAATTAAACAACGTAATAAACCACAATAAATCTCTACGCCACGTAATAAACCACACAATAAACTACGCCACGTAAGAAACCACAATAATTGACTACACCACATAGTCATTTACATCAATTAGCTAGATAGTGCAATTAACTTCATCAATTAATTATATGAGCGATTAGTTGTTACCGTCCTAATATATTATTTTCACTACGATGAGGGAAAAGGATACGGCTGAATATGAGAAATACAATCACATTGGAAAAGTTATTTATTATAAATCATTTTGGTACATATGACATTTTCACTCTATGATACCTGAATTTGGTCGTCTCCTTAGCGCGGTGGTAGCGCAGATGCTTACCAAGCGGGAGACCTGGGTTCGATCCCCAGTACCGGCGTGGGGTAGTGGCTCCAGGTCATGAGGACCGAATTAACCGGCCGGGAGGGACTCGAGGCGCTGACCACGTCTCACCCTCCAATACTGTACCCCATCCATGACGCCTGTAGTAGACCGAGATGGGGGACGCAGCGGCCGGGCTGTAGGCCAAGGTTCCCCGTGAGCTGTCGTGTCATGGAGTTAACACCTGATTTTTTCAACTCCTGTATAATCAGTGAGATTTCTTTTGAGTGATCTCTTTTGTAAGCTGTTTGTGAGCACATTAAGAAGCATAGATGATTTACCAGAGAATTTGGATCTTCATAAGAAAATGATCTGAATGCATCTTTCTCAATGCTGACGGTGTCCAAGCACTTTAATTCACAATGTCCTTCATTCTCTTTATGATTATTGTATTAAGATGAGGCGATGCCATCACTACCATCGTAGTGTCTCTTACTTGTTCTTGAGTCCACAATATCACTACAAGTAGATAATCCAGGATCATTAGTTGAATCAATTCCATCATGTAACGTTGACATTGTATTAGGAAGGTAAATCCCACTATGATCTAATCTCTCATTATCACAAATTGCGCGATGTGCTTTAAGTCGAGAAATTGACGTATTTCTTAATCTTCTTCTACACACTCCACACACAGCATATCTCTTCTCTCCCTTCATAGTGCTATAGAAATTAAGTTTATCATAGGCTCCATGCAAGGGTCTCCCAGGATTTCTTTGCATATTTAGAGCACTCTAATACCAACATGAACAAACGATGACCAACTGACATCTGAAGCAGATTATTAGAAACACTCATATTTACAGGTAATATGTGAAGATAGATTAGACTAATCCTATTTTATCTTATCAATTAAAATATGCGCATTACAAATCAAAATCGTATGATTCTACCTTTACATTTATATGAACATAATAAAAAAATCACACAAATTTATTTAGTTCTTAGACAAACAATTCTTAATAGATACATAACTAATAATAGAAAAAATTCAACACGACATCCAAAATCTGCCGCTTTCATCGAGAAAAAAGAAAAATGGGAAATGACTAGACGCTTGAATTTTGAAAGTTGTGTTGGATTTTTTGTTTTTAGTTATGCATCTAGTAAGGATTGTTTGTCTAAGAACTAAGTCAATTTGTGTGATTTTTTTTATTATATTCACTTAGATGTAAAGGTAGAATCATATGATTTTGATTTGTAATGTGCATATTTTAATTGATAAGATAAAATAGGATTAGTCTAATCTATCTTCACATATTACCTGTAAATATGAGTGTTTCTAATAATCTGCTTCAGATATCAGTTGGTAATCGTTTGTTCATGTTGGTATTAGAGTGCTCTAAATATGCAAAGAAATCCTGGGAGACCCTTGCATGGAGCCTATGATAAACTTAATTTCTATAGTACTATGAAGGGAGAGAAGAGATGTGCTGTGTGTGGAGTGTGTAGAAAAAGATTAAGAAATACGTCAATTTCTCGACTTAAAGCACATCGCGTAATTTGTGATAATGAGAGATTAGATCATAGTGGGATTTACCTTCCTAATACAATGTCAACATCAGATGATGGAATTGATTCAACTAATGATCCTGGATTATCTACTTATAATGCTATTGTAGATTCAAGAAGAAGTAAGAGACACTACAATGGTAGTGATGGCATCGCCTCATCTTAATACAATAATCATAAAGAGAACGGCTGACATTATGAATTAGAGTGCCTGGACAGCGTCAGCGTTGAGAAAGATGCATCCAGATCATTTTTTTTGAAGATCCAAATTCTATGGTAAATCATCTACGCTTCTTAATGTGCTCACAAACAGCTTACAAAAGAGATCACTCAAAAGAAATCTCACTGATTATACAGGAGTTGAAAAATTCAGGTGTTATAGAGTGAAAATGTCATATGTACCAAAATGATTTATAATAAATAACCTTTCCAATGTGACTGTGTTTCTCATATTCAGCCGTATCCTTTTCCCTCATCGTAGTGAAAATAATATATTAGGGCGGTAACAACTAATCGCTCATATAATTAATTTATGAAATTAATTGCACTATGTAGCTAATTGATGTAAATAACTACGTGGTGTAGTCAATTATTGTGGTTTCTTACATGGCGTAGTTTATTGTGTGGTTTATTACGTGGAGTAGAGATTTATTGTGGTTTATTACGTTGTGTAATTAATTATGGGAAACGTTTTGATGGTACATATTCGCATAGGAAGTGAGGCAAAGATTAGGTTAGTTAGATTAGGTTAGATCAGGTTAGGTTAGGTAAAAGATTCTTGATGTGCTTTTATTAATGTGATTAATTACGTGGTGTAGTTAATTAATGAAAAATTTGATGTTAAGTATTCTCCGAGGATCTGAGGAAAAGATTAGGTTAGGATTGTTAGTTTTGGGTTAGGCTAGGTTGGTATAGGTTGGTTTGGTTGTATTAGGTTAGGTTAAAGATTCTTGATGTGTTTTATTAATGTGATTAATTGCATATTGTACTTAATTAAAGAAAAATTTTGATGTTAAGTATTCTCCTTGGAAGTGAGGCAAAGATTAGGTTAGGATTATTAGTTTTGGGTTAGGCTAGGTTGGAATAGGTTCAAAGTTCTCTTTATATGGCTTGAATGTAATACTCATGAAGTTAAGAAATTCTCTGGCAATCCGCTATCCCTCCCACCATGTAATATTTTTTCTTTGGATAATATGTAAGTAGCGGTATGAATTCTGTGGCGTAGCATCATAAAAGAGAAGAGCGCCTGATGTCATTGTCACATCTCCAACTAATATGTTCATGTTAGGGAGGGTTAAGATCACATAGATGTAATATTATTAAACTAGCTTAGGATAGCCCTAGGTTAGGTTAGACCACATAAGATTAGGCCAGGCTGAGATCGATACCTATCCTTTTCTTGCTCTTGTTTGGTTGTGTATGTCTTGAATATCATAAATCCATGTGATTATGAAGTGGGGATTTACACTGAAATCTAGCAATGCAATTTGACATTTCACCAAAATGTAATTATTTTATTTTTTTAGGCCCCACGTAAGCTAATGGTATTGTATAGGTTTCAGAAAATGTCTTAAGTGTAGAATATGATTATGTAGTTGGTATCTACATTGGAAATTAGAGGTACATTTCGAGTTTGAGTATGATTGGTACACTTACAAACTTTTAGACACCTGTAAGTTTATGGTGTTGTATATGTTTCTTAGAATACCTTAAGTGCAGAATACGAGTATGTAGTTAGTATCTGCATTGGAAATTAGTGGTAAATTTCGAGTTTGAAAAAGATTGATACACTTTTAATTTTTTAGGCATCTGGTACACAATTTTTTAGGTATTGCATGTTTATGGTGTTGTATATGTTTCTGAAAATGTCTTATATGTAGAATATGAGTATATAGTTGGTATCAGCATTGGAAATTAATGGAACATTTCGAGTTTGAATAAGATTGGTACACTTCTAATTTTTTTGGCACCTGTAAGCTTATGGAGTGGTAAATGTTTCTGGAAATGTGTTAAACGTAGAACTAGAGTGTGTAGTTGGTATCTACATTGGAAATTAGTGATAAATTTCGGGTTTGAGTAATATTGGTACGATTTTAATTTGTTTAGTCACCTGTAAGCTTATGGAGTGGTAAATGTTTCTGAAAATGTCTTAAATGTAGAATATGTGTATGTATTTGGTATCTGCATTGGAAATTAGTGGCACGTTTCGAGTTTGGGTAAGAATGGTATGATTTAAATTTTTTTTTGCACCTGTAAGTTTATGGTGTGCTAAATGTTTCTGAAAATGTCTTAAATGTAGAATATCAGTATGTAGTTAGTATCTACATTGGAAATCAGTGTGACATTTCGAATTTGAGTAAGATTGGTACTTTTCATTTTTAGACACTTGTAAGCTTATGGAGTGGTAAATGTTTCTCAATATGTGTTAAGTGTCGAATTAGGGTATGTAGTTAGTATCTGCACATGACATTAGTGGTACATTTCGAATGTGAGTTAGAATGGTACACTTTTAATTTTTTTGTCACCTGTAAGCTTATGGAGTGGTAAATGTTACTGAAAATGTGTTAAGTGTAGAATTAGAGTATGTAGTTAGTATCTGCATTGGAAATTAGTGGTACATTTTGAGTTTGAGTAAGATTGGTACACTTTTAATTTTTTAGGCACCTGTAAGATTATGGAGTGGTACATGTTTCTGAAAAGGTTTTAAATGTAGAAAATAGGTATTTAGTTGGTATGTGCATTGGAAATTAGTGGTGCATTTCGAGTTAGAGTAAGATTGGAACAATTTTAATTTTTAGCATCTGTAAGTTTTCTGAAAATGTCTTAAATGTAGAATATGGAAATGTAGTTGGTATCTATTGGAAATTAATGGTACATTTCGAGTTTGAGTAAGATTGGTTGATTTTAATCTTTTAGGTTCCTATGGAATGATCAGTGTAATGTCATAGGAAAGTAGGCTTTTTCTCGTTGGAATTTGTCGCTTTTATCTCGGTCTTGTGGGACTGTGTGAAAGTGGCGGTTTTCTGTCAGTAATGTTTCATCCTACAATGGGAGACAATGCCTATGGGTTTGCAATGGAATGCTGGGTCCTCGATGGCTTTACCTGAAGGGAGTTATTATACGTGTCCCTTTGCATTTTAGGCCAGACTGGTGTTAGCGTTGCCCAGGAGTACATGTGTTGTAGACCGATTTCCTATTTAAATATTTTGTACGCTCGCAGTAGGAGAAGTTTGCTAATTCATTCTTGCTGTATTATTAGTGAAAATTGTTGACATAATACAATATTGATATTTTACGAAAATTGTTGAAAAGCCGATCTCGTAGTTTTGTTAAGATTACAGTGATAATCTTTTAATCTCGTGTTCTTGAAATTCGTGTTCTTGTTTATGTGTGCGTGGTTGCTCATATGCCAGTATAGTCGTGAGCAACATATTGTCTGGGTGCGTGTGAGTGTAACTGTATATGTGTGTATGAGTGTTTGTGCTTGTGTGCGTTCAAGTGTGCATGTGTATGTATCTGTTAGTGTGTGTGTGTGTGTGTGTGTGCGTGCAAGTGAGATTGTGTATGCATGGAACTGTGTCTGTATGACTATATGAGTGTGTGTGTGTGTGTGTGTGCGTGCGAGGAAGTGTGCATGTGTATGTATGTATGAGATTTTGTCTGTGTGTGTGTTCGTGTAACTGTGTATATGTATGTGACTGTGTGCGTGTGTATATGCAATAGTGCATGCGTTTGTGTGTATGTGTGTGTGGGTGATTTTGTCTGTGTGCGTATCTGTGTATGGGTGTTCCGATGATCAGGGTTTGATGCCCGCGGTTGTGATATTTGTTCATCGTGGTGCTATTGCATTGAGTTTGAATTCGTGATTTTTTATTGAATATATGAATTTACGTATGTGTCTGTGTGCGTATCCGTGTATGTGTGTTCTGATGATCAGGGTTCGATTACCGCTGGTACCGTGTTTTCTCATCGTAACGCTAGTGCATTTCATTTGAATTTTGTCATACTGTTGACTGTTGGATGATAGACATTAAGTTCTCAAAGTATTGGATGAATGCACGCTCCCAGCAACAAGTCCATTTCCCTAGCTTATACTCAGCTCTGCAATGAAATAAAAAAATATTCATTAAATACATATCTCCTGTTTTTCCTTTTTTCCCTGAGTCATGTACTTCCTTTATTAGTTATAAGTTGAATTAATTCACTTAAGGGTTATATATTTCAAGATCTGTTCTGCTTATATTTCTCATCATTTTGTGATTTTGGCGATTTTTAAGCGGATTTCGCTAAACAAAGTGCTGAATTTTTGTTTTTGTATTACTATGTGTTGGTGTTAAATATTTATAAACATTTTCTATCCCAACAGGTATAATGTAATGCCATCTTGTGATCGTATACATGGAAATGTCAATTCATTCAACATTAAATGAATTATAGTATATATTCAAACCGGGTAATGCATAAATTTTTTATTATACAGTGATAGGTAAAATCCGATTGCATACTTAGAATCCTCATTAAATTTCAATTGGAATTGACCCCTCAAAGTCCCATGTAGCTCAATTTGCGATTTTTAAGAAGGGGCGCGGTCCGCGAGGGGCGTGGCCCGGGGTGGGCGTTATCCGCGGACTCATTAATATGCATCAATGATTGATAGCTGATACGCAAATAAATTGCTCTAATTATTATTAAATTTTTTTATATGGAAATCTTTTGATATGGAAATTTTTTGACTATGCAAATTAATTGCTCCAATTATTGTGCAAATTTGTCCTAGATGTAACCTTCTTAGACTAATCTCATAAATAACTGCCTAGTTTCAGCATAACTAAGGCCTGTGTTCAACCTTGCTGATTGGGCGTACGAACTTTTGAGCAACTAGCTTATGTATAAAGTAAGTCACTTAAAGCCTTCGCCTCCACTTTGGAAAATTCTAGCAAGCAGATTGATGGTGAAAACATAAAACGTTTTTAAGTATGGCGGGAGAGTAATATCTCAGTTGATATCTTGTGCTTTTCAAGGATTTTTATTTTGTTGGTTTTGTATGTTTTTGAGAATTCTGCGACTTTTTATTTGTTTTTATTTACGGCGTTTACAGAATTGAATTCTGTGCGTCTGGTAGCACTTTTGTGTTTGCTATAACACTTGAAGTTGCGACGAAGTTGTGTATATTGGATTTTACGGAGAACAAATTGCTAAAGTTAGTCAGTTATTAATGCTAACCGTGAAGTTCCTCATTAACATTTCAGTTGTAGGTCCGTATTAAGTTTGCCTTCATTAGATCAAATCTCATTTCAACCAGAATTTCAGGTACAAGTGACGCCAAAACGTTGTTCTACCTAATGCACACAAAAGAGTTCTTTTTAGCACCACAATCAAACAGTTGAAGTTATTAAAAGCTAAAAGCCTAGCAATATGAAAGAGCACCATATCACGGGAGCTGTCATATTGTTTCTTCTTTCCGAATTTCAAGAAGGAAATATTCTTGTCATTGAGCTTGGCTACTGGTATTGCTTAGAAGGGAGCTAAATGCATTCTTGAGTGACTGTAAATAGGCACTTCATAATGACAGTGTGAGGAACTCTCATAGCAGGTAACTATTTCTTGCTACTCCTTAAAATAACGGATTTATTTTACACAAAGAAAATACATTACTTCTGGAGAAAATAAAAAGGCAGTGTTTCTTCATCATAAAGATTAAGATAATGGCAATTATGATTGCCCTATTTATAAAAGCATTTAAATAGCGAATCCGCCATTCTTTGTTATCCAATCAGTTGTTATTCATGGTCTTAAAAGGGATTCGCCTATCTACATAGGACAGGTTTTCCCTAACTAAAAACGCATAGTTTGGCAGGGCATCATTTATTCGTTTCTAAAGGGGTTACCGATAGAGGACCATTAAAGTTTACAAGTGTTCAGTTGGGTTCGAGTCAGGGCTTCTGCCTGGCGGATTAATTGCTAGCATTTTCGGATTTGTGCGAGGCCAATTAAGCCCTCTTATAGATGTGTAGAAAATTTGTTTGCCAGCATCTTATTGATCGGATAATAGTTTCACGCTGGAAACATACAATTTATGTACATGTTCCTCGGAATCCGTTCGAAATGATACTTCAATCAATTCCCGTGGTCCTGCAGTAGACAGCCATCCTCAATGCGGCTACTGCTTTCCAGGACAATTACATAGTGTTCTGGAGCATAGCGAATACTGTTCTCTCTTTGCTTCATATCGAGGCGTATTCTTATAGACGGCTTAACTGCAGTATCTCTGCTGGCATTTACAATCGCAGCATCTATTTCTGCAACTGTTTTTCGTGGATTGCCCACTTTTTTAATCCAAGATCACAGCGCTCGTGTATTCATCTATCCCTACTGGGAAACATCTACTCGTTTGCACGGCATTTACAATCTGCTTTACTGTGCATTCTATTTCCTATATTCCTACAATACGTGCTCGGGGCTCTTTGTTTGTATACTGCATGAATAGCTGTCACTAAGCAGAAATAAAACCCTGACACTCCGTATGGGCTGGAGAGGGGAAATGAGAAGTGATAGGGTGGTGGGGGAACAAGGGAAAACATACCACACTCACAACGTGTGGAATAGTGATCCCCGCCTCTCTTTTTTGTGGATAGTGTTTAACGCCCGCTTTTACTACGGTGGCACCACAGGCGGTGACACTGATGATACATGGAATGAAGATGGAGGACCGGTGGAATGCGATGGCGGGGGAAACCGTAGAACCCGGAGAAAACCCCCCTGCGCCGCTTTGTCCACAACAAATCTCACATGCGGTCGCTTGGTATCAAGCAAGTGGGCTGGACATACAGCGCATATATACTTCAGGATGGAGGAATGTCACGGGCTTAAGAAGGAAGTATGGATAATTCATTATAGTATACTATCCCTATTTATAGTTTTGTAATCCATAAATAAGTTGTGTAACACATATAAGCCCATATTAATTCTTAAATTCCTCTTTTGCAGCAAAATTGGAGGAAATATAACAGAAACAGGAACACAGGTTTGGCGAGAGAAGAAGAGAGTTAGAGAGTGGGGAGGGGCAGTGTGCTTGTGCGCGCGTGTGCGTATGTTCACGTGTGTTTGCGTATGCATGTATATGTGTGTTTGCATGTATATATGCATACTTTTGCACGTGTATGTGATACATTAAAGAAGGAACAAATAAGAACAGAAAGAAAGAATGAATGACTAACTTCTGGCCCTTTGTTGGCGACCAGATATTTGTTTGTTGCTATTGTGGGTATAAATAAAATAAATACTGTATCTTTAAAGGCGTTCTTAATTCCCAGGAGTATACCGACGCCGATGATGTGCCGGAATTTCATTCCGCATGTGTTTTCCAACATGCCAGTAAATTATGACACGGCGCTGTCATTTTTAAGCACACTTAAAAGCAACCGGTCTAGGCCGGCTTTTAATCCACAACCTTCGGATCAGAAGGTCAGCGCCTAACCAACTGAGCCACCCAGATAGACTTTTGTAGGCGTAACTGAAGTTGGGCCACGTACTATAATTGTACATTGCAGTGAATATATTCTGTGTAGGTGATGAATTATTCTACTTCTGAAGTCTGAATTTATCCATTTACTCTTCAGACTTCACGCCTAAAAGCACTATACGAAGACTCGTGCGGGGAAAAATTTTACCGATTACAAAATTTGTGTAATAAACACGACTATTTGAATTTGTTAAACTAATATATTCAAAATGCTTTATAAAGCAGTGATTTACAAATAGCTTGTAGCTTACGTAATTTCTATGGTGTATACTGTTATTTGGCTTTGCTAAAATGTTTTATTTCTCCCTGATTTATACGTTCTAATGCTGTTATTTGACTTTTCTGAAGAAGAAAAAAAAAAAACTGTAAAATATTTGATTACTAACTGATTTACACCTTCACTCGACAGAGGAACAGCCTCGACAGGATTCCACTACGTGATCCTTGAAGATCGCCTTCCCACAATTGGGGCAACACTTTGCTGTCTTGTGGTCTTTGGCCCATTGACAGAAGTGACACCTTCCTCCTTTCCTGACGGTCGCAGCTCTAGCTTGGCACATAGGTCCTGTCAGGTATTTTATTCTGTCTTGAAGGGATTTTGACAAAGTGTTGGTAGTTGTCCTCTTTCTCAGGTAGACATCCAGTAGATTCCGTTCAAAATCTTTTAAACATTTGCGGCGTGCGATTTTTTTCCTGTATTTTCCTCCACATTAATCCGTTTGTTGATACCACCTACGTTCTACAAAAAGTATTTAAGGGCCAGCAGTTGGAAACACGGCTCACTGAATAATTTTGGTACATCTGATCCACAACATTAACACCATCTATTGTTTGATTATAAAGCGTGATAATATCCGGCTTCTTTGTCTTAAAACGTTCAGGTTCTATGTAAGTAGCATAATGCATCCTTGACAATAAGAGCACATTTGCTTCTCTTAGGTTTATAGAAAACAAGCGTCATTTTGTCCTTGCTGAAACCAAAAATAACAAGCTCGCTTGTCCTTCAGTTGAACGAATTCTTTAGGAGCCTCCGTTTTATTTTTCCTTACAGTTCTTACCTAAGTCAATTTGTGATTTTGTAATAAGTCTTGTGTCAATGGCTCACTGTTAAAGCAGTTGTCGATTGTGATATTTCTTCCCGTCAATGCAATGGGAGCTACCAATCTCTTTACAACACCATGGCAGAGTTGCAGATGCCATAGGAACCACCAGGTTGTGCCCAAGAATATATTTGAATATTGATTGTGAACAATGAATGACAGTTCGTTAGCATGAACATTTTCACACCATACTTCGCCGGTTTTGGCTTCATAAATACCTTGAAGCTAAACTGACCACGAAATGCTTCTAAATTTTCAGCTATAATTGCATGTTCAGATATTGTATATTTAGAACGTTAGTTTCCTGCAAATGCTTCAAATATCTCTCGTACATGTGTAATGTTGTCTTTTTTTTCTTCTTTCTTTTAATTTCTAGGTGTTTTGTCATGAAGTATGAGGCAGCTCATAAGAAAATGAAAGCGCTTCTGTGACGAGGTCTACACCAATGCCATCAGTGTGCAGATCTCATAACTCGACAGACATTCAGAATCTCTAACATTGCTTTGACTTCTTCCGTAGAAGATAGGGTGGCGTCACACTCCCTGGTGTATTGTGCTCTATTCATATTTACTGAATGCTGGTGTACTTCATTATTTGGTGTATCGTTTTATCTGTGCGTCAAGACTGGTTTTGGCACTTATTGCTATTTATTTCATACCAGGTCGCTCCGTCAAAATGTTTCGATCCGCCGTTTGTCTTACCATAATATGCTGTTCTTTGTACCAGACTATATCATCTTTTCCTTTATAAGATGTTACACGTAATGCCAAGGAAATATCGTCCTCACAGAGTATTGCCGAAAGTGATATATTTTCATTTTAATCACTTTGAGCACCTTTTGTTGAGTTGGTAGATTCTATGTGGTGCTCCTCTGCTGAAGGCGATAAACCGTCAATAATGCCCTCATCAGCAACCTCAAGGATGGCCATGTTTTCAGCCTCTATCAAACATTTCTTCTCTCTAAAGATTTATATTCTCATTTAATTCAAACAACACAAGAAAGTGTAGAAATCCTTGCTAGTAGACGTCTATAGGAGCACAGTGTAACATGTCTCCACATCTGCAACAATGAATAGAACGGCTACAGATACTGCCGATGCCAGACGAGTTCGCTTGAGAATAGGTGAATGTTCTTGCTAGATAACTTTAGAGCCGTGCGGGGTAAAATTTGTCTGCAGACGCAAAAATGAAACACAACTCACTTAAATATCGTAGGCGATTGAAATATGGAAAAACATGAGGCGGATGAGTCTACTTCAGAATAGGTGAGTTGCCCTTGTCCTCAGGAATTAACTTAACGCATAACAATTGCATACTTCTAACTCCCGAGAAAAAACAACAACAAAAAACCATACTCTGCGCGGGTTCGCAGGTGTTAAAGGGGGTGGAATTTTCCCTACTGCAGCTTACAAGTTAAACAGTTTTGAGCAAATACCAGCTTCAGCACCTCTTTCCATTACAGTCTATGCTGGCCGTCTATATGAATATGCAGCCATTGGGATTCAGGATTTTGGCTGTGAATAATTGTTTCCAATGTGTTTTGGTTTATTTGAATAAAAGTATTATTGTTTTATGTCATTATATTCGTTTTATTCTTTCTCTGTTTGCTCTTCTCGTTGAAGCCAGCGCCTGGGATCAGAGGCTATTGAGGAACAGACGGGCCCTGGTTCAGAGAGAGCAGCCAGAATGGGTGATCAGCCTGGTGCTTTGTATGAATGTGAGGAAGTGGATGATATGAAACACAGCGTAAGGGATGAAAGAAAATGTGGTTACGGGGCATTTAGCGAAATGAATGGCGGAACTCAGAGAAAACCCGACCAGACGCAGCTTCGTCCATCAGAAATCCCACATGCAGTTTCCTGGGATCGAATTCGGGCCGCCTAGTTCAGAAGCGAATGGTCTAAACACTCGTCCATGTTATGTTAACATTTTGAAACAGACAAAAAGCTGTATCATCTAGGAGAGACACTGTTAAGGTCTTATTTATTTATATTACGTTATTGCACCTAATTTCTCTTTGTGCAAAGTCATGTTAAGTTTTAAGGTTGCTTCCTTTATCTTGATAATTTATCCAATAATTGTCATTCCGTAATATTATTCAGTTTTTATATGTTAATGCGCTTGTTTATTGACCTGAATGATTATTGTTCCTTTCTTTCAATAAGAATCTACAGTGCCGTTGGTCGCTGCAGTAGATTTGGCTACACCTATTCTTAGTCATAAGGAGTTGTTTTCCATTGTTTTAGTTTGTTTATGGCATTAGTAGTGGTGATAAAACGTTTACTTCTGTAATATAACATGTTTAAAGTACTTTACATAATATTAATTAAATTGGCCTTGTGCATTCCCATTTCTTTACTTGCTGGTGTCTTTACAATATGCCATGTTTTAATTACTTTCTTGACTGCAGTTATGGCATGATATGTTCAGATCATGTTTATATGGGATTGTGTTTAACGCAATCGTTATGGTGAACACCTTCATGATTTGCTCTGAGATTAAACTTAGTTAATGTATGTGTTAGAGAAAATAACATAAGTTGGCTGCTTGGCTTGCATTTGGTCTCTTCAGACCCCTGATGGTAATAAAGCACTGGAGACTTTGAAAAGTTTTTGTACTTTCTCGTATCTCGATTTTTTTTATAAAAATTCAAAACAAAGTAGTTCATATCCGCAGAGTTAATTAATTTACAAGTACGTTCGCATAAATGGAAAATGAACAACGCATTACCCAATAAACATAAAATGACATCAATCAAGGAAACGAGTCACTAAATACCAGCAATGGGAAAATCACCATAAATGTAATGGAATAAATACCTCGCAGCTTTATTTAAAGTTATTCCATTAACGAGTGGAGCAAAATGTTTCAGGGAAACCAAACAGTTTTGAAAATGTTAGCTCTGCTTAGGTTCAAAATGTGCATTTTGAGTTATTCATATAATTGCGTTTGCCAAATTAACACGTTTGATACATATTTTATTAACATGAGACCCTGCGTTTTTTTTTTTTTTTTTTTTTATATTTGTTCATCACCCTCAAAGCACTAAAGGGATCATCTTTGTGCAGATATCTATTTGAAGAATATTTTGCTCGCATAACAACCATGTATCAAATTTCTTTACTTTGGCCAATTTTATCCACGTCTGCAAGTTTTTTCAGATATAAATTCCACGTAAACCGTAGAGAATGCAATGTAATTCAAAATTTGTACTAAAAATTCTGATTAGAACCACTATTACAACTGAATGCAACTAAAATTTCCTCTTATAGGTTAATACAACAAACCTTTCCATCTTACATACGATTTAAAACAAATTAAATTTCTCACTTTTGTTCCTAAAGTAGGATATCTTACTAAGATAATATGTACTGTAGAATTTATATATTGGTTACATGAGCAAAATACCAAGCAGTGTTATATTTCTAATCACATGTTTACAACTGTATGAATTGCAGAACTATTTTGGTAAAACATATATTGCCACAAAACAGCAAATGTACGAAGAAAACTGCAATATGTCTAGAATATCACAGGCGTCGCTTATGTCTTAATTTTCGGTGTCGTTACATAATCTATTTGGATACATTTTATTTTCTCTGTTTATTCTTTGTCAATGAATAAAAGCAGCTTTAAGACCTGTTGCTAGCCATACACAATTTTACATGACTTCTAATTAAAGTCTTTGCTTTTATGCACCTTTTTTATGGTCGCTCTTTAACTGCTGTGGTTCTCAGCGTCCCAATCTATACATTTTATTTTCTCTGTTTATTCTTTGTCAATGAATAAAAGCAGCTTTAAGACCTGTTGCTAGCCATACACAATTTTACATGACTTCTAATTAAAGTCTTTGCTTTTATGCACCTTTTTTATGGTCGCTCTTTAACTGCTGTGGTTCTCAGCGTCCCAATCTATACTGGGCGTGAAGACGACTCGGGAAGCCACGGCTTTACTTCCCTTCCGAAGGAAGCCATGCTAAGGAATTTTATGCCCGAAAAAATCCATCGTCCTCCGCCGGGTTTGAACCCGCGACCTTGGGTAGCATGGTAACCATTACACCACGGAGAGCGACATTGTGCACCCTTGAGTAGCCACGCGGGTGACACACGTCACCCAGCAATATTCTTTTTGTTATATTAGCACCGGTATAGCTTGTCCATAGAGGGGACTTTGTGTAGCTTCGATTCCACTTTAACGGTCAGCATTGCGCCATTCTTGTATGGACGTGGCTATTCTTAACGGGTATAAAACATGTTTCTCCACATTGTGTGTTCTGGTTGACAATTGTCTCCCATACGACTATTGATGTCACCATTTCTGATTCTGCTCTTTCTATTTTCAGTGTTTTAATGCCTATATTATATACTGTTGATACGAACAACAGCTCAGTATTGGTTTATACTAGCTGCTGAGTATTATGGTTCACATTGTGTTTATATTTCTATTATATTTTACATTTTCTTTGAATATTTGCAGTCACTTACTGGATATATTAGAAATGTTTGTATCAAATAAAGAAGGCCTGCTGAGAAAACTACAGATACAGCAACATTGCTTGCTTAGTATAACGAGCTTAGTGATGCAGAGGAAGGCTTCACCTTCTCCGATGTTTCTGAAGGTGAAGAGGACAATATAGTTCTCAGTGATCACCATTCAGCTTCTGAGCAATAAAAGTCAGAGAACGAAGGGGAGGATGTTGCAAACGAAAGGCATTTCTTGGGTAAAGATAAGGCCACAAAATGGCTGAAACAGAAGCCCTCAATCAACACGTACCCGCGCACCTAATGTAATCACACGTCTTCCTGGACCGCGAAACACAGCCCGAGGAATGAATTCCGAAGTTGACCTGTTTCGCATTTTCTTTTATGTTAATGTCATTAGGATAGTAACCAACTGCACAAATATTTAGGTAGAGATGATAAGGTCACATTTTGGCAGTGAAAGAGATACCCGTAATACGGACGAGATAGAAATTATGGCATTGTTGAGTTTTCTGTACCTTACAGGTACAATAAGACCATCTAGGAAAACCACTTAACAAATATGGGACAATTCCAAAGGCATGCCCTAGAATCATGTTATTTATCAATGAGTGAACAAAGATTCCGCTTTCTCTTATGATGTATACGGTTTGATGATGTCACATTTTTTAATGTTGTTGGTGTACCACGTGCGCGTGAGTACAGTCGTCTACCATGGGGTCGGTCGGAATTAGTGGCAGTGAAGTGTTACCAAAAATGCGTGTACATACTTTTCGTTGATGTGTGTGACGCTCATCGATCCTTTGAACACTTAAACAACTCTCACTGAGGGAAGGAAGCATGGCATGGGTATATAACACGGGTAGACTGAAAAATAAGCACTTCACTGAATTTGTTGCTGTTTTATTCTTGGCTAACATCCTTTTGAGTGACTCCGGACATAGTTGTAGTGTTGGCTGACGCCCACCTTTAACTACCACTACTACTTCTGCACACCAAGTCTCTTGTTTCTACTTAGTTGAAATTATTGCCATCTTTAGGGAAACACAACAAAATCACTTATTACCTTCGTTGCTTACGCGATAGAAAACTTTACATGTCGAAACTAACGCAGTAATAGCACTTATGCACGTGTCTAGTATAACTTCACATTTTCCTTTGTGGTACTTTGGCACCCAACACTGACTATAAGTTGCGTGGACCTACTATAACGATCCAGAGCAAAACGGCGCGCACAGCACAGAAGAATGAGAGTTTCTCGTGGGCAATGCACTTTTATACACAAAATATTCAAACTTTGTACTTATATCCCATTGGTTCTTAACAGCGTGAAAATGCAGTTGTCGCGTGGTTGATTTTGAGTATCTCATTGTATTTTAAACACGTGACCTCTCTTCATAATGCAAAAGTCCCGAGTTCTGAACTTTTCGGGAAAAGACCTGCGTGTATAGTAGCTCCCTATTACGTAAATCTTTAATGCACAACATTTTACCCTCACAATGGCGCTTGGGCTTCCTGGGTCGCACAAAAGACATTGCCTTGTCTATTACAATAGCAAGCTCTTACTCTCGCTGTCATTAAACGGAAAGTTCTGGTTTTCTACCAGTTTCTAGGCTTCTAAGCAACCGCCTTCCTGTACTAAACTTGTACACGAATAAAATATACCAACAAAATTATGAATATCTAATAACCCCTTAACAGAATTAACAATCAAAGTAATGAATAATAATGGCGTGTAATTATCGAAATTATATTGTTTTTGGAGATAAAATGAGTGTACCAATGTAGTATTGCAATGTAAGAGACAGAAACTTGAGAAAGAAGATTGATAAGTTAGCTCCCATAAGAGATGTGTTTGAAATTGTGGTACATAATTTCCAGAAATACTTCTCACCAAGTGAGTATCTTACTGTAGATGAGCAACCATTAGCATTTAGGGCTAACTGTTCTGTTCGTCAGTTCATATCTAGCAAACCCTCTAAGTACGGACTGAAAACATTTGTTTTAGTTGATTCTCAGACAGCATATACAGTAAATTTGGAAACCAATGCTGGTTCGCAGCCCGATGGACCTTATAAACAAAGCAATAGCCCAAGATGTAGCAATAAGAATGATGGAGCTAATTGCGGGCTCTAACAGAAATATAACCGTCGATTACTGGTTTTCCACATATTCTCTTACTGAACGTCTCAAAGATAAAGGTCCTACTTATGTGGGAACACTTCATCGTAATAAACGGCAAGTACCGTTGGAGTTTCTTCCAAATAAGCAAAGAACAGAAAAATCATAAATTTTTGGCTTTTAAAAGGACAAGACCCGTAATATCTACAATGCACCATTTTTATAGTGTTTAACGCCCGCTTTTACTATCAAGGCACCGCAGGCGATACAATACACCATGACGATGTTATCAACAGCGATACAGGAGATGCAAAACAGCCTGATATCATAATTTTTTATAACATCACCAAAGTTGGCATTGATTTAGTTGACCAACTATGTCAAAAAATGATGTGGCTCGAAATACAAGATGCTGGCCAATGGTGCTGGTGTTCTACAACCTACTAAATTTAGCTGCAACAAATGCGCTTTGCATTTATAAATTCAATAAAATGAAGATAAAACACTGAAGAGAACCACTTTTCTCACCAATGTTGCATGGGAACTGATAAAGCCCCAAATAGAAAGATGTCAAGCACCGCAGGTTCTTAACGAGATTAAGAGGCGTGGCTTTTTATTGTTTGGAATGCAAAATAATGTAACAGGCCGCAAGAGAAAAGAAAGAGAAATAGAAACAAATGTTATGAGCGTGGTAGATCACAGGACAAATCAACTAGGAGTTGATGTGTTAGATGCGATAAATGGACCTTCCCTGAGCATTTGAAGGAAGTTTATGTGAATTGTTTGGTATAAATTGAAATAATACTAGTGTCAAAAAGTAATTTTGAAAATACAGGTTTAATTGTTGTATTAGTGAGGCTCATATATAGCTATTTCAGTGCTTAATTCACAAACTTCACTTGTTAACAATTTTTCCTGCAATCTATAATCAGTTTTCTTTGTTTTCATAAAAATAGATATTTTCCGTAGATATATTCCTATAAATATGGTGAATTCCAGTGAGAAGTTGAGTAAGTAATTAAATCCTATACTATTATCCAATATATCCTATTTTGTTTCATCATTGGTAAAATAACATTGAAACTAACACGACCAATAATGTAACAGAAATTCGCGCGACTACTGCAAGATTACACAGCATTATGTAGTTATTTGAATGCAAATGAAACTCACCCTACTGCTTCTTTGTAGAAAACAGAAAAAAGAGCAATTCCAACTCCTCCACCAGCCTGCACGACCATTTCAACAAATTCTCGCCTTCGTTTGAAGTAATGCCCCAACATAAGACTCGACGTCTCCCTCACCAGTCCAGTTCCAACTCCCATTACAACTCCATAACTGCAGAGGAAATGTACTGTCATTCAGTGTCATTCTTTGATTAACAAACATTTAAAAATAAAAGCATGTTCCATAGAAAAATATGACAACACCACACAACCACAAATTTATTATGTACCTATATTTGTATACTGGACCACTCAATTTGAACACATGCAGAAATTATAAGCCTATGAACAGGTATATGGATTCATTAGCAGTTGGATTCAAGTTATCTACACTCAAACCATTACCAGCACAAATGATTCAAACAAACAGAGACCGAGGTTCAATGCAAGGCAGGTAAAAACTGGTCCTGAATTATGTCTGGAAGCTGCAAATACTGTACGAGAGATGGGAGGGGGTTTGCTACCTGCAACGCCTCTGGCTATAGTCTAGTGACAGTTCAAATTTATTTCCTTCCATCATAGCTTTAATGCTTTGAAATTTCTAAACCTATATATTATTCTTCTACTAATTTGAGAGCTCTCATTTATCATCTCAGCAGTATGGCGGTCTATTTTCCTAATCTCTATTAATAATTCCACGGCTTAGTTTCAAACTAACGTGTCTACAAAATACCCACTTTTCAGGATCGCGAAAAGAAAAAGTTTTTCTACTTTGACACTTTAATTTGAGTTTTGAAATAACGTTTAATAATTTCCTGCTTAGAAATTGTGGACTTTAATGTTTTGCTATCAATTTAATGTGCATTAGATTTTAAATATTTTTTTCATATTAATGCTTTTAAACAATAAAATAACGCTAGTGACATAAGTTCGTTTCATTCCATTCATGCACCGTCATGTATAATATTAGGGCTTTCTTTCTTAATAATTAAAGATTTTAAAAATATTATTTTATTGGTAAATTCACATGTAGCAATGTGCAAACTTCGGGAATGACTGACACACCAGTTCTACATAATATAGTTTCAATATGAGCTTAAACGTTCAACTCAACAAAATGTGAGCAAACATTTTATTGATGTATTTTCAGCTCAAGCTTTTGTCATACCTTTAGATATGATGTTTCGTGAATTTAGAGTGTCCAGGTAATAACTTCCAATATTAACCAATTAGTATAACTTTCCCTCTCTGGATAATAATTTACAATGTTGCTCTTTAATGCTTTATCTGACTAAATGAACCAGAACTATTTCTAAGTTTCTGTTAAACTTGCTTCTCTTCCTTGTGCTGGTTCCTTGGTGGAAAGCAAAGGATTATAGAAATAATGATTCCGTTATGTTAGTGTGCCATTTTACTCAAATCCAACAGATCGTTTAATGTATGCCTGGCTGTTTCCAATGGCTGGTTGTATGCGTGATTAGGGACATGCTGGCAATAGAAAAGTGCCTACTCTTTTTCTGCTGATTTGGAATGAGTGAAAACTGTCTTCAAGTTGATAATACTTAAAATTGACATAATTAGGAATGCTTTTCCTGAATTGAAGCCACATTATATACAGCTAGCGAACGGTAATGCCTTCAGTGTTAGCTGTTTTATGTTTAGAACTTCCACTTGCATAGATTTAGAGTATTTCATACCTGACGGATCTATTTCTTTGGCTTTGTATTAACAGAAATCGAGACAATTCTTCCTATTGCATACCAACCAGATGAGCCAAATATTTTCGCATTTTAGTTGCATTTAAAGTGTGGGCATGCGCTGAATCTCATTCCATTTGAGAATGTCCTGGTTTGAAGAAAATATGATACATGACAGAAATAGTCCATGACTGTGTTGCATATAGGTAAATGGTACTCACAATTTAAATTCTATTTAGTGCCCCCCACAGCAGTCAGACATTCATGATTACTAATAACAGAATTTTTCAAATGGCCATAGACACAGGAGGTAACTTCATTTACTCCTCTACCTGCAATTCCCTCGTACCACTAATCGTTTTCAGCCTGTGTTTTTGCCGCATCGTAAACAGTAAGATTATACACACCTTATCTTTGTTTAGAGAATATAGCTTTATCGTTAACTGCAGGATAATGCCTATCAGCCTCCGAGTCAAATATGATGTACTTTTCCATTTTCAGCGTCATGCTTATATGCACATAGAGCTCTCATATTTCTAGTGCTTACCTTTCTCTTTATGTGTCTTTCTTAGGCTTCTTTAATCCTAAGAGTCTCATCATTGAGTTGACCAGAAGTGTAACATTTATCACTTTTGTATTTCCTTGGTATATTGAGTGATATATTAAAATTAGCATAGAAAGCATTGCCATAGAACCTTTTCTTTTCAGACAAACATTGTCAATTTGACTTTCTTGAACGCACTTATCATATATTTTAGAGAGGCTCAGATCTGCAGGTAAATATTCTCTAGTTGTTGCTTTGTATACATAATAAGATGACCCACTGATAAAGCAGTTAATGTGATGTATGATGTTCACTTTCTTATATGTTAAAAAAAGCCAAGAAAAATGTGTAACAAGCTTGAAAACAGCTTGGATTTCACCAGCTAAAGATCTCTACTTTTATTTATATATCTGCATAAGTCCTAGTTAGAGCTTTTGTTTCTGGGTAACAAGCGTATTCAGATATTGTCATTGCTTACTGACATCAGACATACTCCAAAATACATCAGTAGTTAAAACTGTATTTGAGAGGACACTGAGAACAATCTTGCAGCTTAAGAGTTTTCTGTGATCCAATTTCACAGCTTTTCATTCAAACTTCCTGATGTGATTGCATTTTCCTATTTTGTAAGTTTCTTCTCCAGTTATCCTGAAGAGCTATGGTATTTCGCTTTTTCTTATGCGTTTCTTCTTAAACTGTTGCTCTGTTTATGAATTCCAATCGTCATGTTAAGTGCCTGCATCTAATTTCTCATTGTTTGGAGGGATCTGAATTAATTCACAGCAATCACCTTCTATAGTATTAATATCATAAAGCAAGTTACTGGCCATGATACTACCAGGTATCATTACTGCAACTTCCTGATTTTCTTTCACGCCACAATTTATATCTTGGACAGCATGGGTGTATTAAGATACTAGCAACTGATAGAGGCATGAGTGTATGATACACTTTTCCGGTGGTTTACTTTTGTTTGGAAACACGCAGGGATCTTTCTTTCGCTTCGTACATGACTGAGATGTTTTAGCGTCATTAGAATCTGAATTTTCAGTTTCAATTGGTAGATATTCTAGGTCTCTTGACTTCATATTCAATTCATTCATATCAACGTGATTTACTGTCACTCCCATGCCATTGTAATAATTCAGCGGGAACCTAAAATACAGGTGTTTAAATAATACGGGGCTTAATTTCAGGTATGTATTTCCCACATGTAGACAAACAAATTAGTTCATTATAACATGTGTCCGGAAATGCTTCATTTCCGAGCTATGGCCTTCACAACATTGAAATTCACTGGAACGTTTTTCTTTCCGTAGGTTGTTGTCATTACAGAAGATGTTCAAAATGTCCACCTCCTGCTTGAATACAGACCTCACATCGATGTCTCATTGACCTGCGAACACGATCCCAAACTCCAGGAGTATTGCGTATGTCCTCACAACTTGCCACAATTCGATTCCGAAGGGATTCCAAATCCGGCACCGGAGACGAATAAACCAATGATTTTTAAGTGGCCCCACAAGTAGAAATCGAGAGGGTTCAGATCAGATGAGCGTGGAGGCCAAGCAATTGGGCCACCTCTACCTATCCCTCGATCAGGAAACCTTCGATCCAAGTACCGGCGAGCCGTAAGACTGGAGTGTGCAGGAGCGCCATCATGCAAGAAGTGAATGTGTTGATGATTGATCAGTGGAGTGTCTTCGAAAACGTCAGGTATGGTGTTTTCCAGGAAGTTTGTGTACGCCTGCCCGTAAGTCTGTTTACAAGTACATGGGGTCCAATTAATCGATCACCAATGATACCGGCGCACATGTTGAGGGAGAACCGCACCTGGTGATGAGATACAACAGTTGCACGTGGGTTTTCATGCGACCATACATGCTGATTGTGGAAATTTGTTATGCCATCTCTTGTGAACTGTGCTTCATCTGTAAATAATACGACGGCAGAAAATTTCGGATTTACACCACACTGCTGCAAGAATCACTGACACAACCTAACTCGTGCAGGGTAATCTGCTGGTGACACTTATACACGTTGCAAATGATAAGGATACAATTGATACTCGTTCAACAGTCTCCAGACAGTCGTATGAGGAACATTGACTTGCAACGCTAACCGTCGTGTGCTGATAGAAGGAGTCCTTTTCACAGCCTACAGAATCTCCTCCTGCACTTCTGGAGTTGTAGATCTTGGTCGTCCCCTTCCCAAACCAGGAGAGGTGAATGTTCCATACTCGCACAGACGGGAATGGAGACGTACAAATGTCTTCCGATCTGGACATTGTCGCTGTGGGTACCTCTCCTGGTACAAACGACGAGCCAGCGCAGCATTGCCGCCCGCCTTAACGTACATGAAGTGTATCTCTGCCAGCTCTTGATTTGAATACATGTCGCACAGTCTTAACGGCTAAAGAACACTGAATGTAACCTTCCTCAGAATGAACTATCAGAGCGCCCTTCTAATGTCTTCTTTGACGGCAAAGACCTGCGGAAAGAAAAACGTTCCAGTGAAGGCCATAACTCGGAAATGAAGCATTTCCGGATATGAACTATTTTAATTGTCTACAGGTGGGGCTTTCAATGTTGTAAAGGCCATAACTCGGAAATGAAGCATTTCCGGACACATGTTATAATGAACTATTTTGATTGTCTTCATGTGGGAAATACATACCTGAAATTATGCCCCGTATTTTTGAAACACCTGTATAATACTTTTGCTACAGTTTTCAATTCATATTTCAACATATTTGTTGTCAAGATAAAATCTCCAAATGAAGTTAAATAATTAATTTATTACAATTTATTTTGCACTGTATTTCAAAGGAAGCACCACAAACGTATATTCCCTTTCCGTAAAACAATTACCTAATGTACTATTGCTATTATTATTTTTTGTGTTTCATGAAATGCTCGATTTAAAGGGTAAAAAGTTAGAAACGATTAAAGGAAAAAAATTCGGTACCGAATAAGGTAAAGTCTACTTACTAATTCTTTATCAACTCTTTCCATCTAGGTGGCAACAAGGTGGCCCTTCATTTCATAATTCAAGTTTACTATCCGAAGAAGATGAAATTGAGTAGTCAGACTGTTTATCCTTGCTTTTAAGTAATTCCAATTGTACAATAAAGCGGACTCGTCCGGAAGCCATTGCAGTATTAAATGCAGACCACTGTCTTAAAATATTTCTTTCATAGTCTAGTGAACACCATTCAGCAACACATTGCATCAAAGTGAGCAGCAAAGAAACGCATTTCAGCATACGTTTCTTTGACTCTAACACCAGGAGCACTACAGCTTGCAACAGACAACTGTAAATTGACATAGGTTGTTTGATACTAAAAATTATTACCAATTAAATAGATACGTCCCATGGTACCTTTGATCCTTCCCGAGTCGTTTAAGAAACAACTGTATCTCAAAAAACGTATTTCTGTCGATATGTTGGTTTGACACTAAGCCGTCGAATTTCCTTCCCTCTGCTCAAATGAAGAGAGGAGGGAGATTATTATAAATTCCTCTTTAAAACTTAGCATGTTTGCATATAATATGCAGCTGATGTACTATGAATATATTTGCAACCTCCTAATTAATTCAAATAGGGATGTTTACAGCAAGCCCTTATAGGAAACCATTTTATTTTTAATGTAAGAATGATATCCGATTTTTAGCTGATGAAGATGATATACAGGGTTACTACAAAAGAATTAGACAACTTCAACTGTCTGTAACACAAAAACTATTAGAGATAGCAACCTAATTATTTTGGAGGTATGTTGAGAAACTCTCAAAGTTTTGTTTGTTACTATTGGTAACGCTGTAGTGTTTTGTTTGTTGTTGCAGAAGCTGAAATGGCGGAAAATCCTGTGGAAAAGGCATATTGCGTGTTAGAATTTGCTAGAACGCAATCAGCAACTGTTGTCCAACGACATTTTACAACACGTTACCACAAAACGCCACCGTCTAGACAGTCAATCTACGACTGGTATAGAAAATTCGAGACAGCGGGATGTTTGAGCAAAGGGAAGAGCTCGGGAAGACCAAGAGTTTCGGAAGAAAACGTTGAACGTGTTCGTTCTGCCTACATAAGAAGCCCACAGAAATCGACATCTAGGGCAAGCATGCAATTACAAATTCCACAGCAAACTGTATGGAAAATCTTGCGGAAGCGACTGCACATGATGCCTTACAGATTACAGATGTTGCAGTTACTGAGTGAAGAAGATAAGGTCATACGGCGTGACTTTTGCATCGACATGTTGCGACATGATGAAGACGATGCTGGTTTTTGTGAGCGCATCATTTCATTTTTGTGGTAACTGTTCTAAAATGTTGTTGGACAACAGTTGCTGATTGCGTTCTAGCAAATTCCAACACGCAATATGCCTTTTCCACAGAATTTTCAGCCATTTCAGCTTCTGTAACAACAAAGAAAACACTACAGCGTTACCAATAGTAGCAAACAAAACTTTGAGAGTTTCTCAACATACCTCCAAAATAATTAGGTTGCTATCTCTAATAGTTTTTGTTTTACAGGCAGTTGAATTTGTCTATTTCTTTTGTAGTAACCCTGTATAATACCATTGCCAGAACCACCGTCGCCACACACACCAAGAACAACAACAACAAAAATACAATCCCAATAGGAAAAGCTACCTGGCTGTCTTTTTTCCTTGCTATGTCTTTAATTTGCCCTTACTTGAAAATATAAATGTCCGATATTTTTTTTTCGGGAACCGAACAAAGATATTTTTATGCCACTTCAGTCTCATAATTTCACTCAATGTTTGTGGGGTTTATAAGGACATAAACATAAAATGTAAACCATAATATTTATAGATATGTATTTTAAAATAGCGCTTTAAAGTGACGTTTCTGACTGCAATATTAAGAGCTCTAGATCCAAATTCCTTCATCTCATTTGCGAAAGTAATCAGTACCAGGATGCACTCCGTGGCAGCGAGACGACCAAGGTTTACCCTGGAGTCAAAGAAATCTCAAAAGGTTATGATGTCGTGTAAAGTTTGAAGCTATGGTTGATTGGTTTGACATCATGGATAAGGTTATGACCTCAATTAATTGAACAATACACTGACCTTTTCATGACGTGATTGACCTTTGACTTTTCCAGGCACCACGGTGAATTTACTTTTTTTAGACCACCTGACGCGCCGCGAGGTACCCTTTTAATGTATTTTTTTTGTTTACAATGTAGACGTTACAACATACATGATTGTGAAACTGTATAACAAAGTATATATAACGTACCATAGTTATACATTGCATATTATTTTTGTTAACTGGACAAATAAATGCATAGTGTTCCGCTGGTTACATACATGGTTGATGTAAGAAACATTACTTTTTTATATTTTAAGTTAGTTAATATGCTTCATACATGATAATTTCATGTAACTACACTGTCATCATTGTTGCTGTTGCTTTTGTACTTTTTCTTGTTGGAGCTGCTGGCTGTGGAGATATTATCGCCGATGTTATCCATGCTGTTATGTTTGCTAGTTGCGCTGTCAGTTTTGCTATTGTTACTTTTGCTGCTGTTAAATTGGAACGCGGTTTCACTTTCGAAATGTACGCTATCATATTTGCTAAACAGAATTTAGCGTACGACTTTTATTTAAGTTGCACTTAAACACAAGGTGAAAAAAGCTATTCCTGCGTCATTTTGCAGTTTCGGCTCACACAGAGCGCCCACCACCAAATTGCGACACCAATTTTCTTCGCACTGAAGGATGTTGAATGATCTCCGTTGAGTGATGCACTGATCAAGGTCAGGTGCTTTTGCATTACCTACTGTGATTGTTAATCTTGCGCAATCTTGGTCACTTGCGTTTATTAACACAATGGTTTGTTCCAAGTTTTAAAACTACTCTCTTTCATATCGATAGAAGCTTAAAGCACTGACGTACATATTCACATTGTACATTAACCATTTAGGTTGCGTTAAGCACAAGTTGTATCCAGAAATTTTGTCCCGCGTTGATGTGTTTCGAAAGAAGGTCAATATTGTTGATATTGGTGCTGCTCTCAATTGAATGATGTGCTGTGTTTGTTCATCGTTTGTGCATTTACCTTTTGGTTTGTTACGATTGCGTCACTTAGATTTCAGCGTCGCTTTTTTAATACAGCTGTTTCTATTAAAATGCCGGGTCCTATGCACTGAGCTGGTTCATTTCAGCATTTTGCACACTTGCATTGCCAAAGATTATGCTTGCTTACATTGTGTGGGCAAAACATTTTTAGAACCAATGATAAGTTCAGTTTGTAAGGCATACGGTAATTAAAACATAACTAACGATATTTCCGCCATTTTTATTTTGCTCGTTCGAAACTGTATAACTGAAGAGTTTTGTTGTTCGCAAGTAATTCTGTATTGCATAGAATATACAATTTTTCAGTGTAAATATTTAGAAGGTGCTAGGCTTATCAATTTGTCAAATCGATGTGATAATTTTAATTCTCTATCTTATATGGTCTCAATGGTCTTTCTTTCCCATTTTGTTTTTGTTGCGACAGTGGCTTTTTACAGGTAACGGTAGCCTCCAATGAGTTCGCTGGCTTTATTAGTTTGGCTACGGCTTAAGATCTCGTAACAATGCTCTTAAGTACAGTAATCATGTCCATGTTGCTGTAGTTGGTAGCCATGCTGATGTCTTGGTTCTCCCGCTGGATAGCAGAACAACAGACAAAAGAAACACAGTGATTACTGATTACAAAAAGCAAAATACTCAGTCTTTATATCATTATCTTGTCTATGTAGCGATAGTAACACGCGATGTTTAAACTTTAGGTTTGCGATTACATACAGCTTCGCGATAAGTAGTAAACATGTGATAATCATGTCTTACATACATGGTCACATACAGCGTTTATGTGAGTAAAATCGTATTTCGTAATAATCTATAGGGGTGGCACATAAAATACACTAGAGTCCAAAAGTTAAGCATAACTCGGAAAACAGAGAACTGAAAGGGAAAACGGTGAGCGAACGCCACTAAACGTTATCACAGTGCGTGCTTCCCCTTACTGGAGTTAAGTGGGTGCACGCTGCTAATGTAAATAAAACCAGAGCTGCAAACCAATACCAGAGTATCAGACCCAGTCCGTGGCTCATTCGTTATTGTTCTCCCATTGTGAACAGAGAGTACTTGCTTCGCAAAATGTTTACAAGGCAGCACCAACATGCCACAAACATGTCAACTGAACCCTGTTTTGAGGGGTAGAGTCATCGGACATCTAGAGGTAGGTCAGACACAAACCACAGTCTCTCGGGCCCTGAATGTGCCACAAAGTGTCATTTGCAGGCTCTGACGACGGTTCCAAGATACAGGAAGTGCTCGTCCGATCCCTGTACAAGGTCGCACACGGGTCTTAATGCCGCAACAGGACCGATATTTAATTATAACGGCACGACAACATCGGAAGATGCCCTCGAGACAACTGTTTTCCGAGCTTGCAGCCACCTCAGGCGTTTGAGTTTCGAGGCGAACTGTATACCGGAGGCTCAGGGCAGTGGGCCTGTATGCCAAACGTCTGGAGTGTGCTCCATTCACTCGAATACACAGACGGTCCCATTTACAATGGAGTCAGCAATGTCAACATTGGACCTTGAATGAATGGAGGAACATGCGGTTTACAGATGAGTCCAAATTCAATTTGAACAATGATTCTCGTCGCACAATATCTGGAGAGAACGTGGAATCCAATTTCATCCCACCAACATCGTGGAAACACGCATATTTGGTGATGGTGGCGTACTCATGTGGGCAAGCATAATGTTCAACGAACGTCCAGATCTCCACATCTGCGACGGTAGTACTGTGAATGCCTAAAAGTATAGAGCCGCGGTACTGGAACCACATGTTTCAGAGATGTAGTTGGTGCACACTTCATCTTAGTGGACGATAATGCACGTCCGCACGACTACCTTGAGAGGGAAGATATCCAGCGCATGGGCTGGCCAGCGATGTCCCCGAATATGAACCCTATAGAGCATCCCTGGGATGCATTAAGAAGACGAGTTGCAGCCTGCCAGCCCCCACCAGGACATTTTCAGACCTCCGACATGCTCTCTGTGAGAAATGGAAACTGCTGCTTACAGAGCTCTTAAACCACCTTATAGAGAGCATGCCACGGCACTGCGAGGTCTGTGTAGCCATGCGGGGTCACCACACCCGATATTAACCTCTCAGCACCATCATTGTCTTGTGGAAATAGTCGTCAGATTTTGTGCTTGCCTAAAAAGGTTTCCCTAAATCAAAATTGTCTACAATTTCTCACTCTATTGCGTTTCAGATCATGTGTGATGCATTGAATTATGTTTAACTTTTGGACACTAGTGTATATTCCGTATATTTAATATGTGACAGACTTTCTTCGTTACCTTCTACGTTTTGTAAATATTTGCCATATGCTATAATTACATTGTTTGCTTCTAGAACTCTTATAATCAATGATAAAATATCCTTGATTATTGAATAGGGTTTAATTGAATTTTTTCATTCTTCTTCTAATAAAGATATACTAATCAAGTCGTCTTGATATTATGTTTAGAGTACCAAGCACATATTCGATACCTACCATTAGTTTGATATCTACCTAACTAGTCACTTAGGTATAAATCCTAATCTACTGTTTCTTTATTAGGACTGTTGTCATCGATAACAGCAACACACTATATATAACTATATATTTCCTATCTAATAAGTTAAGAACAATTCCACGTTCTTACCCACATTTAGCAAAAGTGATGCACAGTTCACGGAAAGTTCCTACCCTAAGATACTTCTCTTGTGCACGGTCCAAAGGAACCACATTACTTCTATAACCAATCAAAGATGACTGATGTTTATTGTCCTCGTCTAGTTTTATCCTCTTAGGTTCTGCTTCAGTTACATTAGAAAAAGAAAAAGGTTTTGTCACATGCGGGATTTTGTCACATGCGGGATCCTTTTCTTAGATTTAAGTCTAACGTCTTACATCGCTCACCAATCTGACTATAATTGAATTGGAATTAAATGGAAACGGTTTATATATGTTTAGGTAATTGAACATAAGCAAAATCACCTAAAAAGTAGATCGAATATGAACGTTGTGTGATAAATATTTTCGTATCTGGTCGGTATTCATGTCGCATAAATTGATCTGCTTGCGTCAAACTCTAGTGAATGTTGATATTCAGATAAAACAATCATGCAAGTTGCTTCTGCTAAAGCGATTTTGAAACTTACGTTTTCTCAAACATTACCGTGATGTAAATCAGAAATGTAAGTTTCGTTAGCGCCTCGATCTGGTGTTAAATCAAATGTAAAAAAAACGTGCATCCTTTTGATATAATAATTTCTGGATATATTAGTATTTTATTTTCAGGATTTAAATGCAAACATTTCAGCGGAATTAAAGCATTTAACGTATTGCCTATTTGTAAATTCTGGGGTTAGATTATGCGCTTGAATAGGTTGCTTATTTACAAAAAGTCGAAAAAGATATTAAAATTTAAACGTAAAATTTTTATGGATTTTTTAAAAAATTACTATTGTATGTAGTATCAGACACGAACCTATTGTAATCCAGCGAGGTACTTTACCCAGAAATATGTTGTAAAACTTTTTATTCATTGTTCCTCTAGGAATGTTAATGGTCGAACATTGACCTTATCTAATATTATTTTACCATTAAGTGTAGAGGGTAGTTTTTGATGAGCTAACAGAATGAAAAGGAAGCGAAAACACACGTAACGTTAAGTGTAGAACTTGTAATTTATAGCTTTTCATTTACTTTTTGCGGCAGCAGCGCCGCGATGACTTTCGGCTGTTAATGGCGTTAGTTTTATATCATATCTGTATTGGTGGAAATATATTTGTCTAAGAAAATAACGAACAGGACAATCGTTCCACTAATTCAAATTCTTGGCTACCTTTAGTGTCTTCAAGACGCCATTTTAATCCTTCATTGCTATGAAAAATATTGAAAGAACCTGCCGTCTCTTTTTTATAAAGAGATGCTTCAAGCCACGCATTTTGAGAGCTGGGTGAATAGTTTAATAGTTTTTCTGTATACGTTTTATACTGATATTCGGATCGCGGAAAATTACTTCTATTTGCTGCAAAATCGAAATTATAGGGTTGCAAACTACAGTGATTATATCTGCATCTTTTAAATTTTTACCGTAATAATTGACAATATAAATGTAATGCAATTCTATTTGGGAAGCACCAATGTATGTATCAGCGTTTCCTTTGTATTGAAAAACAATTGCTGAATTGAAAGTAGTTAAATTTTGAGTTCTAACTCAACTACTGTATTACGATTTACGCCAGTTTGCACGGGTGGCTGTTTAAAAAAGTTAAATGCCCAATTTCCATAAGCTTTATACATTATGAATATATCATGCCTTCTTTGCTTTCTTTTAGTCGACCTAGTTATACGCTCCTTCTCATTTTTGTGTTCTTCTTCTTTTTTATTTTTTTTATTTTAGATTTTCCACATCCTTCCTTATGTCTAATACACTTTATTTTTAACTGAGATAACGTTTTTTCCCCAAAACCGAGCATCGAATCTAAAGTTTGGTCGAACTTTTCTCCTTAAATTTGATCCATCTTCCTTTGTCAGTATATAACAGTATCAGTATTTCTATCATTCAGTAAAGACTTCAACGTTTTTTTGCCGTATTACATCAGCTAACACATGACCACCTACATTTAATAGTTCTTTACCAACAGACTTTGCAACTTTTAAAATACTGTGATATGCCTCTAAAGAAACGACCTAAAGTACCTAAAGCACCAAAAAGTCCTCATCCTTTTTGAAAACGTTTATCTTTATACAATGCAGAACTTTCACCTTTACAAATTTAATGTGTTTAACGAGTTCGCAATGTTTCGTAAGGTTTAAACTAAGGTACTACAGCCGAAGAAAATCCGTCCATAAATGGTAAGAATTATCCTATAGTTCTCCTTAAATCGACCGGTATCCGGTTTAAAGGCAGAAAGAACTTTACCATTACTAGATGTTTATCATTAATGTCTACTTCGACTATTTTACTTTCATCACTTGAGTAAACGTGTCGCTAACCACTAGAGGTTCCATAATATTGCAGTAAATAAACATTTCATACGGGAACGATACGTACGGATTCATTGGAAATTGAGCGCGTTTATCTTTAGTAACATTAAGCTGCCTGCTTAAACCTGGAAAGAGATATAGTTCGGACGTTACCCTTCGATTTACCGGCTCGTGTTTAACTGCAATGCGATGTTCAGTGTTTGTCGTATCATTTGATTAATATCTGTTTTAAATGGTTCAACAAGATTGTTTTTGGCGTGCAAAGTATTATTGACATTGAATTCTAACACGTCAACATTATCATGCTTTTTTACTTTATTTTTATTTTCTAATTCACGCATTAACGTGATCAAAACCGGTATAAGAAAAACTTCTTCATCTGAGTTTACTTTTTAATTTTTTTGTTAATCACTTGTCAATTACAGCTGTTATAGTAGTTTCACTTAATTCATACCGAAAGTCTTTGGGAATTCCCTGTTCAGGTTTATAAAGCATTCGTTCCGTAATAAAATTACCAACTTTTGAGATGTTCTGAAAGGAACCTAGGGACCTACCAATTTTATTTTAAGTGCCACTTCCGACTTACCTCGAAGAACTACACGTGGTAACATGTTCCATAACTGAGAAGTAATATTTTTACAAACAATATTTGAATACCTGTTACTCGTTAAAGTAATCGGAAGTGATTCGGTGCATATGGTAATGTTGCGTTATTTTGGAATGTTGAATTCAGGAATTAAATTTATTAGGATAACCTTTCCACTTTACAAACACTTCTTTACTGCTGCCTCTACCTCGCATGGCTTAGATTTTAACAATCTTGCAAGCTTTTGGAAGGCAAACTTTTTGTAACTCATTGGTATAAAGTATGTTATTTACTTTTTCTCCAAATAAACCATACAGTTTCTAAACTATGGACATGCCTTTAATTAATTGGCGAATTATAAATATTTCGTCTATACAGCTATGTACGTAACCGTTATCTAATTTTAATTTTGATTTCCAAACTCGAACATGATCACCAGCCTTAAACTTGATGGGTGTTACGGATGCTGATTTTATAAGACGATTATTATACCTATGGGCTATTGTATACTTTTAATGTAATTGTAGAATTTACATGAATGGGAGCCAATGTATACATCTATGTTAGGGCTTTTAAAAAAATAGAGAACACATCTGTGTATGTATATCTATTTTTATTAGTGAAATATTGTACTATTTTAGTACTTAATGTTCAATTAAATTGTTCTACAGCGCTGGCTTTTACATTATTATTAGTCATGTAATGAATACAATTATGTTATTAGGTTTTAAAAAGACCTGACATGTTTTATTTGTAAATTCAATTCCTTTATCGATATGAATTATTTTAGGAATCTGTTCATATCGGTCGAATATAGTTCTAAATGCTTTAGTTATTTCATTGACACTTTTAGTTTTCAAACATAAAGCCATGCAAATTTACAAAACACATTTATGACAGTTAAAAGCTATAAAAACAGTTTGTTATATTTATGAATACTATCTAGAGCATTTATATCACTTTCAAAAAGATTTAGTCTGAATATAGTTCTATTGGGAAACGCTATCGTACCGGTTTATGCGGAGTGTTCATTCATTTTCTTGTAGAGAATGTGTAATTTTATTTTTAGTAATACCGTAGCATGATGTAATTTTCGTATAGTTCCAAGACCTCCATAATGATCAAACGTAGTACAGTATTTCTCTAGTTTGATTTTGTTAAACTGCCTTTTGCCATTTTTGTGAGCGAAAAGGGTAACTGGGTGCTTGTTTTTGAGCACGAAAAGCAGAACGTGTAAATCTGTTTAACCTTTTCATCAGAATCCTCGCGCTCCAAGGTTTCTCTATCTTTTCTTCTCCAATTTAATGTTTCTTTCTGTTAGGCTTAACAGTTTAGTTTTAGTTTCTTTTTCATGTTCAATTTTTTTCTTCCCCTTTCATAGCGTGAACGTACGATTTTCGAATTTTAGACGCTATATTGTAGCTGGAATTCTTCCGTAATGAGCGAACCTTATTGTTAGAGAATATGCCACTGCAGGAGCGAATGACGATGTTGTTTTAACACGATGGCACTCCTCCGCATCGGTCGAGGATGGTCTGCAATCATTTGAATACTGCATATCCTGGACATTGGATAGGAGGCCGAAGACCAGTTTCCTAGCCTGCCAAATCACCTGATCTGACACCCCTTGACTTCTTCCTCTGTGTTTATTTAATAGAACGCGTTTATGCAGAGGAGCCGGACAATCCAGAAACCCTTAGCCATCGTATTACAGTGGCCTGTAGATATGTTCAACCAGCTATGCTACACCAAGTCAGACGCTCCATTCAACAGGATGTCCAGGCGTGCATCACCCAACAAGGTCACTAGTTCGAGCACTTGCTTGGCTAGAGGAGTCGTGTTCGAGGAATAGAAAAAGGGTCATTCCAGCACCACAAAACATACCATTATGAAACGATAGTTCTGAGACAAAAATTCTATGTCTGCCAACTTGTGTTCTTCCATGTGAAACTCCGATTATGTAATTTCCTTCTTTTCTGTGTTCAAATGTGTACCTAGGTATAAACGATCCTTATTTCAATTGCACCTACCTATAGTTATGTTTAAACAACTACCTAATTGTAGTTCACTAGTAAAGAAACATCAAACAATGCCATAAACATAAACAAAACAATTAAAATGAAAATAATAACCGCTTTCAGATTGACTGTAATATGCAAATATTACACAGTAAAAACAATTAGTACATTCAGGGGCTTCGAACCACCTTCACAGCAACTAGATCACTTCGGAGTCGTGCGCTCGTTCCAACTGAGCTACCTAGTAACTTTAGAGATTAACATTATAATATTCGTAGTCGTACAATCGTCAGCTGTCTGAATTACCAGTATATTATGTAAAAGGAGACACGATAACATCTATATTAGAAGTAATTTCATCGAGTGTTTAACATCCATGTTAAATACGTATGTAGAACTCAGTAATGGGGTCGATGTTTGCATGTTTTAGAATATACTGAGGATTGCATAAAACTCGATATTAAGGGGCTGCTGACACACCTGGTATACTATTTTATCTGTAAGTTCAATTTCTCACTTTCCGGTTTCGAATGTAACAACATAATTTCTTTTCCATTTTTCATGAGTAGTTAAGATAGAGTGGTTCTGGGTCAGGGGCAAGTGAGCATACTTGGGAAAGGGAATTGAAGGAGGGTGTATACGCTAGCGTGAGCATACATAGGAAAGATGGGGAAGTCAAACAGCATGCTATGGGAGAAGGGGGAACTTTACCGTGGTTCAGAGTATTAGAGCATTTACGGTCTTTTTCTTGGTCATTTGCTTGTTTTTCAGTTTTTTTATGGTTTTTCTCCGAATTTTAACATGATTTAACGATTGTTTGTGTTGCGGAGTGCTGTTTGAAAACCTTTTTATTATTAATTTGCAGTGTATTGCTCTACTTTTTGAGTGCTTACAGATCATTTATAACACTTTTTGAGGGTCCTTCGAGTGTTTCTAACGCTCTTAATGCCATTTCTCACCATTTGAAAGGTGTTTAGGTCTCTAGGTCAACCAGTTTCAGGGTGTCCAACAGACATTTTAGTCCTTTTCAACCGATTTCACTCCACTTTCTGAGTCAGACAAAGCGGTGGATGATTTTTCCAGTAGCCTCAGATTTAAACTTTCCCAACAACTTTTTGTTTTGTCTGGAGGGGCACATGTGGCTTGCAGGGTAATCAGATGTATGTAAATGTTCAAGAAATTGCATTTTGTCCTGATATAAGTCAGCTGTTGTAACTCGATGAATGAAGGTGTCCGTATCCAGGTACATAAGCTTCAGGTTTTCAACCCCATAAGGCAATAACACATCATATTGGTATGAGTATATGAGTTTTTTTTTTAGATATCCAGCACCCTCATTCCGACGTATATTGGCTTATTGAACATTATCCGCCGTGATAAAATATGCAGATCGGTTAGGTTATGTCCGTATATACTTCTGTCAATGAATGTCGGCTTTGCAATCAGCTTTTTCAATGTTTTCTCATTTGTCATTAGGCGTATATTCTTTCGATTTCGTATATTCTGCATGGTTTTCCAAACATAGCATTGTTGAACAGCTTGTACAGATCCTTTTCAAAGTCGTTTCTAGCTTGTTTCCTCAACTTGTTATTAAACGCTATGTAAGGTTTTAACCAACACGATTGTCGAAATTGTAGCACACGATGGGTGTTTTCTAGTTATAGTCCATGTGGGAACACCTGCTTTAATGTCATGTAATGAACAACATACTTCTTCCTGCTTAGTTTCTTTACACTTGATTTCATTGGTTTCAAACATTCAGGCAAGAATGGCAAATTATTATGAAGGTCGTGAAGCTCAGTAGGATAATCCATATCAGCTTCGAATATATATATACGAAGACGCTGATAACCAATATGGATGGGCTATGCAGCATCCACTGCCTTATGTAGGATTTCAGTGGGTTTCTCCTGGTAGAATGAATATAGAAACATTAAAAGAAGATGATGCTCTTATATATATATATATATATATATATATATATATATATATATATATATATATATATATATATATTCTACCAGGAGAAACCCACTGAAATCCTACATAAGGCAGTGGATGCTGCATAGCCCATCCATATAGGTTATCAGCGTCTTCGTATTTAATAAATTGAGTTGGTTTATCTGGAACAAACTCCTCCATGTAGGTGTTATTAGCCTGGGCATACCGGTGAGGCACATGACATAATCCTCCCCTTATGCCTGATTCCACAATCAGAAGCTGCTCATAATTAAGTAAAAATTCTCACTCAATCCCGGTATACAAAAGCATAGCATTCCAGGCAAGCCCCAGAGATGTAAAGTAATTACAGGATTGACTTTATGAGTATACAATGTTTCCTCTCTGAAGGCTTCAAAAACATCTGTATCAGAACATCTGAGGTTAAGTAGAGTTCACTGTACTCTCCCAAATTTCGGATATTAAACTATTCCCATACATTTTTAGCATGTTCGTAGCCTTCGTCATTGATTTCCTCTTCAGTTAGTCCATTGTGGAACGCTTCTTTGGAGGCTGGCATGTTTCTTTCAAAGGATAGCATGATGCGATGCAATCATAGGGAAATACTCCTTTGTGTGTCACCAAACCAATCTTCTCTTCTCCAAAGTATTTGCATGTCTCAGGAAATATGTCACGGTTTTAGTTAGTTCGTGCCAACTTGAACTGAGGAAACGGTATATATCCACAAACCGAAGCTTAATATTTCCAATATGCTTCGAGAATGAAATGTACTTTTCTTCTAAGCACGGAATCTCCTCCACTCTTTCACCTGTAAAAGCTAATTGTTTAGCGATGAAATAAAAATCATACCCGCTTAAGTCGTGCAAGAAGACAGGAATATATTTCGGTGTTTTGCAAGCTAGATTGCAGTCATTATGAATACTTCCGCGATACTCAACAATAAAATTATCATGATCCCTAACTTTCCAATTTTCTTCAGTGAATTTTTTATTACACAAGTAGCACTCAGTAGAAAAAGCGAAATTCTTCCTTTGCTGGCAGTTCTGAATATACTCCTAATCGTATTTGAAACAGATATTAAATAGTCCTTAAACCTTTCAGGTGCATCATGTCCTCTGTATAGACAAGGGACAGTAGGTGCTCAGCAGATGTCGTCGGTTTGACTTAAACTCATTGGAGAGTGATTCTGATAGGTTTTGTATAGGAAGCTTCTGGATTAGACTCGCTTAAGTAATACGGACTAAGAATACTCTCAGAATCAGCATAGATGGTATGCGGAAGTTTCATTTTTAAACTGAACAATAAAGGTTTCCTATGTAGGCAAACTATCCTAGCGACGGCAATTTGTCTGCTGATAGTAGCATGTTCCTCCAACTTTCCACTTTTTTGTAGTGCTTTACGTCCGCTTTTACTACTTTTGTCACCGTAGGCGATGACACTGCTGATTTATGAAATGAAGATGAAGCACCGGTGGATTGCGATAGTGGGAAAACTGGAGAACCGGGAGAAAACCCATCTCTGCGCCGCTTTCTCGACCACAAATCTCACACTTGGACGCTTGGGATCGAAGGAGATAGGCGAGCAGCTTGGGTGAAGCAGCGTTTACAGGTTTACACTCGTCCTTTATATTTTGTCTTGACTTCCCTATAGTGACCGATTTTATGTTTTTCATAACCCTTCTATAATTTTTATTTTTGTCTTTTTGCCTACTCAATATTATTCTTGTGTTCTCTTGACGCTGTAGTATACGAGTCTGTGTTGTCACCCGAAGTCTAAGAGTAACGTGCTAACATACGGTTTCCTAGATCGTGGGTTCAATCCCAGCGGAGTGCGAAAGATTTAGACGGCCGTAAACTCCTTAGCATGGCTTCCTTCGGAAGGGAGGTAAAGTCTTTGGGCATGAAAAAAAAATTGAAGCCTGATACAGAGGACTCTGAGCACAAAACTATGCAGCTTTTCAGAGCCAATATAGAATGGTTCGCTGAGAATCACAGAGTTAAAGAGCGTCCATAAAAGAAACTCAGTTTACTTTCTAAGTCTGTGCTTGTCTGTTTAAATATCTCTAACTCTTTAGTAACTACTTCTATAGTTATTTGTATTTATACTGTGTTTTCTGATGCATATGCTTTTAAATGTCCCTCTTGGTAACTTAACCTCTGATTTATTTCATTCACTACACTAGTGATTCTATCTAAATTCTCATTTGTGTGTCTATTTTGTTTCTCAAGCTGAAAACTAGGTAACTGTACCTGACGTTCGATCAAGTTAGTGTTATGCGTTAGTTTTGCATCTAAATCTCTGTTATTTTGTGTTGATTTGTCATTTAAATCTTTGTAACTCTGTCATTTAGCCGTTGCTATTTTGTGTTCCTTTGTCATTTAAATATGTGTTGTTTTAAGTTATTTAGTGGATTGTTTAAGCAGTACGGAAGGGAAAATGCTTGCCTATGGACGGTCACTGGTCTCCCCACAACAGTTACTAGCTTAGTCAACTTGCTGCTTAGTCAAGACTGTCGGAGTTGTTGGACCTCTTCGTAAACTCCTCGAGAGCATGAACGCCAAGTAATTAGAAAACCTTACTTTTATTTAGGGTGCGTTAGTTTATGACTCGATGTTCCCGGACTGTCACGCATTTCCTTTAGTTAGCTCGTTCCAGTCGATGACTGCGTCTAAGGAATTGTTGGTACAGTTCTTTGTGTTGTGTTCTTGCTGGTCGGGCGTCGTCTTTGCGCGTTGTGTGACCTGGTGGTGTATGTCTCAGCTAAAGATGTTCGTTTGTCCTGTCTCAAGGGGTAATGAAGGATAAGCTAATTAATGACCTCAGGTATTTAGAAGTTCTTGAAGCTTTCGGTTTCGGTCCAGGTTCAGATATGTCAAGGTAGTATCCTCTTCGTTCGGTTGCTTTGGGTAAATTTAAATGGAAAGAGGTGGGCGGAAAAGTTGATTTTGAGAAATTTGGAAGGAATGGATGGGTTTTTTTTTTATATTAAGGAGGCTTTTAATAATGACTGCAGCTTTTTCCGTTTCAACGAACGTGCCTTAAACGTCTGTTTTTCAAATGCATAATGGAGGCGAATTTTTGCTTATAAGGCTTTCGTTATTCATGAATTATGCAATAGACCACTTTCGTCTAGCGCTGTTCTTTACAATATGCCGTTATGTTCCAACAAACCATTTACTCAAGAGTTCTTGAATTACCTTGATAACTGTCAGCTTCTACGTTGTTACATTAACTACTAGTTGACTTGTCTGTTTAATATAGCTGCAATACTTAGCTGACGTCTTCACAATTGTCTTGTGCAGTGAAATCGTATGCTTGCATTCTTTCACCCTCAGCGCGCAGTTAACAAAGAAAAACTGCTAGACTATTCTTCCGTCTTGCAGCAGCCTGTCGTCGGTGACTGTGTTTCTGGATGTGCAGAATGGGACCAAATCGTCCAATTTATATCAAGTAATTATCTACGGTATTCCGTCTGTTGTTAATTTTGAACTTTCTCGCCACTGGCTTATTCTTTTGGCGGTATTCTGCTTTTTTCCTTACACTAATACTACTTCAGCGCGATGCAGCTCCGCTTGCGTATCCAGAGGGTGTATGGGTGTGGGTTCGCTCCTGGATGCTGGCATCAGAGAAGCCACCTGCTCTTTGTTTGGGCACAGCGTGTATAAAACTCTACATTTATGCACTTTGATGCAATATTTGCGCAAAATCAGACCCTCATTTTGCGTAGTTATTTGTTCTTGACTTTCGGTAAAATTGAAAGTTTTGTAAATTCCTTTTTGGTTATTGAAGGATCTAATTGCAATTTGGATTATTCGAAAGTTGTGGATTTTTATCAAGTTTGATGTTAGTTAATCTCTAATTGTTCTGAAAATAGAATCGCTAAACATCATATGCAGCTAATGACAAGTTTCGAGCTTATTATCTCTCTTTTCCCAAGCATTTATAGAAAGACAAAGAGAGAGAAACAGAGAGACGCCACACGTATAATTAATATATTATAGCATATAGTGTGGAGAAATAACCTTCTAATAACAGTTATTTTTACATAGACAGAGGCCCTGGGGCACATTGTACGTGTATTTAATATGGAGAAGATATACCTTTAATATATTTTCTTTTATATACATGAATGGGTGTGCTTTTAAACTGGAAACCATATTTTAAACGCACCCTCTTACATCCTTCTGTCTCTGAGTGGTAGGGGAGGTGTATATGATTATTTAGCACTTACATCATTCACCAATCAAAGGAGGGCGTAACCTCACGACGAAGTCAAACTAATACGTTAGCAAGAAAACGTAATATTTCAGCAACATGGCTTCTCATGCCGCTCAGTTTGCTACGGATTTAACGATACCATTTAATGCTGCTGAAATCCACTATAGTATACTTACCAATGTATTTATTATAGTTCGTAACAGACTCCGTTGCAGGGTAACTATCCGGCGCGAAACAAGAAAATGATTATGGCTCTATATCTGGCGCTGTACCGAGAACTTATTATAGCTCTATATTTGGCGCCGTATTAAGATACTGATTAAAAGTCAGTTACTGGGGCTGTACGAAAGTGCTCCTTATAGCTCTGTAGCTGATACTGCACCAAGTTAGAATGGCTCCCTAATTGGCCTCTTATCCTACGCCGTAGTGCAGCAGTAGTGCTTTTATGTTCTGGTTCTTGACTACAGAATGCGCCCGGGTTCAATCCCACCAATATAAGTATACGTGTATCTAAAAGTGAGGAGCAGCGATAGTCAAGATGCTGGTCTAGTGAACAACTTTGCAGCTAGGGGATGTGTGATGCTAGCCATACCACCTCTCCTTATGGCTGCATAATCCTCTACCTCAACCGTGCTGAGGACGGTATTCGTTCGTAGACCCAGGTCTCTTGTGGGCTGTAGATTTCTTTCTTTATTTGTTTTAACTAATCGCGTACCAATATAATTACTAAGGCTCGGTATTATATTACTGTCACTGTAACTAGAAAATTATTATGGGTCAGGAACATTCACTGTACCAAGCACTCATGAGTTTGTAATTGTCGTTTGTATATTTGCTGTAGGTCAGTAACTGGTGCCGTACGAAAATATCTATTAATCGCTCTGCATCTAGAAGTTGCACTCCAAAAATTAAAATAAATGTTGCCTATCTGCAGCTCATGCTTTAATATAATACTCATTATATATTTGGAACGGATCTACTAGGATACTTGCAGAGTTTACCTTTATGGAGCGCACTTCATTAGAGTTTAGTGTAATAAATGCTGTATTTGAATATTTGGAACACTAGAACTCACTAAATACTTGTTCTGATCTTGGCACTTACCTGAGCAGTACTTGATGCAGCTGTTGAGCGAAGGACGTGAAGAGACAGGCTAGAGCCATAACGAGGCCCCCGAACACAGCAGTAAGCCGCGTAGATTTTCGACGACACAGCGCCACCACTAAGGGGGCAGTGATCATGGATACAGCAAGACACAGCGCCCCCAACCAGGCTGAAATTACCATTAAAATCTATTGCATTGCAGCTCCACGTTTATACATTTCTTGTGAACATTTTTAGAGTAAGATTGGAAAGTTATGAATGGTTCACCCGTACAAGTAGCAGCACTTATATATAACTGTCCAAAAACTATTTATTAAGTCAATGATAGTATCAGGGAATTTTATATTATATCTGAATTCACTGTTCGAAGTAAGTACTTCTACATGAAAAGTGAACAGACTGCAACGGCTTTTGCACATAGAAATTCGTATTTTATGGCAAAAGAAAAAAAAAAAAACTCAACCATAAATGAGATTGTGCATTGCTGAAGATGACAGTTAAGAAGCAGAAAATAGTGTTTTAAATCATATATTTATAAAGCCTACAGGACGTCTCCGGGCAAAATTAGGTGGAAAGTAACTAAAAAGTAACTCACAAAACTTTTTGTACTTTTTTGATGAACTAAATATAATTTATTACTGTGATCAATTACAAAATTTTAGTATAGCCTTTTCTTTCCTACCTCTTACCTATAGGAAATTCCGGGACATTAGATGTTTTATGTTTTAGTTTCATCAGCTGAAATATTTATTGAGCATTTTTGAAAATGTAAGATTGTTTTTGGCTTGCTTCATAAGACCTGCTTACTGACGAAAAGCAACGTATTATGCTACAAACAGTTGACCCTTGGTGCAACAAGTATATACAAGCCAATTAGTTTGAAAGAGGTTTTAGAGTAGAGTCCATTATGATCAGCATAATGAAGATAGAATTATAAATGTTTATCGCACTCGTACAATTAGTGTAATATGATATATACACATACATGTATATAGGCATACTTATATAAAGGGTGCATATAAACAAACTAAAAGTAAAGAGGTTTGGATGGGAATGTTCTTGAAAGATTCTAATTTGGAGCTTTTGTAGAAGATTCTGCAAGGATTTCAGTTTGTTTACTCTCAATTACACACAACTTAGTTTTTAATGCATATACTTTATGTTAAGGACCACCATAATCTAGTTTTCAAATGCTAATGTTTCAATACAAACTCCAAGTCTTCACGCTATACACTAGTATATATCATGAGTACTAACCCCTTCTCTTCCACAAACTTGGTGCACTCGGCGACCAAGTGCTAATGATTCTTCCACTGGAGCTTGTTCGCTCTCCGAGGGTTGTTCAATAAATACCCGTGTTTCAAAACATATGGTGCTACTAATGCGTGTTGGTGTTATCATTGTTTATTGTCACTTACTATTCGCCACTAAAACAAATTTGGTGTTGATTCATTGGTTATTTGCAATTTCAGGGCGAACTGTCGGCCTCATGGGTGCCCAGATTCCTCTCAATAAGCCGGTGGCAGTTTCAACTTTGAAGCTGTGTTTAGACATATTTAACCCTGAGCTGCATCTGGGATCCGTGCGGACCACAGTCATTTTTAGAGTTTTTGCTAATTTTAAACGGGGATTGCTTTGACTTTTGACCATTTCTGAACTTAACTTTCTTGTCCCTTGCTATGCAGAGTGGCATTTTCTGGAATTTATGACTCATCAGCTTTGTGTAATTGCATTGTAATGATTATCTGGGGTCCGCTGTCACCCCATATGCAGAAACATTCAGCATATTTTTTTGCATTTCTTTCTTACTGAAGACTAGTTGGGTAAGTTTTACTGTGAAATTCATTAGAATAAATATGACTTTAAGAGCTAATAGTCCATCGTTTGAGGATAAAATTACAGCAGCTTTGATAGAAGTAGGAAGTGACAGTGAAAACGATGAACTTGATTACAATTCTGAAATGGAGGACAATTGGAAATATCTTCAGAAATGAACAATGAAATTGAACAAGAATGATGAACTTCAAGATTTATATGTCCGCAAAGAAAGTGATTCGCTGATTACGTCGTCTTCAGGTATTATGGTGAAGAATGATTAGAAATGGAGCACCGAATGTGACAAACGTTGTATCTGCACGCCCTCTAAAAATATAGTTCTTCGATTACCAGGCAGTAAAGGTGAAGCCAACAAGGTAGGAATCTCGATTCAACAATGGAGCTTTTTGTTCAGAGAGGAAATGATTTTTGCGATGTTGAAAGGTACAAATGAAGTGATAAATAACCAGAAACTAAACTATTGCGTATCTGCTAATTATTGCCAAAATACTGATAAATTGGAAATTTTGGCTTTGATTTGTCTACTATACACTTCCGGCGCATTCAAACAATCAGACCTGGACACACAAGAAATTTGGTGGCCAAATGGACCTCCCATATATTAGGCGATTACGGGTGAAAGAAAGTAGGTCTCGTTTTCTCATAACTTCTCTAAGGTTTGCCAAAAAAGGCTACCAGAGATCTCGGTGATAAATTTGAACCAGTAAAAGAAGTTTGACACCGCAGGCAAGGACATGTTATATGGTGAATACTATACTTTACATTGGCAAAGAAGTCAGCAGTGAACCTAGTCTTCTGCAATATATGCGTGAAATTAGCGGATCACTTCATGGGAAAGGGTGAAAACTGTGATGAGTGTCCCCTGCCGCTGTGAATGGAAGGTCACAGAAAACGTCCATGACTTTTCGTGCTGTGCGAATGGCACATGCGCGCGCATGAGTTCCTCCCTTCCCCTCTGTCGCCGTGGATCTCGGAGCAAAGGTCCTCCTTGTTAGTGAAGAAGTCGTCAATTGAGTTCAACCCGAGTGTGGTTGAAGGAGGTCCAGATCTATTCGCCAATCCAGCCGCCCTGCCACGCTTCGCCATATTGGGAAGATAAGCAGCTGTTGCCGCCAAGTTGGGGGTTAGGGGTATGCTCGCTTAATAGGGCTTTATGCTGGTGAGAGTGTTCCACGTTTTTGAGTCAACTTATTTGTAATGTGTGCTTGAGTAGTTTTATAACATGCTAAAGGCATGGCGAAGCCCGAATAGTTATAATTAATTGATATGTAGAATAGGGGTATATTGTTGCTTGGTTGCGGGTCTATTTGCGGCAGTTATACACGTATTGCTACCGGGCATATGAATCAGAAGTAGTTCTGGGCGTGGTTTCCAAATTTAAAGATTCGGTAATGCTTTTTCTTCCATTAAGTGTGCATGGCAGTAATATCAACAGCTTTTAAAGATTTTCGAGAATATGCATGTGATTTTCTTAAGATTGGAGGGTTTATAAATTATTTGTAATTTATACCTTTCCACAATTTTATTGAATTTAAAAGGACACTTTTTAACATTTTGAATTGAGCGGCTTGGTAATCAAAGCTTTTGCTAGATATGACACTTTTCAAGTAAAGTTCAGCAGTTTAATATTTTGATACTTTGAATATTTCTGTATTTGTTAATGTCAATTATTTAGTGCTTGTCGTTATTATTATTATTATTATTATATTATTATTATCATTATTATATATATATATATTGGCCAGCCAACTTTTTTGCATTATAATATTCTTGAATTACAGTAATATCATTGATTCACTTTATTTATTAATATCAATAATTTTAAACAAAATTTATTATTATAATTATTATTATTATTATTATTATTATTATTATTATTATTATTATACTTCCAAATAAAGTTTATAACCGGATTATTCAACGACTTCTCACTATAGTGGCCTGTAGCTAGTCATCTTTCCTCTCTCGATCCAAGGATAGTGTGTTTTTGGAAATTCCCATAATATTACCTGGTGAAGATACTTTATATTTTCCTTTCTTTCTCTGCCTACTGGGCCCGTAGTTAGAAGAAGGGGGTTCAAATGGGAAACCCAGGCAAGTAGTAGCAGATAGAAGTGGTAGCAGACAGCGTGTTTTAGTTGTTGCAATGATAACAGATGCATTGGCTGTTTAATATTTACAGTGTTAATAGCGGCGCATTTATGTTAAAGTCTGCATCATAAGTAAAGGGTGAGCTATCTTATTCTGTGCATGGTAATAGCAATTATAGTGCTCATTAATGCAGTAGTTTCTACTAGCGCATGTTATAGAAGTTGAGAAGTTGGAGTAAAGATATACAAGGTGAGATATAAAGTTTGGCTGGCTACTCCAAAGTGTTACTCATATATGGTATTGCAAAGGATCTCACATATTTGTAATTAGATATGGCGGACTTTCTCTTTCAGCCCGATTACCTGGTGAGAGGTGAATTGGAAGATGAACTTCGCCTGCATGGACTGGAAGCTCCGGAGCAAGCACCCGTGGCAGAGTTGGTGAAGCCTTTACGTGAACACTTATCCAAGGAAGGCCGAGGTACCCTGCCGCTAAAATTTCTTGATGATGGTGGACTCGAACTGAGTCAACAGTAACCTAGGATCTTAAGGGATCTTCATGATGAATACACTAAGGAAGGTCGCACCCAAAATCAGTCTCGTAGATTAGGGGAAGGATAAGGTACTGAGGTATTGCGCACAGCGTTTAGAGGAATGTAGTTCTAGTAAACTCAAAGATTAGACAGTTAATATCTCATGTCGGTATGCTGATTTGTTGAAAATTGTTAGTGGTGCGAAGGCAAAGCAAGTAACGGGGGATTTGGACCCAGGAGAGCTGAGAATTAGTGCTACGATGGGAGATTCAGTTAATCCCAAAGAAGGGGAAGAGATTAGGGTAGCTGCCGCAAGTTCGGCTTTACCTAGACCGCTAATTGTATTCACCTCAGCTAGATAATTGATCATATCAAGGTTATGTCAGGTGAAACGTCCAAAGACATTTTCGATTTTATCTTGGTTGTTCTTAAATTGGAGAAGCAAGTAAACGCCTCTGCCGTGCACGAAGGAATACTCCTCCAAATGCTGCATCCTTTGGTCACTGAACCTTTAGCAGCCATGATTTTTTCAGGACATTACGGAGTCAGTTACTATTGGGCAATTGCATTTGTTTGTTTTAAGAATTTTGATGTCCCCAGTCAATTACAATCTTTGAGTTACTAAATATTATTTCAAACATCAGGGGAAGGATACGACATTTTCAAATTTTGTGAAATGAATTAGGTGGGCTGCCGAAGTTTTAGGAGTCGAGTATTCAGAAGATGAGATAGTTAAGAGTATTCTTAGTAACTCTCGACATACCGAAATAAGAAGTTTAGCGTTGCACGGGCGCTTGGTATCAACGTATGAAGGCTTAGGGCAGCTAGTGGTTCAATTTCATTTACCCTTATTTACTGAGGCTCCGAAGCAGTTGATCACTTCTAATGTGGACAGGGGTGTCTGGCGAAGAAACCTTTACAGTATTGGAATTGTAGCCGTTTGGATCACATCTCGAGACAATGTAGATAACCCAGGATAGTACTCAAGAGTGAAGTACATGAACAAGCACAAGTCACGGGCCCTCGGAGATCACATGAGGGTGTGCTCTTGCCAAGCGTAGTGCAATTGAAGCAGTTTTTTTTTCATTAAATGTCCCTGTAGTTAATGTAGCATTAGAAGATATGCCTATGCTAGCATTATTAGATTCTGAGAGCATGATCTCGCTGGACCATTATTGTTTGGTGAGGAAAAGGGGTTTTAAATTACAGCCAACTGATGTTAAATCTGTTAATGCAGTGTCAGGTGTAGTAGATATCTTAGGAACTTTGAAGTTGTCATTGAAGGTGGGCGAGTTTCGATGGAAGGTATTCTTTCATGTGGTAAACATTTTAACTGTACAGTTGATCTTAGGGGGAGATTTTATGGCTAGAACCGGGTTAGTCTTAGATATTTCAAGCCAGTGTGTATATTTTAAGTTTAATACTGATAGAAAAATTTCGTTTTAGAGTGTGTCAAGTCCTCATTGGGGCGAGGGCGTACATACTGTGTAGCGGCAATTAAGGAAAAGATTCAGACGGGGTGGATAATTTCAGATAAAGTGGACACCTTTTTACTAAACTAAACAAGAAAGCAGTGTGTTTAAATTGCAGTGAAGCAGTTTCAGTTTTTAAGGGGTATAACATAAAGCAATATTACAACACCAAAATGCGCCTTCATATGATAAATTTGAAGGTGAATTTCGTGAATACAAGGTATCCGAACTATAAAATTAAACTTACGGGACAGCAATTAATTTTAAAAAAAATGTGTGACTTCAAACTGAATCTCTGGTAAAAAGAGTTAAGCAGAAATTATTGCAAAAAAAATCTCCACCATTTTCAGATTGCGAGTTTATTAAAGAGCATATTGACAGTGTAGCATATACTATATGTCCTGACAAAAAGGTGCAGTTTGCAAAATTAAGCTTGTCGCTACAGACTGTAGCTCGCGGTATTGACGAATTAGCGTCAAATATTGGGAGAACTTTAAAATGTCGAGCCACAGGTTCCAGTTCCATTCTGTGACGTTAGCGACACTGCCAATTGGCAATTTCCTTAACGGGAGTTGACAAAGATTTCCTTATTACAAAAGCGCTATCTGCTCCTGTCCCTCTTAAAGGCACCACCAAAACCTTGAACCGGCTTGACTTGAAATATACAAATCTATCTGGTATAACAACAGACGGAGATCCTGCATTGCAGGAAAACGAGAAGGGTTAGTTAAATTGCTGCAAGCAGAGGCAGCTAAAGTAGGAAACATTTCTCAAATGTGATATCACTGCTTAATACCTCTATCTAAAGCTAGTGTTTTTAAAGCAGTTGTAAAAATAGTGAATTTCATTTATTCACATGGCTTGTCACATAGCGAATTAAACATTTTCTTATAAAATCTTGATTCAGAATTAGAGGACATTATTTATTATACTGAAATAAGAGGGCTGAGCCGTGCCAAATTTTGAAGCGAGTGCTTGATCTCAAAAAAGAAATACAAAATTTTATGGAGGAGAAGAACAAACCTATTGTTGAATCTCAAGACGAAGAATGGACGTGTGATTTTGCCTTTCTGGCAGATATAACAACACAACTGAACGAGCTTAATTCACGTTTCCAAGATAAAGACCAAGTTGGCCCTACTATGTTTGATCATGTGAAGGCCTTTGAAGCAAAATTACGACTTTAGAATTACAAATAAAAAACAAGAATTTTGTACATTTCTCAGTCTTACAATACTGTAGTAATAACCAAAAGTGCACAGCAATTATAATAGAATTAGCAAACCAATTTCGCGTTAGATTTCTAGATTTCAAGGAAAATATTGTAAGTTTCAATCTGTTTTCTTCCCATTTCTCCATTAATATAGACGAGGCCCCGGAGAATCTGCAAAAGGAGTGCGTTCATTTCCAATGTGCGTCAGACCTAAAGAACAAGTTTAGCAATGTCCACATACTACAATTCTATCGCGACTACTTTCCCAGAGAAAAATATCCACGCATTAATGGACATGCACTTCATTTTGCATCACTTTTCGGTTGCACATATAAATGCGAACAAATGTTCTTCAGGATGAAACGTGTGAAGTGCGCAACGAGAATGCAAATCACCGACTGTCAATGGATTTTACTCGTATGAATTTACGAATGTTGCCATTGATTGGCGAACCAAGCAAAGCAGCGTCGCGATTTACATCACTCCCACTACATGTGTCGCTCGGTTACTGGCGGTGTATAACTGAAGTAGTTGACAGAATGCTGTGTTTTCTTATGCAAACATCAATGTTGAAGAAGATTCAGTGGCCCACCTCAAGTAGAAGTATTGCCACGACGCTTCATGTGTTATAGTTTCCTGTATACGCATTGTTGAACTAGATTCAGAAAATAAATACTTCAGAGATTACGGCTGTCGACGAGAGGAGTGCATCGGCTATTATTTACCCTGCCTGGACTAAACTTGGAGAAGAGATAAGAACGCTCTTGGCTGGGCCCGCAGCTCTGCCGGTAAAGCTGTTGCCTGCTGTACGAGGGGTCCCGGTTGGATTCGCAGCTGAGGATGGAAATTTTTCTTTAGCCCTCTCAGAGTCTCGAAGTATGAATGAGAGTGTGTGATCTAATGTAGAAAATTAGAAACTCAGCCTCAGTACATAGTACACGTGTGCTACTGGAGAGCGCCACCAATATGACCATGTAGTTATAGATAAATGGATAAAAAAAAAAAAAAATCAGCCTTACTAGACGCTCTGTTCGTACTTCCAGGATAGTTCTCGCTTGCAATAAAATGTGCTGCGGACATAAAACCGTTAATACGTTTAGAATGCCCTATTTCACTTATTTAATTAAGGAAGCTTTTAATTTTGAGCTGACTAGGGCGTTGTAATGATGCCATGTGACCCTATCCGCATACAAACCTGAGCTGCAGTGGTATGGAAAGAAACAATGCTGGAAATATTAGAATTGACATAAAACCATTCGTTTATGCCATTAGTAATTTGAGGACAGAAGATAACCCCAAGAATTTGAATAAAACGTTTGGAAAGAAGCTTAACGGCCCTTCTCCTCGTACGAAGGGGATATTTATTTCTGCATCTCATTGTAAGAAACGTGCGCGAATTTTAATCACCTCAAATAACTTTGACTTCCCTTCCTGTATGCACAATTTTTCTACGACAAAGTATCTGAATACTTCTGAACGCGTAATGCAGCAGCAGGTAACATTTGCTTAATTACTATGAATTTGCAATAATCATGCTGCATTAGATACATATGCCAGCTATATTATGCTGATATTTGGCAGTTTTGTTGTTTATGAAGCCCTTGTCACAACAATGCACTACCTGCTACAGTCTTGTAAGTGAAGCAAAGTAACAATTGTACTGAATTTTCTTTATGCATTTTGCACAAAACACTTTCTTACAAACGGTGCCTTTAGAGATAGTTTTATTAGAATTGCAGAATTTAAGAATTTGACAGTTCCTCCTTTTTGGTGCCATTTTTTCTTCAACTTCATCAGCTTATAGTACTCAGATTGTAGTTCCTCTGCAAGTTGCAGAAAATACCCTCTTCTTTTAATGTTTTCCCCAACAATGATCTGAATAATATAAATAACTGAATATATATATATATATATATATATATATATATATATATATAACTGAATACTGTAGAACAAGTGTAGAGGAAACCTTGACGGAATACTGCCTGGCCGTTTTATCCACTGTATCAACTATACATGTTTTCTTGTACTAACTTACAGTTCCAGGAGTTTTTCTCTCAGTTGTATCTACAGCAACATTAGGGTGGAAAGTACACATTACCAGGACATCTTTTGCTCTTTCCCTTGATAAACTGTTAGGAAAATATCATGTTTCAAAGGTTTTGTTGAATGGAGAGAGACCTTCAAAGTTTTCACTCTATTCACAGTTTCCACTGTGGAGGTTGACTTCCATTTCGATTTCTCGGCAAGCTTGAGGGAAGTGAAACAATTAACATTTGTACTTTTAGAAAGAAACGACTCCATAAGACGTATCAATCATAATCAGAAACTCTTTCATTTTGGGACTTTGCAGTGTCCTTTTCTAATATAAGGGGAAGCACTGAGAATGTGCTTTGTGTCAACATCTATCGCTAACCAACACTTTTGCCTATACTTATTGGTTTTGAATGAACCGTATAAACGGGCATTTAGCTTTATTTGGGAGAAATTGCTCGTCAATCGTTATGTTAGGTCGGGTTTGTAACACACAGTGCAGTTTACACTGAACTTGTTCCAGAAAACAGACACTAATGCAAATTTATCAGTTTGCAAACGTACATAGCGTGTAGACTTCTCGTCAGACCCCAAGAATCAAATAATTTTGCAAGATCTATTTCTACTCATTGTGTCGCTACAAATGGTAGGCCCCAAATGTCTGACCATAAGTTGTGGAGATCAGTAGTTCTGCCACCACTAACATCACGAGCATAAATTATTGCAACAAATTCTTCTAATTCTTCTGTGGACATCGACCAGTTGGTGTTTGCTAATACTCTGTGTGCCTCGGTTGTTATGCACTTCTCTATTCTCTGTCCATCCTTACTTCAGCGTCTATGTAAACAAATTAGAATGTATTCTTCCGCGAACGCATGTCCTCACAGCACGTGGTGCTAAGCTGGTTGGTCTGCCGTAACTAGCGTAAAACCGCGTAACCTACGTTTGGCAGGAAAAGAAATTGCTACCTAATTTCACTGTTCACACATTATGATTAACTCTATGAAATATATAATAAATAAAACACAATAAAACAGATGTGTGCGGCATTATCAGAGCTAGGAAGTTCGTACCGTTCGTTGTTCCTTATACAGATTGCGACCGATCACCTCGCTGCATCAAAACAGGTCATGAATAAGAACGCAGGGGGGAGAGGTAAGCAAATCTGTTATCAAGTAAACAGTAACGTTTCCAGAGAGCAAAAATGACTTCTGAGACATTCGTATAAGCACATATATCTACATAATTATGTACAACATACAAAATATTACATATATAAGGGTGACTCTAACTCATTTCTATACATACACATTATGAAAACACCCAAGCAATTATAACACGGATTGAAATATTTTCCGATCGAATGTTAAATAATATCCAAAAAATAACATTAATTTCTTATATATCTTCAGAATCTTACTAGGTAAAAGCGAAAGCAGGAATTAAACCAAACCTTCATTCATCTGCAGCTCTATTACTGAAAACTTTATGTACTTCTGAAGCCCTCAAATGAAAACCTCATTCTACGTTCCGACAAACAAACTTTATAATGTAAGAACGTTCGTTCCCCTTCGCTTGATGTGATATTGAAATATTTTTACAGTTCCGTGTCAGCATCACCAGGCAAATGACATTTGTTGGCAATTAAAAGTGCAGCTTGTATGCGATACATTACATTGGACCCTGCATTCTTTTCAATTACACTTTTAATTTTCAATCTTTATTTCAGGTCAGATGGTCGTGGATTGGTAGATCCAACTGGACAGTTCTTCCACATGCCACACAGATTCAGTTCAGCTCTATACCATAGTTGTAGGTTAACTATTTGAATAAAATGTCAATTAATAATATACTTCTGTAAGGCTGTTCTGTTACTAGACGTTTGTTTACTAGAACTACCATCGATTTCTGAATAAGTACATGTATAAGTGCACTGCTAGAAAACTTACTATGGCTGTAAAACAAATTAATTTTCCTGATATTTGAGCAGAACAAAGATGTTATTGGAACACCTTCCCGCCTACCTACCACTGTGTTATGAAGTGATAGCTGTTTTGCAGTAAGGGGTTGCACTCTACGTTGACCTTTGCTCGCGCAAATAGCGCCGCATGGTATTGCCGAGTCGTTCTCATTGTAGTGAAAAACGGCCAAACTGGTATAAAACTTCCAGTTAGCTCGTTCTAAGTGATATTTAGGTAATCTTTCCGTACATACATTCTGTGCTAAGAGACAAATGAGAAAGTGGTCACTATAATGTAAACCAATGATGATATTCCATTGTAAGAAACTGCCAACTGTGGAGAAAAAACTGTTATTTCCAGCTGAGAAAAACGTCAGAAGGAAATGTATCCTCTCCGGTGTTCAGAAAAGGTAGTTTAATGTGATCGAGGAAATCACAGATCACCTTTGCACTCGCACAAGTCCGAGGGAAGCGACAAAGGGGTTGGTGGGCATTCACGCCATACCAAAAAAATATATGTTGGTAGCTCGGAGACGGGGTCTCCTAAATCAGTGCCCGAGAAGTCATCAGATGGAGACACATATACACCACAAATGGTGAAGCTAACGGATGGAAGCATAATCCTTACAGTAATGGCTGTATGTCAGATTGTAGGGGTAGGGATTCAGTGAAGATATCATCTTTGATAAGAATTATGGTGTCCCCATTGCAGAACATCATTCCCGGCGATAAATCACACCAGACAGAAGAGTACTGCTTTAATGTAAGGTTGATTTGGGGAAGTAGCTTGGTTTCTTGCATGCATACGACCAAAGGCTGATTCTGGTGGAGTAACAATTCAAGTTCTGGTTGATCGCCTGCAGTGTCTCAAGTAGGAAAAGCGGGCGTTAAACACTCACAGAACAAAAAGCTCTGATCTACGTGGTCCAATTTCACTTTTGTTTCACTGTAGGATAACCATAGGCAATGATTGGGATAAGATTTAAATGGAAAGACGTTTCTGCATATTCGGCTATGTTGGTCGGTTTAGATTATTTTCCTGGCCGTCGGACTAACACTTTTTGCAGTAGTACGATCCTGCTGCTTACCCACTGGCCGTCTGGCAGTGATGGCAGAATACTCCTGGTCCATCTCCTCCACGTCAGATGACCCTTTCCAATAGAGTTCCTCGAACCGATTATAGGAGCTGATCGGCGCAGATGGGCGTCGCCGATCGGTACTCCTCCCAGAAGATTCCTTAAAAGAGGATCTACGTGGAGAGTGGCGTGGACTTTTCCTTCCCGTAAATACTTTGGGAAAAGACCTTACATTATGCTTTAGGAAGTCGGGTCGCACACAACTGGTCTTAAAAGTCTTTGCCAGTGCAGAATATCCTACGTGTGTAGCGGTGTTATTGCTCGAGGTGGACGATTTCGTTGACCCTGCTGCCGGACTACTCTTTACGATGGCAGATTTTGAAGTTGTTAAAGCTGGTGTAGAGTTTGAGGTCTTTGGTGACGGTCGGGCAAAGATAATCTTCTTGCAATTGTGGCCCCGTTTGTATTGCAGTTGTGAGTGGAAATTTCCCGGCTCGGCACCGGATTAGCTACAACTGAGCAATACGTACCAGAGTGTGGGGTAGAGGGCTGGCAGAGACGCAGGAGCCTAAGGGCTTTGGAGAAGGATACCTTCTCCCTCACCCGTATCTCCCGGATCGCCCTCTCCTCTCTGAAACGCGGGAAAGAACACGCAGATATATGCATTCCCTCTATAACCTGAAAAGCCAGTTTTCATATGCGCAGCTATGTGAAAAGGTCTGCAACATAGCGCTACTTATACGACATGGACACTTTGAAAGCATTCTCGAAAACAGACATCGAAGCCTATGATAATATGGATGAATACAAGAGTGAGTGAGCTGAAGAATCGCATCATTATACCTACTTTCATAAAGAATCGTGCAATGGACGAATGCATAAGATTACATGCACACTTTCTGCATACCATGACCCGATGTCCTCAAGGAACTGCACTGATGACTACCCGGTCAACAAGATATTTTAAGAAATATATTGTAAGTATAACACACTCACGGCTTTCTACCATTATCAGTACTTCACGTGTAAACGAGTATCGTAATGATGACTAATTTAAATACATTTTATTATATCTAGTGATCGGAACACCAAAAAGATTCATGATTCAGATACCATAGTTGCAATGGATATGTTTAGACCAGCGCAACTGATCGAAGATCATTCAGAACTATGCAACGGGCTCACTCATGTGGTGATTTGATCAAAACCCGCAGAGCATGATAGAATAACATTATAATTCTTCTGCAGCGTGTATCGGTCAAGGCATATGAAACAAATTTAATTCTGAACTAAAACTACGACAAGTGATCAACACATCACACATTTATTTTTTGAAACAATTAATAATCCACGTTCTTCTTTTCAGAGTTCGAGTGACAACATTGGTACTACCAAAGCTCATAAATTCTGCTAGAACTGAGGTTGATGATGTGGATGTTTTTATCACAGACCCTTGGAAACTATGTCCTAACCACGATATCAATGTTGTGGTTGTGGTGATATTCTGAATATGAATACATTGAACCAATCATTAATGTTAGTATATCTTGCCATTCTATCCAGAAAGAAATTAACCTTACTTTCTTTGCAGTGATAATGATGATGATGATGGTTGATGCTTAAGGGCGTTCAACTACTACGTTATGAGCTTTGGACTTCTGGAATCGTGACACAGCTGCCGAGCCTAGCTTATCGGAATTAGTGGTATGATACTTTGCTTACTTAAAGTTACAACAAACAAACTTTGTACATTCTGTATCGAAAGTGTTCCGCATATGTTTGTATTCAAAGTGGGCAGAAAACAGTGTTTATTTTATTTATTTTTTCAATTTTTTTCACCATGGCTCCTACGTTTCTCAGAGTTAAGTGGCAAGATATTACTTAGTCGGATCAGAGAAATAATTGTAAATGACCTTGACTTCACGAAACAAGAGGCAGAGATGAAAGAAGATAATATATGTTTCCCGAGTTCTTCAAAAGGCTGTAGAAAGTGAATGAAAGAATAACTAAGGTAACTGATATTTCACTGACTTCAGTTTCTAGGGTTCTCAAAGATAAGAAAGAAAGAAAAATAAAACTTAATACATCACCTTTAAATTAAGTGATGTGGAACAGCTGTATCGCCAGTGAATTGCAGAAATTGGCAGGCCAGAATGGGAAAATATATGTGGACATGTTGAGAACATTGAAAGTCATTAGAAAGAATTGTAGAATATAAAATAGAAGGAATTCTGATCCAGGATAATGGTGCAGGAAGTAGCGATAACGCTGATGATGACAATGACGGGAGCGAGACGAAGTACTGCAAGAATTGGAGGCACCAATTGATATTGTCTATTTGGTAAGCCATTTGCATAGATGTTTTTTAGCTATGAATATACATATGAAAACTCGTCTATCAGTGCAGCACCGTATAGTGCAGGTGCATATGGGTGACAGATATTTGACATAGATTGTGACAGGTATACCTTCAGCATACATGAATCGACAGGTGAACTACTTATCTCAAAGTACAACTCGCTTTCTTGCTCTCATTAAAAATTTCACGTGTACAGATCTGTGTTTGTGTTGAGATTTGCCTTTCTGATACAAAATACGTGAGAACATCGTCTAATGATAAATATGCTTCAAGCTATGATCTTGTGTTAATAATGAATATTACTATTCAAGAACCATGAGAAACTAAATGTCTCAGCAATGAAGTGTTGGCATAGCATCATCTGAAAATAATAATAAACAATGAGAACATGTTAAATTGAAGTGCCTGGGCCGTATCATTAGCGTAGATAAAACCTTGAGAGCATCTTCTTATGATAATGCAAATTATCTGGTAAATCGGGAACGATTGTTAATGTACTCGCAAGCAGCGCTCAAAAGAAATATTCTCGAATATACGTGAGTGTAATAGAGTGGAAAATTGTCAAATGAGCCCATGAGATGTTGCAATGTTTTTCTATAATAAATGTGATATGTCTGATGTTGAATATTCACGAACGATGTTAGATTAGTTTAGGTTAGGCTGGTTAGCTTAGGTTAGTTTTGGTTAGGGTGGGTTAGCTTAGGTTAAACGTTTCCAGGATATTTTTCTAGAGGTGTACTGTGTTAAGAATTTTTGCTGTTTTTCCTCCTCTGCTCCTGTATTATGCATTGTCATGCAGATGTTGATGCAGTTTGCTATTCACGGCATTTCGCTTGTATCGTGTTATCACATGTCTTATAGAGTTTTAGTTTGTCGGAAAATGTCTGGGATTTGGTATTTTAGGTGTAAAATTGTCAAATGAGCACATAATGGTTTTGCAATGTATTTTATATAATAAATCTGATGAGTCTGATGTTGACTATTCACGTAAATGTTAGGTTACTTTAAATTAGGGTGACCAGGCTTAGATTAAACGCTTCCTGCTGGGGTGTGGTCTGTTTAGAGTTTTGTTAATTTGCTCTTGTTTTCTTGTACCATTCATTGTCTGAATGTTTGATGCAGATTCCTATTCACCACATTTTGCTTGTATTATGCACTCATATGTCCCATATTTAGATTCTAAAAGAAATATGCTGAAATTAGAGAATACTGCTGACTGCAATTGTAGGCTGTCTAAATGATATTAAGGAATGTTAGCTCTTGGTTTTGTTATGTTATTCGCTTACTGAAAATACTTATTTATGCACAATCCTCAAATTATGTGATGAGTGCTTCAAGTTAAAGCTCACAATTCAATGCTTAAATTAGAAAATAACGCTGTGTGAAGTTGTAGTGATGTCAAGTCATTGTTAACTGAGGTCTTTGATATAGAACAGAAATTTGGTAAATAAAATCATTTCACATAAAAGTTCTGGGGTAGTTATGTGATTTATATTTGAATGCTCTTGGTCTATAATCCAACATGAAATTTAATGTATGTGCAATTTCGTGAAAGAAAATGGAGTTATTTGCATTTTAATCAAAGTAAGTAGACAAAAGAATAAGAAAAGTCTTATGACGTTTTACTATATCCTCAATTCTTTAAGCGTTATTGCTTATTAATTAGCGTAATTGTTATTCAAATTTCGTGAATTAACCATCACGAATCTAATACCCGTACTAGATAGGGAATAATAAAGGAATAACAAATATATTATAGCGTTTTATTCTAATCTCAATCCTTGAAACGGTATTTACATTATAATTAGCTATATTGTAATTAAAATTTCTTGAGTTAATTAATCGCGAATCTAATACTCGTACTAGATAGGGGATGATAAAGGAATAAGAAAAGTCTTAAACCGTCTTATTATAACGTCAATTCTTTATGCATTATTGCCATTTTAATTAGCTAAGTGTTATAAAAATTCTAGAATTAATCAATCGGGATTCCAATACTCGTTTTGTATGCCGAATGATAAAAAAATAAGAAAAGTCTTATTGCGTTTTGTTGTAATCCAGATTCTTTAAGGGCTATTTTTATTTTAATTAGCATGATTGTGAACAAAATTCTTCAATGTCAAATAGGGCAAATATAAGACATATTTACGAAAGATCCCTAGCAGTGTAATAAGTTCTTTAAGTTTCGTTTTTGTTCAACGGTCAATATTAGCACCGCGATTCAATGTTTAATTAGCGAAATTTTATCAGTTTTGTTCCATTTGGATATATATTGGACATTAACGTAGATGGAAACATCTTTTTATTCTAGCCCGATAATATGTAATTCTAATTGTTGTATCTTAAAAACTAAATGAATTACTAAAAATTAGTTTCTTGGCGGATACTTTTTAATTATTGAATTGAAAATTTGAAGCAAGTTTGATTGATATCCGTGCAAGAGAAACGTTTTAGACAGGTAGCTTGGCAAAGGTGGAAGGGGCGGTGCTATGGGCTGTGTGTCGGTAGATCTTATCTTAATTGATACATATTATTTAAACGTGTAAAACAAGTGTTTACAAGATAAAATTACTTTGTAATCCCGATTCTCTCATATTATGACTAGTGACTTCCGTTAATCCATCAATGCCAGTTAGATTTGCATTATTATGTGAACAGTCCTTTCACTTTACTGAAAAGGGAGACGTGTTCAGGTGTGCGGTTTGTGGTAAAGCTTTGAACACCTAAAAAAGCTTCAACATTCGATGGCAGTTTATTCCATTCATTTAAACTAACATGAAAAATAAAAAGAAGAAGAACAAACCAGGCTAACCCAAAAATTAAAGTACATTTTTAAGACTCCGCGTGACGAGCATCAGTTTAAGAAGTGTGGCGTAGCAATCAGGTCTGATATTTTGCTACATTTTTTGAGAAAGTGGAAACCATTTATTTATAGACAGTGTGTTAAGCATTTTTTAGTTACGACAGCCAAGCAACTTTATCGTGAGTTCCAGAATTTCAATCTGTCAGCTTGTCACTTCCTACTGTTATGAGACGCATACAGGAAATGAGTGAAGATGTTAAAGAAGAGATTATCCACACTAGGAAGATATTTGTTGCATATTCCTTATCAATTGATTCGAGCACAGACATTGCTCAACTGCCTGTATTTCTACGAGGTGTGAAAATGGGTGTTAACATTTCAAAGAATCTATCACTAGGCTTGCTGGCAATTAAAGAAACAAAAACAACAGTGAAAAATCTTCATATGCGGGGAAGACGCTGTGCAGAAGATGGTACTTGTATGGGTTAAACTAATGCCAGTGGCAGCCAATGGCGTTCCTACAAGGATGGACTTTAGATTTGATTTGCAGGGTGTCAAGAACAAAATGAAGTAGCTTAGTATTGAGCATGGAGCTTCATACACGAACAGAGCTTATGCGCTAAATGTATTAGCCTCCTTAAGCTAACACTATGTGGTTGTTAAAACTATTAATATAATAGGGTCGAAATGAATGCAAGATGTCAGTTCAATCAGTTCATTGAAGAAATAGGTGCCGATCCTGGTGATCTACTATATCATTGTGCGTTAGGATGGCTCAGCCGTGTTAAGGTGCTGGACAGATTTTAAAGATGACTTATGCAATTGCATTATGATTGCAGATGATAGATAAGTCAGTAACCGAGTTCAAAAATGAGGAAGGGACGTTTGATTTGACATTCCTTGCAGACATTACGAATATTTAAATGCCTTAAATATATATCTACATGGAAAGTATGAGATCATAATCGATCTCCTTGGCAGAGTAAACACCTTAAGTCAAACTATCTTCGTGGGAGAACCAGTTGCGTGATAAGAACACTTGTCATTCTACAAGACCATTTCCGGCGTACGAGACCCTTCCTCTGGGAAAAGGGACATAATTATTTTGTAGATTTGTGCTTACTAAAAGCGTGGATTTTCTTCACAGACAGGAGTGACGACATCAACCTCTGTAGATTTTGCTATAAAGAGTAAATTCAGACGTTATATTTAGAAGTTACAACAAATCCATGAAAATGATTGCAAAAGAGAGAAGTGGGGAAATGGAAGTTGAGGGTGCCAAGGATATTTCAAACGGTTACAAGCACCGTAAAATGTCAGGTATTTTGGATATTTAGGAGATGGAGACACAATGTCTTTGAAACCGGTTCAGGATGAACATACTTATCTCTCATAACATTGAGAATTTAGAGTACATTTGTCATGTACAGTAGAGAATGGGTACAAGACAAAGAAACTTAAAATTAAATTTATGTGGGAAAATTCTAAGTGATGGCAAATAATTTGAAGGAGCAAAGCGAGTTACTGACAATGACATTCTAAAAATTCAAACATATTGTGGACTAGCAATCAGAGAAAATGTTATAGAACTTCAAAGCACGAGAAAAGCTGTTTGGTCTAATTATTTTCATCTCCTTTCATCAAACGAACAACCTCAACATGGTGTTTATGATGCAGCCTGATATAAATATTTGAAAGTAAAAGAAGATGAAAAGGAATACAGTCATAAACATCATTTTTATTTCCTTTTCCCTGCATGGTTGAGATGAAACCAATTTTCAGAGATTTAGCTGACTCAGAACTTCTGGGTCTTCATGGTGGTGCAGAATATCCCAACGAATCTGCGCATAGTTAAATATGAACTCGTCTTCCAAAAAAAAATATATATTTATTTATTTATTAGGTATAGGGGACTACATTTTTCAGTTTATGAGATAGCAACATTATTCAACAGGAGAAACATTGTTAAGTGCTAAATGATGAAAATGCTGGGAATGAAAATTGGTTTAAATGGTATTTCTGCGGTGAAAACATTAGATCAAATAACAATCAACAAAAGAGAGAAAATGTTAGAAGAAATCAACAGAAAGGGCAGGCACTCAATCCAAAGAGGAAAAAGAAATCTGGAGGACCAATAATGGGAAAAGTCAGATGATACAACATATGGTAAAGTTTACAAAGGCTTTCAAGAATATGTGGTACATTTTTCAGCTTCCTAGAGTTAGTACTTTTTGAGCAAAAGGTACATGTACATGACAGTTTTTAACATTGTCTAGATAGGCAAGGATAAACTCCATAGGAGGCCCAGTAAACACTTTAAATGGATGTGCTTGTGTCGTGCAATGTTGGGACTTGAGGCGGAAAACGAAGAGCATATACAGCAACTTAACCTTGCTGCATATGCAACCATCAACAATTGTGCGTGGAGCGTGTTATATAAACTTCCTGAGCGAGGTCAATTTCATCCAAAGGGGAATGTTAGAATCAATATTTGCTAACAGAAATGGACGGCCTTGCTTGATTTACTGAGTTGTATCTTTTTCATAGCTGACTAAACTCTTGCTGACAAAATATTACAAAAGTTGGTACATTTTTAACATACAAGAATAAGGGACCGGTTTAACCCAGACCAAATCAATTAATTAATCAGAGTATGAAAATCAGTAATTAACTTTAAGTTGTTGCCATCTGAGGTAGCGTCTCCACATTAGTTATTTCCCTGTGGTTATGACAGAGCATGTAAGACGCTTCTACTATCTCTACCACCACAATGTACAATGTCATAGTAGATAGAGAATAAATCGCATTCCACCCAAAAATTCGATAACGTGATTTCATTGCAAATAAATTTGTTGTATCTTTTTTTAGAAAAAGTCCCTATGTATATCGGTCTGTCTGGTCCGTATGCATATGGCCCCTACCCTAAACTACCCTTTACAGGGAAGAAGCTTTGGAATTTTCGGTTTTCTCAAAATAGGCTGTAACGATTTTTATTAAAATGATATATATAAAGTTATTTACATGAAAAAATGTATACTTTGAATATTATGAAAATAGTCTCCAAAGGCATCTTTATTCTGGAGAATTAAATTATTTTATTTATGGGTCCTACTTAACCGCTGCGGCTTTCAACATTCTGTAATGGCTGTGAAAGACGCTTGATTTTTGTCAGGGGCCTCTTTATCCGGCTTGAGGTTTTTTGCGTGCCGTAAATCTGCGACACGGGGCCAATTTCTTTACTTCCCTTCCAAAGGAAGCCATGCTAATGATTTTTACGCCCGAAAAAATCCATCGCCCTCCGCCGGGCTAGAAACCGCGACCTTGGAAACCAGAGGTTACCATGTTACGTCTAGACCATTTATTCCGGAAGTCTTTTGTTTAACTAATAAATCGTAAGAGATTTAGAAAATATTACTGCACCAAAATTGTACATCTGGTTAAAACACATTTGTTAAATACTTTTATGTAACCTTATTTCATTTTGCGGAGATAACCATTTCCATTATGTTCCTTGTTTTTAGTTTAAACTTTCCAATACTTTAACTGTTCTCTAATACGAAGTCGCTATTTACATTTTTCATCCTGGTTTTGCGAGAAGAACGGAATTTCAAAGTTATCATATGGCGTCCGGCTCAAAGATGTGACCTGCACTCGCATTCCTTTGTACCTAAAGGTAATGTGGAGAAAAGGCATGTAATGTTTATCTTGATTAGCACTAAGTAGATAGATGAATAAGGTTTAATAAGGCTAAATGGTTTGTTGTGGAATAGGCAGAGAAAGTCATGGGAATGGAACACATCCGAATTCTTCTCACCCTGCGTATTGCATTACTAAGTGGGGAAAATATTTATTGCACCCAACAATTTCAATGCGGAGTTTACACTGAAAATGTATATTTTATGTCCCTTAAATAAAATCTAGTTTTAGAAAAAGATCCGTGTGTGTATTTGTGTATATGTGTGTCTGTGAACAACATAGCTGATAACCAAACACTTCGTAAAATACCAAGTTAGATATTTAGGTTCTGACTCTTTTAAGGATGTGACAGGAAGATTTTTGAAGAAAAGTCTCCTACCTCCAGTTACCCTTTACATGGACACTTTTCGAAAAAGTAGATTACCTCAAAATGGCTGTAAGAATTTGCATTAAAACACCGTATGTTCAAGATATTTTCATTATAACTGAAGTTATTTTGCAATAGCTTCTGAAGTCCTAATTACTATGGATGACATTTACATAACTAGTAAACCGTAAAAGATAGAAAGAAAAAAAACTTGTAACACAAAAACCGTACATCTTGCCAAAATACAGAAATGATGTCCAAAATTCTTGTTTTCTTTTTGTGGAGTAAACCAATTCAAGATATTCGCTGTCATTGTTTTGAATTTTCCAATGCTTATGCTTTCTAAAATGGGAAGTTCCCTTCTTGTATCTTGTTATTTTTTTTTTGTGTATGTGTGTGAGTGTGTTTGGCTCCTGGCCACATAAAGAGAAGTTAATTTCAAAGAAATCACATAGCGACCAGGACTATTAAATATTTTGATAATGTGTGTATAATATATTCCATTATTTCCGTTGTAGCTGTAAGGAAATTAAAAATAATTGGTTGAAAAGTTAGCAGAGAAGGTCATGTGAGTGTAAAAGTTAATGTTTTTAAAATGCGTAATTATTATATATTGATGTTTATGTGTTATAGTGACCTGATAACGTGCACTGTCATTATGTCAGGGTTCATGACTAGCGGTTATTTTTCTTAAACGTACTTTCATGAATGTATGAAGCACCAGTAGTGAAATGCACCTGTAGGTTATACATATATGAGAACAACCTAATAATTGTTATCCATTTTCTGTATGTAGGAATAATAAAGATATTAGACAAAAAAAATATGTGGCAGCTGTGAATCTGAGTGCCCATTTCTTCGAAAGCCGCAGAGAACTTCTTTCTACCTGTGACTGAGGTATCGTGTAAAGGAGAGAGAGTATGTGTGTGCCATCCAGAACCCCCCCCCCCTCAAAGAAGCGAAGACTCCACAGACAAGAACCAAACACAAGGCGTGCTTTGTTGAAATGATGAACTCTGATCTAGGGATCAGTGGTGATTCGTGTTCAATAAATTAGGTACACCACTCTCTTTGTTATCGTTTTTCTTAGCCTATAAAATATAGGCATCCCTCGTTATGCGCGATCTCATTTTACGCGTTTTCGGTCAAGCGATTTTGAAAATGCTGATTTTAACACTGTACAAATGACATAAATAGATGCATCTGTTTAAAACCCATTTTTTTCGTGTATATCTTGAAATAGCTCATATCATTATCACAATCACTTTACGGGTTTTTTGTGTTGCGTGATAATTCATGAGAACCAATTATTTGCTTAATGCGAGGGACACCTGTATACGTAAATTATTGTTTGTTTTAGTAGTAATACTTACCAGTTTACTGGAATGTTAGCTCCAATCGACGAGATTTCTTCAGAAATAGTTCCATTACAGCTTGCGTGAAATTCGCATGAACATTCTTCCGAAGTGTACAAAGTAAGTGCTTTTTTATGGACATCATTGACAAGGAGGATAATCTTTCTTGTCCCATTGAAGACCTACAGTGAGGTTTTACTCGATTTAAAGTGGAAAATGACCGTTCAACAGAAGCTGTAGTTGCTGGAACAGTTAGAATTAGACAAGCTAATTTGTAAACTTCAGGCTTAGCGCACACATGATCTCTTTCCTTCATAGTTTTCACTATTTCACCAATTGGCTTTCCTTCAAAATCTTTAACTCCAGAGGAGTACACAACACTAAGTTCATTTTTCAAACGTACTGAATCAAAATTTGAGCCATAGATGTCCAACAATTTTGAGCAATTGTGATCAAGAAAAGACGTTCAGTAATTCTTGAATTTTGAGGATCAAGGAGAGCAAAGAAATGAAAACTCTCATAGTCGGAAAACCTATTTTGTATTTGATAGAGCACGTTATCCAAAATTTCATAGAATATCCTCCTGAACATAACTTCAGTAACTTCAGTTGGTTCATTGTTCTTCCTTTTCTTTTGTGCATGTTCATTTATCACTTCAGTAGAAATGCTTCGCCAAATATTTTGGAACCCTTCTCTTCTTAGATTTTCTAAAGTGTTTTTAGTCTGGATTACTTTTGAATGGCAATATGCAATATCCATACACTTGTCTTGTAATATGTAGAAGATAACTTCGGCATGAGCAGATATTGCCGAAAATGTTTTGAGGAGGAATACAGTATCCAACAGAGTCAAAAGAAAAAAAAACTTGTGCTTTAACCAATGTATCAGGTTCCCAATCAGCATTGCTTTCTGGTTGTGTCATGAATTCAAAGAATAAAATCAGGTTATCTCGTTGCTCTTGTACAGTATTGACAAGGCGTGAATTGAAGTTCCAGTGTGTTGGAGCCGCTTTTGGTAACCTTTTATTCATAAAAGCACACAAAGTTTCCGTTCTATTTGTGGAATGATTAAAGAAATTAGAGAGCCCTGATAGAGTTTGAAAAACAAATTCTGCACTTATCAATACATATGGCTGCCTGCTGCGGAATATGACAGTAGCAGTGAACAAGTAGGTCTTGTGGAAATGCCTCTTTTACTTTAAATTGCAGATCACCTAATTGGCCAGACATTATGGCCGCACCATCTATGTTTGAGCGACAAGCTTCTTACACATATTAAATTCTTTAACCGTTGTAAGTACATGGCCGTAAAGTGCCTCCGCACATCTGACTGCACTGATGTCTGTAAAGCCCATGAACCTTTCTTGAACTTCACCCGATTTGTGCACATAGCGTAAAATAGTAGAGAGTTGGGATTTGTTCACTATGTCTGAGCACTCGTCTAGGAGAATAGCCACAACATTAGCGGATGCAAGTTCTTTTGTTACACAGTTAACCAAAACACTCCTAACAGCTTCGATTAAATCATTCATAGTTGATGACGAAGTGCCCCGGAAAATTGTTGCATTTTTTAAATGATCATTTAAAAGTTGATCTTACGTGCTGAGTAAATCCAATGTATGTATGTAGTTATCTCTATTAAAGGAACTTTCTGACTCGTCGTGTCCTCAAAAAGCTAATTCCTGCTTCCCTAAGTGACAAACAACATCAAGGAGCCTATTCAATACTTCTCTGTTCGTTTTTACCATTTCATTATGCTTTGAAATTTCTAATGGTTTCTGAGCATTTAACTGCAGGTCTAATCGTGTATTGCCAAAATTACAAAGAGCCAATGCACAAAATATTTGATTTTTTGTTTTTTCATGCTTACTTAATGAACCAGTTAGAGAAACAATATTGTTGAATCTTTCTTGAGACCACGTGGTAGTGCTTTTTTCCTTACTAAAATGAAGACATGGCTAACAATAGAATTTGTTTAATTTGGGGCAACCAGTTAACCACTTGTACCTAGAATAATTGCTAATGCAGAAATGTCTGTTATACTCTTGTTTCCTGTTTTGACATTTTGCAAACAGACCTGGTAGTTCGGGAGTGGGCCTGCCGCTGTTTTTTATGTTAAGTTTTTCAGAAAATTCAAAATTCCAAAAGCAGTCTTTAACATATTTTCTACTGCAGAGTCACAAGAAACACTACTTCAGTAGCACTTATATCGGCCATTTTCACAAAAACTTACAGCAAAACAACACTAATACAGACCAAAAACGATTGTTAATTGCAAAATTTAGCGGTGCATTTTGACAGCTAACGGCTGGCAATTAAACTTCCTTTCCCCCCGCCATCCTAGTGGGGAAGAGGGAGTGCGTGTCTATCACTTCAACTTGTGGTGGAGTAGATGCGCGCGCACACAGTGCTGGCCTTGCCTAGAACGGAGAATGCTGGGAGCATGGTTATCGTAGAGGTAGATGTGCGTTTAACCACACAAACTTGCGATCATTTCGAATTTAGTTGAAGTGACATACAAAAAATTCTGATTATTTTGCATGTTTATTGAGAGTCGTTTCGAGCCCCTTCAAATTTAGTACACCGGCGGTGTATGCGGTGTATAGGAGAATTCGCCACTGCTAGGGATATACATATATTACATTGTCGAACGATTTGAAAAAGTTTTCCTAAAGCTTTCTGCTAGTAGAAGCGGTATTGCATTAGCTACCAATAACTGTTGCATTTAACTGTTTGTACGGGAGTAATCTCTTGAAAACATCCACGCGTTATATTCGTATGGATAAGCGATTCCAGATGTTTTCCGGACCAGTGTATCTAGCTGCGGGAAGGAAGACAGAGGATATGGCACATCTTAAATACAAGTCCAAGATGTTTCTCTTGGCTACAAAAAAGTAGACACTGTTAAAAATACAACAAAGTTTGTATCCCAGAAAGCGGTATAAGCGGGTAAGAAATCTAAATGTTCGCGATTAGGGGCGCAATATGACTTTTAATAAATCATATATTAAAACACTTCTCTAATAATATTCAGCTAACTTTTATTGTTTATTTATTTATACCCTTAAAAAGGCACAATCTTTCCGTCCATTTACCTTAACAACCATAAGATTTTCTCCAGAAATTACTTCAATTACCGGAAATAGTGCTAGGTATATTTTTTCCTATTTCGTAAAATACAAGACGAGAGAATAGCCGTTTACACCACAGCTCTGCTTTGTAGGTTCGCGTGAAACAGCATCTGATATGTTGCATTCACATGACTTTCTCTACAAACTTTTGTTACAAAACCTTAGTTTTATATAGATAGTGCAAATCGAATTAACAGAAATTGTCTTATTACTCGCTTCCTTGTAAGCAGAAAGGATTTTCTTTTTTTTTTTACTTATTACTACATGTAGCGCCGCAGGCGATGACACTGATGGTCATGGAATGACGATGGAGCACCGGTGGAATGCGATGGAGAAGGAAACCAGAGAACCCAGAGAAACCCCGCCCTTGCGCCGCTTTGTCCACCACAAATCCCATATGCGGTTACCTGGGATCGAACCCGGGCCACTAAGGTGAGGGGTGAGTGGTTTAAACACTCGGCCACGGCGTGGCCGTAAGTAGAAAGGAAATAAGCGAATACACTAGGCTATAGCTATAGTCAAATCTTTTAAAACCTCTTCGCTATGTTTATTTTATATTGAATTTTATCCCTGGCTACTTCCGCGCTAGATATTATATAGGTGCTAATGACTTTTGAAGTTGAGCGCCCTTAATCGCAATCATAATCATCATCTTTATCATCATCATTATCATCAACATCTTCGTTGCGTGAAACAGTTTTCTTAGCCCGAGAATAAATTAAAACGAATATGGAACGAAAGATGACTTCCTGCTTGAGAAAGGTTTAGGTAGTTTAAAATTGAAGCCAATAACAAGGAATATCTCGGAAACAGTTAACTCTACAAAAATGCATAATAATAATAATAATAATAATAATAATAATAATAATAATAATAATAATAATAATAAAGCGTGTGTTTTAATGAGAGGTATATCTTTTGTGCTGTAAGGTTTTGTGTATCTCTTAAATCTTACAAGTCACACAGAAGGCATCCAAAATTAAGATGTGTTCAGATGCTATTCCCAGAAAACACAAGATATACATTTGGTTTGTCATAAGAATTTCTTATACATACAGTATTTTAATCAAAGTCGTTAAATAGTTTTTGGGAAAATCCACATTTTAGAAAAATATTCCATAAAAGGGTTTTTGGGGTGCGGGGATTTTCCTGAAAATATTCGCGTCACATCCTTGAAAGATATTAAATTTTAGTAAATATTATGTGATAATTCAGGTATCCTCTAAGATTTACAAATCTTATTTAAAAGGTTAACTGTCCGGTTCGCCCGTTCTTCTAGCTTTTGTTTCGTCTTGCGTCCGCGGGCGCGTAAAGCGAGTGATACGTTATCTGTAGGTATTGGAGTTTCTGGGTCACAGAAACGCCCCCTGCTTAGCTCAAGCATATAGAGTAGGACTATAAAAAGCAATGGCAAAACTGCTATCCATCTCCAAAAGTAAGAAGCTATGTTTCTTAGTTAGTTAACTTCGTCGTGTTAGATAACTTGTGTGTACAATAACTTGTCAAATAAATGGCTTGTTAACTTAAATTATTTAATTTCTGAAGTCATGCCCCGTTCTTATGGCACCCTATATGCGTAACAATCTTCATAAAATACTTTTGGTGAAATATAAATTACGAACAAGTGTCCGCATAACAGTTTATTTGGATTGGGAGGGGTATATGAGGTATGAGGTGCTTAAACGTTGTCTCACTCAGGTCAATACTTTGCAATTCCCGTGCATATGGACTTTAATTTTTTTCTCTTCTCTCACACACATATACACAAACACTTGCGCCAGTGAACCGTCTCCTACTTTTTATTCAGGGGACAAAAATAGTGTATTTCCAGTGAGAACTCGACTTCGAATTTTTGATTGGAATGCATTACTTTCTTTTACCTGTTATCGGTAGATGACGTGAAACATAAGCATACAGTTGCATTATTAATTAATACTACCCTAACACCATGGAAGATAGGAGTGTAACAATGATGGGATGCAATAATATTTTCAGGAGAAGGGACACAATGTATAATATAATATAGCATAATAAACCATATCATTATGTAATTTAATGTAATGCAATCTAAGATTTCTTACATTATAAGCAACAATCACGACTTCCTCTACTCATTATTAATTCCATATATCTCTCGCATGTAATCACAAAATTAAAAATTATTTTTATTTTCATTTTGCATAATCATTAAGTATTTTCCTATATTATCTCAAATTAAAGAATAGTGTGTTAAATTTTCTTTTTTTGATTTCATGCAAGATGCTGTAACGAGATTCAACTGTCCATATTCAAATATTTCTTTTGCTTTTCATGAATTTGTGTGAAGAATTTTGGTACCTTCAAATGTTCATAGGCGGCAGCCAATCTATTCTTCAGCACACGAAAACTAAAACATAACGAATGAATATTTCGGGAAATGCAAATGCTGGGAATATCTTTATTTGATACAATTTTTATGTTTTAACGGGCTTCACATAACTGTAAACTTTTTCCATTCCCTAATATGTTTTAATTTGAACATATGTGTACAAACTTTCTGTTTAATAGTTATTGTGCATTGAACTAGAAAGTAGCCAAAATATTTATCATGACAGGGGGAAATCCCGGAAGATATCCTATTCGGCGGCTCACTTACACGAAATTCGAAAACACGCCATTCAGATGGTTATATCATGCTTGCAATCAGGAGCTGGGCATCGTCTAATTGTGTAACTTGGTGCGAAATTCACTTTATAGGCTTATTGTGCAATGTTAGTGGGAAGAAGGTGCGTTATGTCAATGTAGCAAACATATGATTTATAAATCAAACCCACTAAAGGCATCCGCGAGAAAATAAAGAATAACAAGCCTATTTCCATGTAAACTATAGGCCCTCTAATAGGCTTGTTCACGAGAGCTTCTATACATCTCCATCTGGCATTCTCATTCGTTGATGAAATATTGTATTTAAACATATTTTAGGGAGCTAATTTACCTACAATATTCATTCAGAACGAGGGTGCTCTGGAAATTTTCTTGTTCTCATTCAGCGGAGACCTAATCGTGCATTTGATGCGAAATTTTGATACAGAGTTTATGAAAGGAATCGGTGCTTCCTGTACCAAAAAGTAATGTTGACAATCGCAAATACCTCTTTCTCCGTACATCACTCTCTCAAATGCACACCACGAAACCTACGTAGCGTCTAATACTAAGCCGACATTCAAAAGTAAAGGAATCGATTACGGACGTTTAAGTTCTCTATATGTGAGCTATACGATAAAGATATATTTGAGGTAGCCACTAAGTTTCATTAAAACACCGGCGTGCTCCAATAAGCTGACAAACAGCTGAGACAACCACAACTTTGAAAGAAATAAGTGAATATAAAGAAAAGAAGAAAACTAGCTGCGACGAGTATAAAATAGCTTAAAACATGGTAATTTTAACAACTTAGAGGTTTATATGTTTGATATTAGCTTTCGCATTTTATTGGGTTAAATTTTGGAATAGATATTATTAAATGAAGCTCAAAAGTTTTAATAAAACCAATAATATAGATACTAAGAATTTCATTGAGGTTAAAAAGGCCTGTGACCATCGAGCCTTCCAGCAAGTCGTAGTATCCTCTTCAGGGTCAAATTTCAAATGTTCCTTTGGTTTATAAAAGCATGAGGTTTCCATGCTCATAGCATCATTCTCAGGGTTGATAGTGCGCTTTAAATGGAAACCTTTAACAAGGTCACTGGCATCGGAAGTTATACAAGGCAGCATTTTTTGGTATGTGGGAAGAAGGTCAATCTACCATTCAAATACTAAACGTAGTTGTAAGAGGAAATAACTGCGTTCTTTACTGGATCCGGCGGTTTCAAGAAGAAGGAGTAGATTGGTTAAAAACGCTAAAGAAATCCCCAAGACCAAGAATTACCACCCCAGAATTGAAGGTAGCTATGATGCAATATTCAACAGCGAGTCCTTCTCATCCTGCTAAATCCCTAGTAAGGATCATGGGCCTTTCAGGTGTCACCTTCAAAGGTCAGAAAGCGTTTTCGTGCTCTGGCAAACATAATAGGAATCCAGACCGAAAAAAGGAATGGGATTGTAGAGGAACTCTGGCTCCCTGTGTGGGATTTGATATAAGTTTCTTTTGATGTCCGAGGAATTTTGAGATTCGGTAATAGGGACCAACGAACAAATGTTCTCATCTGATGAAGAGGGAAGAATAACAGACGTCCAGCCAACATACGCTACAACCCAGAGCACGTAATAGCAACAACAAAATGCGGCTATCAGCGTTGTTTTCTGGGGCTCGATGTCTACAGTCGTTGTGGATGCGTTGGTCTTGCTGTTCCCAAAAATGAGATATTCAAATGAGTACATGGAGATTTTGGAGGATTCACGCTACCGGTGCTGGTGTGTGTTAATTCAGACGTCATGGACATGTTTAGCTTTGTCCATGATAACTGCAGCATTCACTTTTGCAGAGTAACAAGAATTGGATAGAAGTGCATCCGGGAAATTCTCCTATTCCATAACCTTCTACATCCTCTAATCTTTATCCTACATAGTATATTTTGGTTAGTATGGTAAATAAGTGGGACTGCAGAACAGAAAGAACTACGGGAAAGGGCCAGGAGAGCATATGGAGATATTATCACATATCGTTGCTTCTATTACAAGAAAGCTTAGCGCTCTTTTGCATGTGTTTGGCTGGTGGACCGGCTATTATACTGAAACAGAAGGATTTTTACGTATGTAAAACTGGACGTTTGAACACAGATATTCATACACAATTAAAACTAATACCTGTTATACAATCACCATTAACTTACCTCAATCAACGTATTATTTAATTGCAAAGAGTGCGAGATGTGTTCTACTTTAAGTGATATCTATAAAAGCGTCGAAATATATGACTTCAGCGCTTATGTAACTCCTCCAGAACTTTAGAGGAAATTACTTTGATGTAACCTAAGTAAACGAAGTATTGTAACGCATATTACAACACAATCGCTGTTGAGCTCCGGTAGGTTGCGAGCTGCACTGGGGATAACCCGCCCCCCCTTTCTTGCCTATCACCCTTGGTATTTGAACCGCTCTGTGTAATATATAACTTCCGCATCAGAACTATTTTAGAATTAACTTCAAACAATAAATATCTGCACAAATTAATAGTTTTAGATTAGGAAATAATTTAAGCTCTAACTTTATTTATATTTTCGTAACTGTAACAGCCAGTGGTATGGAAATATGTTTTGCACTAAACATTCATCTGCTAAGCGGGCATACAAAATGTATACCCAAAACATGTATACCCAGTAGCTGCCTAGTTTTACGCAAATTAGTCTACAGCTTTGTATTCATCATATTTAATAAAAATAATAGTGGTAATAATAATAATAACAAAAATAATTATAATAACAACAACAAGGATACTGATGGTGATAATAATAAGGATAATAATTATAATAATAATGAAATATAATAATAACAGAAACAACATTATTATTAAAAATATTACTATAAAATTAGTATTATTACAATCATAATAATTATGATAATAGTAATAATAGTTATAATAATAATAATGATGATCATAATAATACTACTAATAATAACGATAATAATGATGATAATGATGATGATAATGATAATGGTGATGATGATGATGATGATAATAATAATAATAATAATAATAATAATAATAATAATAATAATAATAATAATAATAATAATAATAATAATAATAATAATAATCTTCAGCACTACCTGAATATGTGCAAAATTGTTTTAATTTAAATTAGTACAAAAATGTGCTGATCTCTTGCATTTGGATTTAAATACAATATGCTGCCCGCACCCCAAACGTAGAAATACATAACGCTTGAGATAGTACTGTATTGGACCAAGCGTGACTAGTTAATAAGAGGATTTCCTAACTTTCCTATACAACATTCACGTCCTTTGGAAAATTGTTGATGTGACTGTTCGTGTTTAGTAACCAGAGTTATAATATGTACAGAACGTTCCTCACAGGCAGGCAAACACTTGCGTGCTCTATGGAGGTGCCGTATTCGTTTAATATCTCTGAAAGTAATGTTTCAGCCAGATCTCCGACTTCGAGCCTCAGGGGAGGGACCCTTTGCCGTAACTCACGCCTAGGTCGAGGAATAACAAGACTAGCTGCTGCTAAAGGTCTGGTTCGAGTCAAGTTTGACTCCTCCCCATTATTGCCACTAATTGCAGGTTTGTAATACATCTGTTGTGATTTACAACGAGCAGCTATTTGGAATGGATGCCAACGGATTCTCTTAAGATAAACGCTGACTTAGTTGTCCACATTAACAGTTATTCCAGAAAAGCTTTGTGTCATTTAATACTGTTAATATTCAGCACGGAGTTCTGCAATTGTTGCAAATATTGTGGCACAGGGTTTTTAAAATCTGTCATTTCGGGAATCTTTAAATAATCATAGAGGTATATTAAAACGTTCTAGATGGACCTTCTTCAATTTCTTTCTCAAGTGTAAACCGAAGTTCAGGCTCATGTGATTTCATCAGGTCACACATCTAGCTGTTTTATTATTGTATACAGTGATATCGGTTTAATCCAGCTTATTTATTTCCAAATTCTGGGATTTAGTTTACCAGCTTCCATTCTCAATGCGTATTTTACAGTTTTCTCAATTAATTTTCCCTATAATACAGACCTTTAGCTATTTAATTAATTAATTAAACTCGTCCTTTTAATCGTGTCTTCCTTGCTAGTCTAGTTAGTACTGACTTCCGCTATTGCTGTTTCACCCTTTTAGTATCGAATTCTCCATAATGCTTATGCTAATTATACCATTAACTCTAATGTGCATTTTTGATTTTTAATGCCTTCTTAACCACTCCGATGAAAAAAAGCAATGCTAGTGTATTTATGCTTCTAATATCTAAGTTCGTAGCAAAGCATTCAAAGTAAATATTGATCCAATTTTCTGTTATCAATAAAATTGCTATGTAGCTTGTGTTTTCCGCTTCCCTTAAGCGGCAAGCTTCTCGAAATATAATTGAATAATATAGTACACTGTGTAATACTTAGCTCTCTGCGTCATATCCCAAGATTTATAGAAATCACTTCGTCATTTACAATGCGAATTATTTGTTTAGTTCCAATTGGTATTCTATAAATGCTTCATACTTATTTCCAATAAGCATAACATTTCATCAGCGTATAAATAGAATATACTCTGCGAGAGATAAAAGTCGTTGTTTTAAAGTAGAACTGATGGTACATTTGTTTGTCGCATTATCCTATATATATATATATATTGAGTCTGTAAATACAATTTTATTGACCGTTATAGAAATCAAAACGTGATATAATACTGTATTTATAGGTAGAAATTGGGGGGCACAACCCAATTTAATTTATTGTTTTAGTTTTAATTATTTTATGAATTGATATTGTCACGTGTACTGTTGAGGGATGCTCATGTACATACATCAATTCAGACCTTTATTAAGCATTTCTCTAATTTATTAAACATTTCTTTACTTGGTATAGAAGACATTTTTAGTTCAGAGTTCTGAACATATTTTCTAAATTTTATAACTTATCTTTCTTAGTTGATGGCTGATAACAATATCTGCATTCTAACAGGAATAATGTGGGCTACCACTTCCTGTGACCATATAGGATGGTCTATGCCATCAGCTTCCGGTTGCCTACGTGCCGATGGACACGACATCAGGCCACTTCCTGGCACTCCTGAATCAGACAGGATTTTCTAGAACAATTGCTTAAAATAATTGAAGCGTCGGGCATTGGCTCGCCTTATTTGGCATAAAATACGTCATATTAAACAGGATACCCGTAGATGGTGATTCCCTATATAACCAGCCATAGATTTCCGGAAAGGGGTCTTTTTTTCATCTAAGTAGAGAGGCTGGTCGCATTGACATTTGTAAAAGGCGAGCCAAGGCACGCAACGCATCAGGGCTCAGCAACCCTCAACCTCCACGTGACTTCCTCGCTAAGGTAAGCGCCCAAAAGGGCCTTCATTAATATATCAACTATGTGTTAGTTAAAAACTAAGATTGTTATTTAATTTGTGAACCTATAAATGGTGGATAAATAAATGGGCCAACACACGACCCAATGAGTTGTCTCTACCCTTTAAACTTGCTTAAGTCCGCTACGCTCCCCCTGTCACAAACCTAGTTGTGACAATATAAAAACATAGAAAATAGGCTAATATTAAACAGGACAACGTGATTGATTTAAATGTAGAACAGATAACTTACTCGGAAGAAAAAGAAGCACAAGAGGAAGAGGAATACGGAAACCTGAGTTGTTTTAAAGTGAACCGAGTTAATGATAATTGGGTAATGCATTACTAATGTGTTCAACGCTTCAAATTATATTACGATTACATATACTAATTCAATTTACACGAAAGCAATCTCTGAAATACACAGAATTTTTCGGTGCGTCTAGTTATACATTCAAATAATATTATCCATATTTTTAATTTTAAGCTATGCCTCAGTAACATAACGATCCTATTAATCACATTAATGCTAATATGATGAACATGAAAGTTAAATAAACTCATGATGCAATAATAATGATTTTTGTTTTAGATTTGTTCTGGTGCACGATTAAAGCGGTAATAAGTAGATACTTAGAGAAAAAGGGAAGGTTTTTCTCTTATGATTTCCAATACCAAATGTATTATATAAACTAATTTAACCACAAAAATAGCTACTCCTTTATGACTGTGTATATCCTCTCATTTTCTTTCTATACTTGCGAAATATGTGTTTTATTCTTAATGTTTACGATAAACATAAAGGGAATATAAGCTACAACGACTACAATGGAAGCAAGAGCTAGCAAGTTGGTGTACCATCATACTGTAACATATCACGTTAATCTTATCAAGGTCTTGTTGTAAGCTATGAACAACATGTGTGCTTATCCCCGAAATTTCATTTGTTCCTGTAATCTTTTTCTAAGATCCTTTGTATTTCCGTTGTCTCCTTAGTGCTGTGGTAGCGCGGCTGTTTTCAAAGCGGGAGACCCGTGCTCGATTCCTGACATACTGAAAGACATTACAAACAACCCTCGAAATAATTATCGTAAGACGGAATGTTTTCGCTATGTCCGTCCATGACTTTCACCTATTTGGCTACTGGTTGTCGCTTGTGCCCCTTCTAATTGTGGAGGGGCTTCTCATATTGCCTTGCTTGCTCTTAAACCGTATTGGATAAACCACGTTTCCGAAGGTTATAGGGGAGGGCATATGGAATGTAACTTTCGTCAAATGAAATTCTAAGTTATGTACTGGTGGGCCCTAAATTTTCTAGGTGAACAATAAGACACCTCACTCACCGGGTTACACAAAATTAGGTTAATTATTGCAATAAGCTACATTCTGAAGTTCTAATGTTGAGGTAATTCACACATGTCGTGGACAAAATTAGTACACTCTTAACACAAGTGAACCTGTTCTGATGGAGCATCGAGCAGGGTTCAAGGATTAAGGGGTGCATTGCCCGTTCGGTTTTGCCTTTTGTTACTCGCCTGGTATGTTGTGCTAGAACGGCACCAATGAAAATCGTCTTAAGATATGAGTCCATCCTCAAACGTGTACTTTTTCACCAAAACTACGGTACAAGTGGTATTCTGAATGTCTTTGAGAATACCAGCAATGGACTTTTCCCGCATTTGGAGACCTGGTCCGAGGTATAATCAGTCACGTGAACTTCCTGAGGGTCTGAAAATAGCAGCTAATTGTGGGGCTGAGTAGAGCGCTTTTAGGTTGCATGGTCTCGGCATTAACTGGCCGTAGATTACACCGAGGTCTAACCACTTCCTACCCTCCGGTACTCCAACCCAACCGTGATGTTTATAATGAGTAGAGGTGGGGGATGGCAGGGTGGTGCGGTAGGCTTTGGTCCAACTTCGAGCTGTTGCGTCACGGAGTTTAATTTAGTTTTAATAGTTGGAATCTTTTTAGTGATAATGTTTATAAATATATATTTCAAAGGCGTTAAGTTACATTAGCTGTGGACTAATATTCACAACTTTCAATGATTTTTCTTAAATTCACACTTATTCACTCGTTAGTATCAGTGGTATATAAAGGTTACATCTGGCGCACATTTGCATAATAATTAGAGCAATTAATTTGTATAATTAATTATTTTGCATAATTAATTCATTTGAAAATCGAAACATTTACATATAAAACAATTTGAATAATAATTAAAGCAGTTTATTAACATATCTGACAGCTATCAATCATTGATGCATATTAATGAGCCCGCCGACCACGCCTCCGAGGGCCACGCCCCCGAGGGCCACGCCTCCGCGGACCACGGCCCCCGCGAAAAACAATCGCTGATCGCCAATTATTGAGGTACATGCGACTTTGAGGGGTAAATTCCAGTTGAAATTTAATGAGGATTCTAATTATGCAATCTCATTTAACCTTTCCTTGCACAATGAAAACTTTATACATTACTCGATTGGAATATTTACTTTAATTAATTTAATGGTGAATGAAAAGACATTTCAAGATATACGGTCACAAGATGGTATCATACTTTACCTGTTTGGATATGTTAGAGGTCACATGGCACCAAAGACGTACAACAGAAATTTAACTATACATACTTCCTTCCTTTAGACATACAATTGAGGGGCAAGGGATACTAAAAAGAAATAGCATTATAAATCATTACGCCCTTCCTGCACCCACCACTACTAACAATCAGAATTTAAATAACAACAGCATTCCAATACCAACCAGCTCTCTAGACAGCCTTTGACATTAAGAATTTAGAGTAAGGTCGAATTCTTTACCGTTCTAATATATCTACGTCACTAAAAAAGCTGTAGCCTGCAGCTTTACCAATCCAAGCGTTGGAATACACATGCCTTCCCACACTGCTAAATCAAGTTAAGACGCCGTCCCCACCCTTTCGCTATTAAGGAAAAAAACAGGTTTACCCATGTACCTATATAAGCAACACAAGAGCACAAGAGCCAACATTCAACTATGTCTACTTTTACAGTTTCACTAAAAGTGACGTGAAAACATTTGAGGATATGGACGAATTCCGGAGTGAGTGCGGAGAAGAAGCGCACCATTACGCCTACTTCTACACTGAATCGTGTAGTGTACTAATACATACACTTGTGTGAGCCAATCCATCTTATCACGATCTAATATCTTCGCGACGCGTTTGCACTGAAAACTGTCCTGTCTACGAAAGGAAGACTTTTTTAGGTATAACATATATTATTTTAAAAAATATCGCACATAAAATCTATAAATACTAGCTAATTGAAGCAATTATTTTTCAGGGAATCTGTCACACTAAAATTTTATGGAGAAGACGCAAATGAAATGGGTGTCTTCTGAACCATACATGACACTCAGCACCATTCTGAGTTGTACAACGGACACACTCATGTGGTGTTATGTTCAAACCCTGCAGAACATGACAGAATAACGTCATATTATATATGCAAACTCGACTGCAGTGTGTATCGTCGAAGACGGATGAAAAAAAAAGTAAGTGCAACGTGAAAATATGGCTGCAGAACAAGCTAATTTGCATTTGCATTTAGTATAAAAGCAAATATTAATGTTGCATGCTTTCAGAATTCGGGTTATAACTCCAGTGCCTCCAAAATATCTAGATCCTGAGAGGACTGGTGTGGATGAAGTGGACGTCTTCGTTACAGATCCGTGGCCCAATTGCATTATACAAGATGATGTCAATGCAGACCAAGGGCATGATAATGAATTAGCCGAGAATACTCCAAAACACACAAGGGTCGTAGAACATGACATAACATGAATTAAAGAAGGCACTAATACGTTGAGAAGGGCTTTAAGTATGCTATCCCACATGAATGTATATGCATTATTTCTAACGAGAACATATATAATGTTTCAGATCCACAACGAAAACCCGACAGCACATTTGCAAATCATCTCAAAAACTGAGAGCACTTGAAGCTCGAATGCTGAACATTACGGAGCAACAGTTCATTCCAGAGAACGATGGAGACGGCATTAATACACCAAAACGCGTTCCAAGACGTCTCAATCTCTAAAGTGCATAGGGCGAATGTAGGACTTTATTACGACATTCCAGTGCCTTTCATAATACGTGACAATGTTACATTTGTGTATATGACTCTGCTGGATTGGGAGATATTTTACAAAAGCCTCCCAGAATTTGACAACTTCACAAAAGGACAAAATTACGCGTATCGAGAATAAAGCGAAAATATAGTGTTCTCATATAATGTTATTCCAACTATGGAAAATGAGTGCATTAGCCTTTCCAATACATTTCTAAATGATGGTAAGGTATTTTTAAAAATCGAAGACATTACTGGTCTAAAAAGAACCTGTTCATTTATAGGGAGGAATTTACGCAATTTGTCTAGTGTAAATAATGAACTCTATGTAGGAACAAAGTAATGGAGAAGATATGTACTGGAATTACTCAAAAATAAAAAGACATGAACATACACTTTCATAATTGTGTTTTTTATTTCACAAAAGGAGAACCTTACAACACTTCCACATCCAATTCATTATAATTATACCAGTGAATCAGGGATTGCATTACATGTGTTAAGGGCTTGTAGGTATAATAGTTTATCATGAATAATCAGAAAATATAAAGACTTCTGAGGGGGAATATTTGCACTCGCTTGAATTTCGAGTCTAATATTTACAGTTCCGTTGACTGTCTTCTCCGGTTGGTGCGAGCAGTCGATAATGAATAACGGAGAATATGCGAGAAAATCTTTTCTCTGCAATAAGGGGTACTTCTCTTTATTGTAATACGAACTTTGAAACCGAGATTACATTTCATACCATGAGGCTAATCTAGAGTTACCAAAGTCCAAATTCATGTCATGACAAGAATAACATTCGCTATAGAGATAAGGTCTCAGATTATGTAAATCATAATGATCAAACTGTGAACAGTTCTTCTTTGCATCGTTTATTCAGGATGTTTGAGCTCTTACTATAACAAATCTAGGCTTCTCAGGCCTAGATGTTGTCGTAATGTTCCATGTAAATGATTTTGTTTGAGGAACAGCAGGTGTAGTATGAATATCCATTGTTCGAAAAGCGATGTGTAGGGTCCTATCTGCCTTAACTATCTTGAGAAATTCCACTTTTTCATTATCCAAAAGTTGCGTTACAGGCATTCTCCATTCGATGCGTGTTAGCTTAACAACTGCATCTTCTGCTCCTGTAGGAGCTACAATAAAGTTTATAGAGTCCTTGCATCGAATCAGCACCAGCTCCAACTTGCTATTCAGGATTAGTTCCTTGTGATCCTCAGCGAATCCCAGGAGCATCAATAGCGGAACTATAGCATTGAACATTCCGATTGCAGTGTGCACAATGACAATATTATTCCCAGGGTAAGCCCATCCAGAATTTTGCAATCGTCTTGATTCCATTGAATTGAGAGCTGCAAAGTTGCACGTCGTTGTTGAGATACCAGGATTTCTAGTTCTATGTATACTCGAACCATTCATATCCAGTCGAATTTCTTCAAACATGAATGCAATAGCATTATTGCTAAGTTTTGCATTAGTAACACTTCCATCAGCTTTAGCAATCGATCCTTCAGTGTAGAAGAAACCGTTGCTAGGCAATGTCTATAACTCTTCAGGTTGGCAAGGGATCCTAATCTCATCATTAGCAGTAAGAGCCGATGAATTATACGGTAAAAACATGTGCTCCTCTTCTTTGGTAGTCTTTGGTAAGCGTGTCTGTCACATTGAAGATATCCATCATAAGATTCCATATGCCAATGCTACGAGGAACTTGCGATTGCTCGATGTTAACAGTCTGATGGTTGTAGACACAATACGTTGCGTACGATCGATTTCACGCTTATTATTTATTTGATGACGGTGCCTAAAATCGATTCCATTTCGTCGGAGATGTAGCCCTATACTCATTTCCTCGTACCTAAAGTTGACGAGGTTTCCGTCTTGATCGACGACTCGAAGAGCGATTTGATCAATAGAGTTAGAATTGATAATGGGCAGGATATTGGATTTAATGGCTCTTGAGAAATATGATATCCAGGTGCAACAGAAGGAAAGAACTCGTATATCGAGTGTCCGCTCCTACCATTAATGAAGGAACCTGTTGCAATGCTGCACTCGACTCAAATTATGCTGACCTAAAATATGTTTACAAGGAAATTGGATTCAACCATCTTTTCAGGAGGAATAACAGTAGCATTTGAAAAGCCTAAAAGCGAACCAATAGAATCCTTTTTCGAGAAATTCACTGTGTAGGGACATTTGAGTTTGGCCTTCATGGTATTATTATTCGGGATAATAAAGAAGACATCACTTTCCGATCCTAGTTTAATCTTCAGGAATATATTAATATCAGCAATCTCATATGTGCCAGAAGGAATTTCGATTGCCCTTAGCTCATCATTTAAAATGCAATGAAAACTATTATTACCATCGTCAACGTTTGGAATGGGATAGAAGGTGTCAAAGTTCAAAAGGGCAATCTTATAATATCCTTCAGGATATAGAGGAGGATTTAGATATGAGGAGAGCACTGAATCAATGCCTCCAGCAGCAATAGTATGACTCATGGCAAAAGGAATTGTAAGCACAGGTGTCCGCAGATGACTGAGCTAAAATCCTGCAACCTATTCCTGTTACGCATTATCTTAACTCCTGTGAGGTATATCTCTATCTCTTTTGGAGACTTCAGATTGCCGAAACTATCAAAATAAAATGCTGTCTCTCCAACTTTTTTTTACAGCAACCCAACGAGTGCCCTTATTATGAGTTCAATCCAAATTCACAATAATCCTCCCATTGAAATGGGTGTTTGAAGGTATATTGTCTATTATATATACACCTCTAAAATGAGGGATCTTCAAGCGTTTAGCATACAGTACTATACCAATACCACTAAGGCTTTTTCGTGTACAAGTATAATCCTCTGCCCGAGTTTTTTGACTCATTCTTGCTGATCTTGCGATTCTTCCTCTTCCCTGACTTTAACCCGTTTCCTTTAACATCATTATTTCTTTTTGCGCTTCTGGCAATTTTAGAAGCGATAACAAGAGGCTGCATTGTCATAAACCTCCTCTGCTCTTTTTTGGGAAAGACCTTTTCCTTTTGCTTCCATAGCTTTGTTATGTCTTGTCATTTCTGCAATTTAAGTCTGCAATTTTTTTTATTCACTGCAGATGCAATTTGGGCTGTACCTCCTGCAGCAACTTCAAGTGCAGCGATAATAGGAATCAGCGGTAAAATTCCACCCTGCTTCTTCTTCTTATAGCCAGTACCAAGTGAAACTTTTCCTTTCATAATGCTAGTTACAATTCTTGCAGCTAGCTTTTCTCCTATGCTCGAATCAAATGATTGAATACTACTCCAAGCCTTCTCCACCAATATCTTATCTGCAATGTTTCTTGAAGCGACGTATTCCTGTTCAGCGTAGGCTATATCGTGAGGTTTGCAGGCTTCATCTAAGGGATTAATGCCTGGATCTCCTCGCTTTAGACGTTTTTCCAGTTTTGTTCCAGGATCACAATATCTATAACCGGATAAATGCGCTTCAAATGGTAGCAAATTAATGATTTTGTTAATTATACCAGATCCTCTTTTGATCTTAGCCCTTTTAACTCTCATTGTATATTAATCTCATTTCCCATTGACACATCCTTTTATACATGAAGTTTTATAGCGGAATTCATATCACAGGGTAGAGGGGGGTTTAGATGGGGTGGGGGTATATATTCATTAACTATTCAATTTATAGTTCAGTTTATGAGATAAAGCTTATGAAGCAAGAGTACTCACTACCGATACAAGTTCTAGATTTTGAAAGCGATCTAAGGTGTGATCGCCACGGAAAGTTATTTCCATATACCGTTAGAGCTCTTATCTTAGGAAGTTCAAGTGCAGGAAAGACGAATGTATTACTGAATATGATTTTACACGAGAATGGTCATCGTTTTGAAAACTAGTACATATACTCAAAGTCTCTCTATCAACCAAAGTATCAATATGTGATTATACTACTGGAAAACACTGAAGGCATAGACGTTAATACTTTTGAAGATGGAGAAAGTGTCCTCAACCCATCAGGAGTTAAGTAAAATTCAATTTTTATATTTGATGATGTCATAACTGAAAATCTGGGGAAGATTGCGTCATTTTATAGCATGGGTCGACATCGAAATGTACACTCCTTATATTTAGCACACTCCTATGCCAAGGTACCGAAACTTTATATTCGAGATAATATAAACATCTTCAGACAAGACAATTTAAACTTGAAGCATATATGTGAAGATTATGTAAACACTAATGTGACATTCAAAGAATTTAAAGATTTGTGCAAAAGTGTTTGGGAGAGTTCATCAGAAGGAAGATCCTTTGTAGTTATAGTTCCAGAATTCCCCATGAACGAGGGTCGGTATCGAAACGGGTTTGATGTATACATTAAGATCAATGAGAAACAATCCTATCATTCACAGCTCAGAATGAGTATTGATAAGTTCGGTTTACAGAGAGACGTCTCTGTTAAACGCGTTCTTAATCACTTTATCATAAGCAGAGACGGAAAAGCAACTTCCAATTCAAGAAAAGGAGATTGTGCAATGCTCCAGATTCTGAAGATGAGAGTGATGTAGCAACTAAACGCTACATTGATGCGCTTTCGAGATCTACACAGGAACGTTTGCAAGAGTTTGCTGAAAAAATATCATATCAACGAACGAGAGAATTTGAAGTTATGCTTAGGAATCACATTCAAACATCTCTAGAAACGCAGTATGAAGGTCTAATGTCATACCTTGCTAAAAATGCCTTGAAAAGAGATGCTGAAAACAATATAATACTGGATACCATAAGATTGAACCTTGTTACCTCCTGAAAATGATACTGACGTCCCTAACAGGAAGTTTATGTCAGACTGCATCAATTTAAAAACTCCTTTTATCGATTCTAATGGTGATTTTTTATTTAAAAAGAGAAGAATAACGGAAGTAGCATATCCTGTACTCGATGGTGATGCAGCAAATAAGAAACATGTTAGACATCTCATCACAAGGAAACAAAACGAAGCACAATTAAGCTTAAACAAATCTCCAGGAGCAGAAACTATAGATATTGTTGCAACAGTAGGCCAACATCTGGAGGTCATAGGAAATAGACAAAGCTCTAAGGATAAACGCCTAACCACATCAATGGATGGTATCACCATTCTTAAAAACCAAGTCAATGTCATAAATGCTTTACTAGATCAAATGCGAGGCAAGCTAATCGTTTCACTATAAACAAAACCATACAATATATGTTTTCGTGTCGGGTTTCGATTCCTGTACATTTCCTGTAGATGGGTAACTGATTGAATGTAATATTTTAACCAACCCGCCTTCTCCTTCACAGACAATTACGATAATTGAAATAAAGAATAATAGAACTGAAAGGTATTCTACAGCAATTAAAGTAGGCGACAGCTTAACGTTCACTGCTTATGCTAGAAGGGTCAAAGACGATCACATTCTAAATACCACTCTTAAAATTGCATATAAATTGACATGATCTGATTAGACAAAGCAAACTATAAATAGAAGAGCGCTGGACAAATCATTTCTCTTCAAGACGGATAGCCAAAGTGTAAGGCTTAAAGAATCCGTAGCTAAACATACAAAAACAGTCAGGGAAAAGGTGCTAGTGCTCAAGAGACAGAAGTTCGAAACTCAGAGGGTTATGAGTGAAGCTCTACAACCTTTAATAGAACCGCTTCGAGATATACTACACATTCAGTGTAAGAAGAACTGTGTCCTCCTAAATCAGCTGAAGACAAGATAGACGAGAACCTATCTAGCTACCTGAAACAAATTCGAAGAAAGACAATGCTGAAATAGATACACTATACGGAGTGCCATACGAGGACGGAAGGTACATGCTAGGAAGCAAAATGATTGATTTCATAAATAATCAAATTATAGTAAGACAAGACAGATTTGATGCTACTGCAGGATTGAACAGGCTCATCTTTAAGAAATTTCATGAAATGCATGTCTACACCGAGGAGGATCTGGAAGCTTAGAGAAGGATTCTAGAATCGACACAATTGCACCGACAAAAGTTTGGCAGGCAAGGAAGGCTGAGACGGCGCAAAGGTGACAAGTATAAAAACATTATACGCTTACTACTCAATAAGCACCAAGGATTGGGATTGGAATGAAAAAAACATCATCCCGAGAGAAAGCCAGGTTACATCTATTGGAACGACCCAAATACACCAATGAATCGACTGAGACTACTCATCGCATCCAGAGACACTGAAATAACAATCACAACCTAGAAATCAACGAAATAATTCAAGACCTAAAGTCATCTAGAAATATAGCATGACAGAGGCGAAAAAAAATATAGCAGCAGAGTTTCATGCACCTGCAAGAAGAAATTTCTTGCGTAGAAAGATTGTCAGCAAAGTCTAGACGATCTTGTACAGATTGACCTGGTTGAAATGATCCCCCAAGCTAAACTGAACAAAAACTTCAGGTATATACTTATCACCGTCAACTTCTACTCTAAAATGGCGTATGCAAGAGCTTTAAAGAATAACACTGGCATTCAGGTTGCAAAGGCTATGGAAGATATTTTACATGAGATGTAGAGATCATCTCGGAATATACAAAGTGATAACGGAAAAGATTTTTATAATAAACATTTTAAAAATCTGATAAAGAACAACAACATTAATCACTACATCACATGTAGCAACGCGAAGGCTGTTGGAAAGGCTAATAAAAAACAATGAAGAATATGATGTATCGGAATTCTTAGCTCAAGGATCATTCAGGTGGCTAGATCTTCTGCATGAAATCATCTCAATGTACAACAATTCTTGCTATTCAGCTATAAGAATGAGCTCTAGTAAGGTAAAAGATAAAAACCTTCTTCTGTCGGTATACAACTATGATCATTACTAAAGAGAGAAGAGGAGTGCAAGAAATTTAAAGTTGGTGACTTTTTGAGAATATCTAAACATAAAGGACATTTTGAGAAGGGTTATGAAGCTAATTAGAGTGTTGACATTTTCAAAGTCCACGCCGTGAAAAGAACCGACCCTACTACATACATTCTAAAAGATGATTATGCAGAGAAAATTAAAGGAGCTTTCTATGGTCACGAACTTAAATCCACACTTTATCCTAGCACATTCCTAATTGAGGAAGTCTTTCCTTAATAGGATAATTGTAAAGTGGTACGGTTTCCCAAAACCTCAGGGGATTGACAGGAAAGATATATTGTAGGAAGGTTTGAAATAAAGAACCATTTGATTTTCATCTAAGGTGTTTTTACTGTAAAAATCACCATCATTTGCCTTTTCCCTTAACATTGTGTATACAAATTTATAATTCAGTAAACATTAAATGATTCAAAAGTTAAAAATAAAAAAAAATATATGCACAAAAATGCCTATGCAAATAACCAAAATGTAGGCTTTGAATATGATATAGGGATAATGTATACAACTATACACCATTTAAACAACTATACAACAATTAATTATGATATTAATATATACATATTTATTTACATTAATACAAGACAATGCAGGTATCAGAGAGAGCATTTGTTGCATGTTAGGTGTCGGCCATAGCCAGGCAAGAGTGTAATTTGAGCCTTCAATCAATTTCCTTTTGTCGTCTCTCCCAAGGAGAGCGATTTTATTCTGCTCTGTTGTATGAATGTAATTCTTGTAGCTCCGAAATGTAATTTGCTTTACCAAAATATTTTTTCTAATATCATTTAGACATTCAAAATAGTTATCGAAATTCACATGTATCATACCGGTATTATTTATTCCTTTTGCCTTTTTTTACTGCCTGTCCCTCATATCTATAATTATGCAGCTTAGATCTGCCCCGACATATTCATACAAGGGTATACCTCAAAGCTCATCTTTATAATATTTCTTGTTCTGTGGTATTATCCCATATGGGTTTTCTACTGCGAAATTTGATGTATCGAAATGGTGTGGATACCGCTTCATAAACGGAGAGATATGTTTCAAATATGAAGGAATCGGTATCCACGTAGGCCAAGATTAGATCTTTTAAATTTGGTTTCATTAGTCTGTAGCAAAAATCGTACATTATCGATTTGGAAATGTCCAAAATTGCGTGCCCTATATAGATAGGCTTATTCATGTGAACTGCCTCTCTGCTCAACTCTATCCGTACAAGGTTTTCGTTAAATATAATGCTGCTAATGTACGTCGGTCTGGCAGTCAGATTCCTGGCCTGCATCCAAGACGATACAATTTGGAAGTCCGAATATTTTCTCACATTTTCAGTGACTTTACTATATACAGAATTTTTCATTTTTTTCCCACACAGTTTGTACAAACTTGAACGTCTACCTTGCACGTCTTTCTGTGTTCACATTAGTATAAGTCTTCATCCAATCCGACTGATCATATGCAACCACACGATGTATTTTTTGCAATTTGAGAACTAAATCAATACACTACTGAAGGTTTCTATAGTGCAAGGTGTACTTTTGTTTATTGTCCAAAGATGCCAGCAGTTTCTTGTATTGACCATGTGGTAGTATTTGACATTGTTGACAGAGAGGAAGCTCGTTGTGCTCGTCTTGGATATGGCTAGGATACCCCAAGTCACCTTCGAGCACATATCCAATGGGTGAATCAGAGCATACAGAGGCGAAATCAATCAAACTGATTTCATCTTTGGTCAGCCATCTTAGGTTTCCCTTAGGAAGGCAGTTAGTCTATGAGCTTCTGTATAAATTATTTAAATCCCAATAAGAGGCATATAGGTTCCTTCTTCAGTCTTGTAGCCTGGAATATATTTACTTTGAGCTTTTATGTATCTCTTTGATACACAGCATATTCCGCCTCTGATTGCTCCCTCAAAAATTTCAAAATTCAAAATTCAAAAATTTTTGAGGGAGCAATCAGAGGCGGAATATGCTGCAGGCTGACCTGCTTCAGCTGCTGAGAGATGGCGTCTATTTTTGCTGACAAGTCAGCAGGTGTAGATTGAAGAGTGGTGATAGCTGCGGTGGTAGATGCTTGAAGCTCTTGTAGGTTCTCGGTGATGACGTTGCTGTGCGCCTCTTCCAGTACAGCTAAGCGGGCGCCGACGTTCAGAATCTCCGCGTGGAGGTCCTGAATGGCGTCCCGCGTCGCTGAGTCCGTTGGGGGCACAGGCGGTGCGGCATCGGTGAAGGAAGGCTGCTGTGGTGAGTTCAGGGCTGGTTGCGCCCGCGGTAGTCTGCTCCTGGAGTAGAGTGGGCACTAGGCTTGCCCGGTGAAGTGTCCTGTGCCACGACAGGTGGCACGGAACCGGCGGCGACGGCGGAGATCGTGCCCAGTGCACTCATCGGTGGTGGGGTTGGTACCACAATAGTCGCACCGCGGCGGCGAGGAACAGATGTCAGCTGAATGTCCGTAGGCACAGTATCTACGGCAGGGCCGGTGGCGTTCTTGTCGGCTAGCCTCGACGACCCGAATTCGCCCTAATAAGGTCAACCCTGACGCCAAGGCAGCTTCCAAGTCAGCCTGGTCCTGCAACTCCAGGCGAACTAGCGGCGTTGGCCTCCGGTCGCAGTATATGCGGGTGGCCCTCAAGCAAGAAGGCCACCGCGACTACATGGCGGTGAGCAGATGCCGGGTGGAAAGGTCCCTAGGGACCCCCCGTACCACAGCAATGAACCGGGGCGGCGGCGTCGTGGAGCTGGGTGGAGACGTCGGTGACGGCGGTGATGGCGGCAACTGCCAATGCAGTTGCGGCAACACTGCGGTGGCGGTCGGCGGCGAAGCAGGGCTTGCCGCGACCAATTGCGTCGGAGATGCTACCTCCTCGGCGGCTGCCGGGGAGGAGGCGATGGTTGCTGCCTTAGCAGCGGCGGCTCCGCGTAGACAGGTCGAAGATCAAGTGTCGCCCAATCCCCTATCCGATCAGCTATTTTATTTTATTTTTTTTGGAAAGGGGAGACAGAGAGAGAGTTGGAAGGTAGACAGAATGGCTTATTTCGCCATTGGGTGAAGTGCGGGGTTTGGAAGGGTAGTGTTGGATTCAAGGAGATAGATCGGGATGGTGAGGTTCCGCTGAGCACCCTCGTTAGTGCGGGAGTTTAGCTGCTGGCCGAACTAAGTGGCGGCTCAGCAGAAGTGGAGAAGGGTTCAGGGTGACAGACGTGGCCGAGGCCCTATCTGCCACGCCCGGGTAGTTAAGGAAGGTTTGGTAGGAGTTCAGGGTGTCTTTTATTTTCGTATATTTGTAGTTGCTTTGCCAGCCTTAATAAAGACTTTGGCTTGTTTGTTTGAGGTTTGGGTCAAGTATTCTGTTGTCAGTAAGTCACAGAGTGGTTCTGGTAGTCGTCTCTATGGGCCTCAATGTAGGCGTTGAAGAAGGCCAGGTTGCGCCTTCTTTTGACGCTTCGGGGTGTTAGTGGTCGATGTGCTTCTCTCGGAGATGGTGTGCCCGTTCGATGTGTGATTACAGTCTGTGGAGAAATTTCGGTCGTTGTGTCGATGTCGGAGTGGTGTGTCTGTCGGTCAGAGAGTTGTGACGTCAGTCGGCAGAGGCCTTCATCCAGGGACTTGTGAATTGCTGCGGTGGTATACATTACGGCCCTTTCCGTGGCGGCTGAGATCTGTTGGAAGTCCTGGATTCCGGCCTCGATGGTCTGTAGTTTATGGTGAAGTGCTTTGGTCGTAGGGGCGGTGGCGGCGATGGCTGCTACAGCTTCTTCCAAGGCCGTCAAGCGGGCGCTAATGTTCAGGACAGGTCCTGGACGGCATCTCGGGTGGCGACCTCGGTAGCGGCTGCAGTCTCCGTTGGTTGGTGCGTGTTGGTGGTCGGTTTTGCCTTCTGTTGTGGTGCTCCTCTGGTTGGAACTTGGGTTGGCACTTCGCGGCTGCAAAGGTACCGTGGAGGCGTAGTAGTTCTGGTGGTGGTGCAGTTGGTTGGCTTCAATGTAGCTGTTGTGTAGGCGGCGTTGACTGGTGCTGCTGAAGGCTGTGATTGTCTGTTGCGTGGGTAATTTGGGCACTGCGCCTGACCCGTAAAGTGACCGAAGCCTCTACAGGTGGCACAGTATCTGCGACGACTCGTCAGTGTATGTGCTGTGCATTCGGCGGTTAATGAAGACGCGCCACAATAATGGCAGCGTGGTTCAGCTGCGCAGGTTGACTCATGGTGTCCGAATGAACAGCAGCGGCGACATGGGCGTTGTTGGGACCCTCGGCTGGCCTCTGCGCTAAGGCGACATCCAAACATGAGCAGGCCGTCGCGCAGGGCCGCTTCGTAGTCTCTAACGTCAGTGATTTCCAAACGGGCCAGCGGAGAGGGGCCCTTTCAGATTGGATTCTTGTAGCCTCATTACTGAGGGCCAGCAAAAGCGAGCGGCGGTGGTTAGCAGACGCATCGGAAGGTCACGGGGAACTCCCCTGATGACCACGCTCAGGCTCTGCAAGTTTGGCAAGGTGGTGGCCTGCGGCGGCTGAGTCCGTGGTTGAGGCCCTGATGTATTTAACCGACGATCTGTTATGTGGCGCTGCATCTGCGGCGACCTCTGTGTGGCTGTGGCAGAATGTACAGGAGGCGGTGAATGGGCTGTCGGTAATTCCTCGAACAGTTGCCGGCATATGTCGGCGGCGGAAGCTGCGGAGTGGTGTTGAGATGCCAGAGAAGGTGTTTGGAACTGTCCGAGGACGGCGTAGTCAGGGGCGTTAGCCTGTTTCGGTGTCGGCTGCTGCGGTGGAGTGGTGGTCTGCGGCGGCAGGTTTAGCTGTTGAAGCCCTGATGTATTTATCTGGTGGTCAGGTGAGTGGCGTTGTGGCAGCGTCGTAGGCTTAGCGGCGTTGACTATAGCAGGACTGTTTGTTGGAGACAGTGAGTAGAGGGCCGACAGTTGCGCAAGCAGTTGCCGGCATTTTGTAGCGCTGGTGGCTTCAATGGTGTTGAGTGGAGAGACTCATTCGTCAGCGTCGTCGGCGGCGTGTGCTGGTGTCGGCCGTTGGTGCAGCCGGGAGCGTGCATCGTCGGTGGCGGCAGTGCTGAGTTGTGATGCCGGTCGATGCGGCAGTACTTGCCGGGGATCTACAGCGGTTGAAGGCGCTGGCCCGTCTGCTGTAGTAGTTCCCGGCAGACCGCCATGATCTTCCGGTGGGATGGCGGTGCTGGCGGCTGCTGCTGCTTTAGTGGCGCGATGTTTCTTCTTCAGCATCCTCTACAACCTGTGAAAATGTACCACCCCCCATCTGCTATTTTTTTTTTTTTTACCGTGGAGGGGAAAAATGCATTACGCATTCAACCCCCAGCCGAAGTGCAATGGCTGGGAGGATATGTGGGACTCTCCGCTTCCTCATGCGGCATACCCACTAAAAAACCCCTCCACATTGTAACAGTAGTTTGTTGTGAATCTCGTGGCTTTGCGCGGTCCCGCTGATGCACCCGCGTTAGTCGGCGAAAGATAGGAAGCTGCCGCACGTTGTGCGGGAGCGGGTGAAAGGTTGTTTCTAGGCTAACAGCCATGGAACCTGACTGCAGCCTAGGGAATAGAGGTGATATTGGTTAGGAAATAAAGGGTGGAAATAGAGGAGAGAATAGGACGTAGCTCTTATGGCTTATACCTGCTTCGGAATTGCTCCACGAAGCTCCCGGTAGTCTTCCAGTGTGAGGGTGGCTGTTGTGCGTGCCCCTCAGCCTGTACAGGAGGAGGAGCAGTGTTGGGTTGCTGTCGTTTAGATTGGAACAGCTCAGCAGAGTATGCAGCTTGCTGCAGGAGAACCTGCCTCAGAGGCTGCATTAGGGCGTCAATCCTGGTGGACAGGTCGGCGGCTGTAGTCTGCTGGCTGGTGGCTGCTGCGGCGTTAAAAGCTTGCAATTCCTGCAGCTTCTGTGTGAGGATGCTGCATGTCTCTTCCAGAGCAGCTAGTCGAGCGCCGACGTTCAGGATCTCCGCGTGGAGGTCCTGAATGGCTTCTCGCGTCGCTGCGTCGGTTGGGAGTGCAGGTGGTGAGGCCTCGGTGGTTGATGTCTGCGGTGGAGTGGTGCGGCGCGCAGGAGGTGGTGATGCAGTGTTGCTCCTTGGGTAGAGAGGGCACTGCGCTTGCCCTGTGAAATGTCCTGTGCCACGGCAGGTGGCACAGAACCGGCGGCGACGGCGTAGATTGTGCTCAGTGCACTCAGCGGTGGTGTTGGCGGAGCCACAGTAGTGGCACCGCGGCGTCGAGGAGCAGGAGTCGGCTGTATGCCCGAAGGCACAACAGCGACGGCAGGGCCGGTAACGTTCCATCTTGCTGGCCTCGACGACCAGGAGTTGCCCTAACAAGGGCAACCCTGACGCCAAGGCAGCGTCGAGGTCCGAACGATCCTGAATTTCCAGCCTCACAAGTGGTGTAGGTCCCCGGTTGCAAATTATCCTTGTGGCCCTCAAACAAGAAGGCCACTTGGATTTCGCTGCGGCGAGGACGTGCCGGGTGGAAAGATCCCTAGGGACCCCCCGTACCACGGCACTGAACCGGGGCGGCGGCGACGTGGAGCTGGGCGGCGGCGGTGGCGGTGATGGCGGCAACTGCGGCAGCAGTTGCGGCGAGGGTGTGGTGGCGGCCAGCGGCGAAGCAGGGCTTGCCGGGACCGGTAGCAACGGAGAAGCTGCCTCCTCGGCGGCTGTCGAGGAAGAGGCGACGGGTGCTGCCTTAGCAGCGGCGAGTCTGCGCAGTCTCTTCTTGGCCATTTTGACGAGTCGAAGAAGAAGCTCCGTGTGTGACCATCTGCTATTTTTTTTTTTTTTTTTTTTTTGGAAAGGGGAGACAGAGAGAGAGTTGGAGGGTTGAAAGAATGGCTTATCTCGCCATTGGGTGAAGATTAGAAGGGAAAAATCGGGTGAGATAGGAAAGGAACAGTGAAGGGGGAATGATGGAGTTCCGCGATAGCACCTCCGTGATTATTGGTAAAGTTGATGTTGCTGCAGCACATGGGGCTGCAACAAGGAATGGCTTATCTAGTCTGTAAACATGACCCGAGGGCCCTGAGTACAGCGCTAGGGAGTCTTGGGTGAGCTTTAGTACTGATGTCTGGTGTTGCGGGTGTGTGTGAGAGGGCATGAAGTTTTGGTGGTAAGGTCCTGAAGAATCCGATGGTGACTATTTGAAATTTGCTCGGCTACATTGTTGACTGTCAGTTCTTGGCTGTCAAGAACTGCAGTATAGCATTTATTGACGTCCTTTCGGGTTCCCTTGAGTAGGTCATCCAGAAAGGTGAGGCGTAATGGCAATTTTGAAGTTTGAACATAGAGGTCCTGGTTGGCCTCCAAGATCCTGGCGTTTACGTCGTGGATTTCCTGTAGTAGGGTGTAGAGGACGTCCAGCTCCAAGAGGAACTCAGACGTGACCTTATTCTGGGCTATGGCATCGGTGTCTTGACGGTTGGCTGTAGAAGTGGTGTGGGCGTCTGAGATGGCTGCGGTCATGGTAGTGAGGGCTTCTTCCAGCGTGTTCAATCGGCCGCTAATGAGCAGGACCTCTGAGTGCAGGTCCTGCACGGCGTCTTTAACGGCGCTGTCGGATGGCGCAACTGCCTGTGGGGTGTTAGTGGCGGCAGGCAGGTGATGGGTGATGGAGTCTTCCGTCTGCGTCGAGGTGGTGGTTGTTGAAGTCCTCGCCTTTTTGTCTATGGGTGTGGCGGCAGAGGCTGGTGTCAGGTGGCGGCGGCTGCGTGGGTAATAGGGGCACTGCGCCTGTCCTGTGAAATGACCAGGGCCATCACAGGTGGCGCAGTACCGGCGTCGAAATCTGAGATCATGAGCTGCGCATTCAGCTGTCAATCTGGGCGCCCCACAGTAGTGGCACCGTGGGGGCTCAGCGCAGGTGTCGGCGGTGTGGCCGAATGCGCAGCAGCGGCGACATGGAAGCTGGCGACTACCTCTGCTGGCCTCAACTGTGTGACGGCGCCCACAGATGAGCAGACCGTCAGTCAAGGCTGCAGTGTAGTCGGTTGCGTCGGAGAATTCGAGGCGCACCAATGGTGTTGGACCCCTCGAACTAGTGATACGGGAAGCCCGTATCACTGAGGGCCACTGGTGGCGAGCTGCTGCGGTGAAGAAGCGGTGGGGGCGGTCCAGCGGAACTCCCCGGATCACCGCGCTGTGCCTCACAGGAAGCACAGGTTGGTTGGGCTGCGGCGGCTGCGTTGTACATGGCTTGGTCACAGCGGCGGTGGATGATTTGCTGGCCGGCAGGTGCGGCTGCAACTGCCGGCATTCTGCGGCGGCTGGAGGCGGAAGGGTGGCACTGCTCTCAGCCGAGAGGGCCGGTTGGTGCTCGGCTGTGGCTGCGGCGACTGGAGGCGGAAGAGTGGCACTGCTCTCAGCCGAGAAGGCCGGTTGGCACTCGGCTGTGGCTTCGGCGGTGTATGAGGCGGTTTGGTTTCCGCGTTTCTGCTTGGACGGAAGTGAAGGCGGCGCTGAGGCCGGCAACTGCGTGCCGCAGTTGCCGGGAGCTTCCGGCAGCGGCGACCGGCGATTGCGTTGGCGGTTGCCCGGCAAGAGCGGGAGCTAAAGCCGGAGAAACCGTCCAAAACGCGCTGCCATTCCTAGGTGATGGCGGCGGCGACTCACCCGGTTCAGCTGACGGTCACTCCCTATTTATACCAACGGCACGGACCTGCTAGGAGGTCACGTGACTTAAGCCATGCCATTTCCCTGGTTTTTCCGCGTTTACTGCTCGAGCTAGTAGTCATATTTTAGAGGCTTAAGAAGTTAAATTTCATATGAGAAACATGTTTTTTTTTTTTTTTTTTTTTTTTTTTTTTAAGTTTTAATAGATTTTATAGCTTTTATATACTTTTATCTGCACAAAGCCAATAATTATCACAAAATCGAGGAATAAGCATGTGCAGTTGAAAGTTCAACATTCATTTCCCGATGTTGTTCCCCATCAAAGACATCCGAACAGCTTAGCGCATCTGCCTGCCCCCCCCTAAAACCGGTTTTCATGTTTTAACCCAAGGCCTGTTCTTCTCATCCTCATATGCCGCTTCTTAGCTTAACCTCTGAAACCAGTTTATGGTATGTTTAATCTCGAATCATGTTCAGACATGCTCTCCTTCCACACCATCGGACAGAGGGATAGTAGGATAGTGGCGCATATTTGTTTAATAATTAGAGCAATTAATTTGCATATCAAACATTTTCCATATCAACATTTGAATAATATTTGGAGCAATTAATTTGCATATCTGGCAGCTATCAATCATTGATGCATTTCAATGAGCCCGCGGACCACACGCCGGTGGACCACGCCCCCCCTCCACGAAAAAGCGCGAAAAAATGCAGAAAACCGCGGATATACTATAACTCTGGCAGTTTTGATGATGGAACAAAGTGCGTGATATCAAACTGAACTAATTTTTTACACGGGACATGTATGTAGAATCGGAAATAATCTAGCTTTACATAAAGTACAACTAATTAACAAAAATAAATAATTACTACAGTTATTACAAAAAAACTGAAAGTTCAAAAGAGACTCAAATACCAGTTGAAAATGAAGAAGCATTAGAAAATTAAAATAAAATTAAAAAAAAGGTAATACAGACATAAAAAAACACGGAAAAAGGTTATGCAAATGTTGGGACATACCTTTATAAGCTAGTATATGGTGGCTTATATCTCCTGAACGGCATAAGATAGAACAATGCAATAAAAAGTGATCAACTTCGCTGCTTACTGCGGCCCAAAGACAATTACCGGCGAGGCGCCAAAATTCTTGGTTTCGATTCTGGTTGGATATGTTAAACTTTAGCTTCATATAACTCCTAAACTATTTTAGATAGAGACTTCGTGTAAAGTGCATTCAATAGATAGGAGTTGTTGTAATGCTATAAATATAAATCAGTTTACCTTAGGGTCCAATTTGATATGAAAACTTAAACTTAATTTTCTCAGGACCTTTTAGTACTAGCATGATAGTACAGAGACTAAATGGTAACTTGTGTTACATCAGATTAAATTATAATTTGTAATCCTGGGTGCTTGGTTCGAATTCATATTTTTTGATAATTTTTTAAGGTTTTGCTGAATCCTTAACTCTAGGCCTAAATTAACGTAATAAGTGAATATTGCTGGTCTTAGCATGCCAAACTATGATTATATATTGATTTTTACCATAGAAGGTTTCGGTTCAATTCTAGGTTGATGTATTGAATTTTAATCTCTTATAGGGGCTATACTAATTTAGTTACTGACTTCAAATAAACTTTATTCGGAATATAGCCTCACGTGCAATGATTTACATATATATGTATTTACCTAGAGGTCCTGGGATTGAGCAAAATCTGTAAAAGTAAATTATCTCAACGAGACGGTGCAAAGTTTCCAACCCTGTTATTATTATGCCTCAACAATTGTGAGAATTACTTATGATTGTAGGTCCTTGATTCGAATTTATAACTGTCGAAGACATTTTATGTTTTGAACGAAAACATCTACTCTTAGACCATCATTAACAGGAAAACGCGTTTACTGATGCTTTCAGCAAATGCATTTAAGATTCCAAGTACTTCTTGGTCTAGAGGACCCGCTACGGTCACCGACACTAATGGACTGTAATTCCAGGTGAATAACTCTTAGACGAATGGAGATGAAGAGAGCGAATAAAGCGGAAGGAGATACCCTTTCCTCCGTTCTTTAATATTGATACGAATAAAAAAGACATATCTATAAAGGGTCCGTTTTTATAAGTTCTAAATTAAGAATGTTATATAGCTTAAATGAATATACACAATAAGGGCTAATATTGGCATTATTAAACTGCTTAATAACTTTATAAAAAGAACACGGGTTCCATTCCCGTCCTTTAGGACAGCACCTTTTAGGATTGCATGTGCAGTGCAACTTCTAAAGCTGAATAACCCCTGGAACATGCGTAAATAAATGTATTAATGTGCTTAATTAGCTACATACAACACCCTAAGCCTTACGGTCTAGGCTGTGAATATAGAATGCTTAGAGAAAATTCAACTAAATTAAATAATACTGGAATCAATAGAGGGTATATCTACGATGCTGCCCTGGGGCTACATAAGAAAGCAGAAACCTAAACATTAGTGAAAATATGCTGAAAGCAGGATTTTTAGTGCAAGGCAGATGCACTAACCTGTTGGATAACGTTTATGTGAAAAAAACAGGGTAATGACTGACAGGCTTCCAACTTCACATGCAAAACGCTAGTTTAAAGAAATGTATGGGTATATTTGTATAAAAGTATATAAAAGCTAAAAAAAGATAATAGAACACACAATGAACATGTGCTTGGCGTATAATTTAACTTCTTAGAACCTCTAAAATATGGGCATACTTTACTAGTGGGGAAAGCGTATACATTTGGTCGGGCTACTATCCTTCTGTCGTGGGTAGTGGATGGTGTGGAAGGAGAGCATGTCTGAACATGATGGTTCGAGATTAGACATACCGAAAACTGGTTTCAGGGGTTAAGCTAAGTAGCGGCATATAAGGATGGAAAGAACAGGCCTTTGGTTAAACATGAAAAGCGGTTTTAGGGGGGGGGGGCAGATGCACTAACCTGTCGGACGGCTTTGAAGGGGAACAACAGCGGGAAATGGATGTTGAACTTTCAACTGCACATGCTTAATCCTCGATTATATAATAATTCTTGGCTTTGTAGAGATAAAAGTATATAAAGCTATAAAATATATTAAAACATGAAAAAACAATGCATCTCATGTGTAATTTAACTTCTTAAATCCTCTATAATATGAGCACTAGCTCGAGCAGTAAGCGCGGAAAAACCAGGAAAAGGGCATGGCTTAACACACATGACCTCCTAGCAGGTCCATGCCGCAAGTATAAATAGGAGCGGGCTGTCTATAGCAGAGGAACTGTGGGGCGCCAAGTTCGACTGCTGAATGCACAGCCCATGATTTACGGACCCGACGCCGGTACTGCGCCGGTGATGGCCTTGGCCATTTCACAGGACAGGCGCAGTGCCCTCTCTATCCTCGCAGCTGCCAACGCTTGACACCACCCACACCCTCAGCCGAAACTGTGAGGTCCACAACCACCGCCACTTCTACTCAGACAGAAGCCATCATCACCATTCAACAGACGCCTTCAGCCACGACCACCCCTCAGGCACCAGCACCAGCAGCGCCATCCGACAGCGCCGTGAAGGACGCCGTGCAGGACCTGCATTCAGAGGTCCTGCACATCAGCGCCCGGCTGAACCTGCTGGAGGAAGCACTGACTGCCATCACCGCACCCATCACAGACTCTCACACCACTACTTCACACAAAGTTCAGGACACTGAGGCCAAAGCCCAGGACCAACCGCAGGACACGTCTGAGCTCATCCTGAAGCTCAACGTCATCTACACCTTGCTTCAGGAGACTTACGATGCTAACACCAAGATCGTGGAGGCCATCCAGGACCTCCATGCTTAACAACTGAATCTGCCAACACGCCTTACACAACTGGAGGACCTGCTCACAAGAAAGCTCGACGACAACCACAAGGAAATCACCAAATGCTTCACTTCAGTTCTTGATAGCCAGGAGCTGATAGTCAACAACGTAGCACAGCTAATTGCAAACAGCCAGCGTCAGATACTTCAGGACCTTTCCACCAGTAACTCATGCCCTTATACACACACCCGAAACACGCTGCACACCAGACATCACTACTAGCGTGGTGGCCCCGAAGAACACACTTTATTCACTTCTTAAAAGATGATTAAAACTCACCAACTCCTTAATGACTCCCTAGCGCTATACTCAGGGCCTTCAGGCCATGTTTATAGACTAGTCAAGCCACCTACCTTGTTCCAGCCCCTCAGGCAGCAGCAATCGCAACTTCACCGCTACTCACGGATGTGCTATTGCGGAACTCCATTAACCCCCACACACTTTTCCTATCCTATATCCTCCCACACTTCACCCAATGGCGAGATAACCCATTCTTTCTACCTTCCAACTCTCTCCCTGTCTCCCCTTTCCACAAAAAAAAAAAATAGTAGAGGATCTTCGAGCTGTCAGCATAGCGAAGAAGAGACCCCGCAGAGTCGCCGCTGCTAAGGCGGCAACCGTCGCCTCTTCCCCGGCAGCCGCCGAGGAGGCAGCGTCTCCGACGTCACCGGTCGCGGTAAGCCCTGCTTCGCCGCCTGTCGCCCCGGTTCAGTGCCGTGCTAGGGGGGTCCCTCGAGACCTTTCCACCCAACATCTGCTCTCCGCCGTGCAGTCGCGGTGGCCTTCTTGCTTGAGGGCCACCCACATATACTCCGACCGGGGGCCAACGCCGCTTGTTCATCTGGAGTTGCAGAACTTGGACGCTGCCTTGGCGTCAGGGTTGCCCTTATTAGGACGACTTCTGCTCGTCGAGGCTAGCCGACAAGAACGCCACCGGCCCTGCTTACGCTGCTGTGCCTTCTGACATTCAGCTGACGTCTGCTCCTCGCCGCCGCGGTGCCACTATTGTGGTACCAGCTCCACCACCGCCGAGTGCACTGGGCATGATCTCCGCCATCGACGCCGGTTCTGTGCCACCTCTCATGGCACAGGACACCTCACCGAGCACGCCCAGTGCCCATTCTACCCAAGGTGCAGAACTTCACTACCTCCTGCCCGCCGCACCACACCACCGCAGACATCAATAGCCGAGGCCTCACCACCTGCACTCTCAACAGATGCAGCGACGCGAGACGCCATTCAGGACCTCCACGTGGAGATCCTGAACGTCGGCGCTCGACTAGCTGCCCTGGAAGAGACATGCAGCATCCTCACAAAGAAGCTACAGGAACTGCAAGCTTCAAACGCCGCAGCAGTCCACAGCCGCCGACTTATCCACCAGGTTCGACGGCCTCATGCAGCAGCTGAGGCAGATTCTCCTGCAGCAAGCTGCTTACTCCGTTGAGCTGTTCCAGTCGAGACGTCAGCAGCACAACACAGCTCCAACTCCTCTACAGGCTGAGGGGCACGCACGGCCAGCGGATCCTTGGTCGTTAACCCACTGGAAGACGACTGGGAGCTAGGCTGAACAATAGTGAAGCAGATATAATCCGTAAGTTTTCTACGTCCTATTCTCTCCTCAAATTCCACCCTTAATTTCCTTCCAAATATCATCTCCATTCCGTAGGCTGCAGTCTGGTTCCATGGCTGTCAGCCTAGAAATGACTCTTCACCCGCTCCCGCACAACGTGCGGCAGCATCCCGTCTTTCTTTTACTAATGCGGGTGCATCAGCGGGACCGCGCTAATCCACGCTATTCACAACAAACTACTGTTATAACGTGTAGGGGTTTTTAGTGGGTATGCCGCATGAGGAAGCGGAGAGTCACACATATCCTCCCAGCCATTGCACTTCGGCTGGGGGTTGAATGCGTAATGCATTTTTCCCCTCCACGGAAAAAAAAAAAAAAAATAGCAGATCTTGTGGTTATGGTAGGTACATTTTCAGGTACAGATTGGCAAGAAAAATCGCCGCAGAAAGAGCAACACATCCGCCGTATCCCCTACGCCCGCTGGACTCATCAACGGAACGCGGATGCGCGTTCTGGACGGTCTCTCCAATGGCTGAGCCCAGGCAGCCGCAACTCCAGACGCCGGAAACACAGACCACCGCCACCGCATGCGCAGTACCAGTGACACCTACCGCCTCATCTACGCCCGCCGCAGACTCCGTTCCCGAGAGGCCGCCGGCCGATCCAGCAGACCCACTGCCGCTGTAGAAGGCCGGCATGCCATCCCGCCTCCGCCGAAGAAGCCCGGCAACTGCAACCACAGTTGCCGGCCTCTAAACGCACTAGCCCAACATCAGCAGAGCTTCCAACCGTCACCGATGTACCTACTACCAGCGCAGCACCAATGCCTACACAGCCTCCGCCACCACAGCCATCGCCGCCGCTACTTCTCCGGAAATACAACGCAGTCATTCGAGGTGTACCTAGAGACTTGCTCACTAGGCTCCTCAGTGCCGCAGCTCGCCAGTACTGACCCTCAATAATGACGGCCACTAGGATAATGTCCGCCAGAGGGATGTCTCCTCTAGCCAGGATTGAATTCGCCACGGCCGGGGACCTCGAGGCTGCCTTGAGAGTGTGAGCAACCCATGTTTGGGCGGCGCCTAAGAATTGAGGCAAGCCGAGAACCCCTACCTTCACCATGCCACCGCTGGTGCTCATTCGGCCACACTGCTAAAGCCTTTGCCGAGACCCCACGGTGCCAATACTGTGGGGCGCCAAGATCGACAGCTAAATGCGCAGCCCATGACCTACGAAACCGCCGCCGGTACTGCGCCACCTGTGAAGGCCTAAGCCACTTCACAGGACAGGCGAAGTGCCCCTTCTATCCTCCCAGCCGTCGCCTACCACGCTCGATACCAGCAACAGCCGCCACACGCTCAGCCGAAATAGCGAACACTACACCTACCGCCACCACCACTACACAGACAGAAGCCGTCAGCGTCATTCAACAGACACCTGCTGTCACTGCAACTCCACAAGTACCAGCACCAGGAGCGCCATCCGTCAACACCGTGAAGGATGCTCTGCAGGACCTACATTCTAAGGTTCTGCACATCAGCGCACAGTTGGCGCTGCTGGAGGAAGCGCTGACTGCTATCACCGCGGCCATCACAGAGACATACACCATCACTCCACGCAAACTTCACGACATTGAGGCCAGAGTCCACGACCTACAGCAGAAGACCGCCGCCACTGCAACTGCACTGAGGACTTTCGTCGGCAGTTGCACCACACAACTCAACGCAGCAGCGACTCAGACATCCCTGGACGAAGGACCGTCCCGGTTGACCTCGATCCTGACAGAGAGATTCCAAAACGCCATCACAGACGCAACTGCCTCTAGCACCTGCAAACAGACTGCACATACGACCTCACAGTGCACTAACATTCTCACCTTACACCTCCCCTAAAGTTACCGAACTCCTGAAACCACTTGACCACAGACCTCCACAACCAACCAACGTACTTGAACGACTTAATGACAACTTCCCACCTCTGAGATAAGACGCTAGAACACCACCCAACACAACGAATGCTTTATTAAGGCCTCCAAAACAAAAACAAAATAAGTAACCAGAAATAAAAGACACCCGGAACTCCCTTCAATCCTTCGTTAACTCCCCGGGTGGTAGTCAGGGTCTCGGTCATGACTGTCAGCCGGAACAACTGCTACCTTCTGCTGAGCCCACAATTCGGCCAGCAGCAACCGCCGAACTAACGAGGGTGCTCAGCGGAACCTCCCAACGCCGAGATATCTCGTTCGAATTCGAATCTTCCCTTCCCATTCCCGCACTTCACCCAATGGCGAGATAAGCAATTCTTTCTACCCTCTACTCTCTCTCTCTCTTTCTCTCTCTCTCCCCTTAAAAAAATAGCAGATCTTCTCCTTTCAATGAAACCAGCTGCCAATAGCGAGAAGAACGTGTTACGAGGATAAAAGTTCTGTCACTTTTATCATCCTTAGAAGTATTTACCAGATTAGAGATATGCAGAAAACTGCATTCAGCAGAGCATCTGCAAACTCTTACTTCTGGCTACTTTTATTTTAAGTGTGGTAAAAGCTTTTTAAGGAGTTGTGGCAAGAGACGGCATGAAATGAGTTGCGGTCAACTCTTCAAATGCAAACACTGTGCTACAACCTTCGGGAACACCTACAATGGTAGTCATCATGAAGAGCATTGCGGTGCCAGTATGGCACGGAAAAAAACAAAAACTGAGCCTTCCAGACACCAACTATTGACTACAATGGAGAGTGAGTGTGACATGACAGAATATGAGACGTCGTTTGAAGGACGTCATAAATCTTAGTTCATCCGATGCAATTCGAGCAAGCATATGAAGACTGATCTACAGGAAGCTAAACTTGGGAATGTACAATCTGTTCAAAAAGAGCTCCCAATGCATAACATTATGAAGATTAACCTGTTAGTGGAATGCCGATTTGTAAATAGTTCTGGAGAATCTACAGACAAGACCATCAAAACTATGAATCAGGCAGTATTTCTAGAAACTGATTTACACACCATGTTAGAGATGAAATTCTAGAAACTGGGCGCTGAAATGAATGAATCACAACATAAAGAAAGCAATTGGACTCTGCTTGCAGTGGAGGGGGTACGCCTTCAAATTAACGAATACAACCCCCTTCGTAGAAGCAGCTGTGTTCTTCTACCTGATCTATAGAAGGAAAGAGAGCGTGTGTGAACCCTGAGAACAATAGTGATTAGCGGTTCTTGTTATACGTTATCCTTGCACAATACATTCAAAAGAATCCTTAACGTGATAACAAATACAAGAAACTTGAAGAAAAATATGACTTCCTGTGCATCACGTTTCCTACTCCATTGTCAGAAATCCCGACATTTGAAATGAAAAATTATATATCTATCAACGTGTTTGGACTGGATGAAAAGCAACAAGTGTTTCCAATAAATGATGTAGAGGAAGAACTATCTGATGACCGTGACCTCCGTCTTCTGAGTGATGGAAATGGCACGCTTCGTTATGTACACATCAAGACCTTTGGGAAACTTTTCGATAACAAAAGACAAAATATGAAGGACAAGTGTACACCTGTAAACGCTGCTTCACCCATTTTGATGGCCGATATGGCCGATGTGGAGTGCAAAACTTGAAGGAACATGCTAATATCTGCAGGCAACATGCTGTCGCTAAGATAGTTATGGCTACAAAAGAAACATCAATCGTTCGGTTTAAAACTGTGGAAGGGATGCGATATCTCCTGTATGTCATCTATGCGGATTTTGAGAGTATTCTTAGTCCGTATTACTCATGCGATTCTAATCAGGAAGCTTCCTACACAACACCCTATCAGAAGTATTCTCCTATGTGTTTCGCTATTTACATCAAACCAGCGTCATCTGTTGAGTAGCTTCAGACTGATTTTCCTATTGCTCCTTATGTATACAGAGGATATGATGCTCCTGAGAAATTTATGGAATATCTAATGTCTCTTGCAAATAAGATTAGTAGCATATACAAATCTGCTAAACCTCTGAAGCTGACGGACCAACAACAGGAGGATGTGAGTCTTCTAGTGAATGCTGCTTATGTAATAAGAAATTCACTGAAGAAAATTGGAAGGTTAGGGAGCATGACCATTTGACTGGCGAATATCCAGAAAGTCGCCATAATGAATGCAATCTAGCCTGCAAAACATCTAAATATGTTCCTATCTTCATGCACAACTTAAGCGGATATGATTCTCATTTCATCGTTAAACAATTAGGTTGTACATGTGAAAGAGTGGAGGTGATTCCGTGCTCAGGAGAAAATTATATTTCATTCTCGAAGCATGTTGGAGATATTAAGATTCTATTTGTGGATACATGCTGTTTCCTCAGTTTAAGTTTGGATAAACTAGATAAAACCCTAACATCGTTTCCTGAGACAATACTTTGGAGAAGAGAAGATTTGGATTGGTGACTTGCAAGGGAGCATTTCCCTATGATTACATAACACCATGGCATGCTTTAAAAGAAACGTACTTTCTTCCAAAGGAAGCGTTCTATAATAGACTAAAGGAAGAGAAAATTAATGATCAAGACTACGAACCTGCTAAACATGTGTGGGAGCAGTTTAATATCCGAAATTTGGGAGAATACAATGATGTACCTCAGATGTTCTGCTACTCGCAGATGTTTTTGAAGCCTTAGAGAGCAAACATGGAATGCTCATAAAGTTGATCCTGCACATTACTTTACATCTCTAGGATTAACTTGGGACGCTATGCCTCTGTATACAGGAATTAAACTAGAATTATTAATGGATTATGAGCAGCTTCTCATGGGAGAATCTGGCATAAGAGGAAGATTTGTCAGTTGTCTCATCGATGCGCCCAGGCTAACTACAGTTACACGGAGGAGTTTGGTCCTAATAAACCAACTTAATTTATTACATACGAAGACTCAAATAACCAATATCGATGGGTTATGCAGCATCCAATGCCTTATGGAGGATTTCATTGGGTTTCTCCCGATACTATTATTATAGAAACAATAAAAGGAGACGCTCCTCTTGGATATACATTCGAAGTTGGTGCAGATTATCTTACTCAGGTTCACGATATTCATAATGATTTGCCATTCCTGCCTGAGTGTCTGAAACCAAAGAATTCAACTGTAGAGAAACTAATTGCATATCTTGGAAGTAGGAAGAAGTATGTTGTGCACATGATGTTAAAACAGGCACTCTCACATGGACTACGACTAACATAGAATCCATCGTGTGCTACAATTTCAACAAGCGTGCTGGTTAAAGCCTTACATAGCCTTTGATAGCAAGCTGAGGCAACAGGCTAGAAATGACTTTGAAAATGATCTGTACAAACTCTTGAAGTATGCTATGTTTGGAAAAACCATGGAGAACATACGAAATCGCATGGATATACACCTTGTGACAAACGAGAAAACATTGTAAAAGCTGGTTTCTAATCCTATATTCATCGACAGAAGTATATATGGACCTAACTTAGCAGCTGTGCATATGGCTTCACGACAGGTTATATTCAACAAGCCAATATACACCCGAATGAATGTGCTTGATATCTTAAAAACCCTCATGTTCTCATACCAATATGATGTGCTCTTGCCGTATTCTGGGACTGAAAACCTGAAGCTGATGTACATGAATACGGACTCCTTCATACATCGAGTTACAACAGCCGACATATACCAGGACAAAATGCAATTCCTTGAACATTTGGATACATCTGATTACCCTGCAAGTCACATGTGTCACTCCACACGGAATAAAAAGTGTTGGGAAATTTTAAAAATAAAGCTATTAGAAAAGTTATCCTACGTTTTGTCGAACTGAGACCTAAGATGTATGCTCTCGATATTGACGGAGGAATGATAAAGAAAGATTAAAGGTATAAAACGAAACCCTATTAAGCAGTACATCGTATTCGCTAGTTACGTAGATTGTCTTAAAAAGAGCGAGACAATAGGAACTCCTATGAATTTGATAATGTCTCAACGGCATTACACTTCGTCTGTAAAATTCATCAAAATAGCTCAATCGTCTCATGATGACAAAAGAGTTATTGTTGTTGACGGAATATCAACCTATGCTAAGTTGTGAACGTATCTTGAAAGACTACTATATGCAGTGTTCATCATCTCTAACGTAGGTAGAAAATTGAAGTTTACACTGCAAACGCTCCCATGCACCTAGTAAAGGACACACAAAGATAGACAAATAAGAAGAACAAGAATGAGGGTGGTCTGGAAATCTGCCATTAGAATAAAATTCTAATGTCGGTCTCAATTCCAGATAATTTATATATACCTCACATGCTGGATACATTTATATAAAAAGTAAAAGCTAAAAATACTAACATAGGGTCAGAAAATATGCTCAACGCTTTAACAGAAACAACACATTTGGATATCATTATTAAAGAGAAAAAAACATCTTGGATAAAAGCAAATAGACTGTGAAAAAAAAAAAAAAAACAAATAACAAAAGACAAGGAAGCATAATGTTCACTAAACTATTAACACTTCAAAAACAAAGGCTTAGGTCATTCTTCTAGCGACATCCTAGAAAGAGAGCCATCATACAAAAATACAAATACAAAAAGATGGAGACATGAAAAGTTAGGTTATGTTAAATTTACAACCTATGAAAGACTGCAAAACATACAAACATATTCCCTTGTTTCACAAGTTATCATCTGAACATGTAGCAGTTTGAAAAAAGGATATATATCATATGGCACTTAAAGCACTGCAAAAACAGTAACAGAATACAGAAATGATCATAAAGAGTGCAAACTATGGAAAAATATGACAAAACTATAAAAGTTTATAAAAGAGATCAGATCATCCTGGAACATATCAAAATTCTATAAAACATAGTAAATAGTGTGAAAAATGTCTGGAACACTGAAACTATTACATCAATTACTGCAAAAGATACATAAAATTGTTGTAGAAACAATGGCATAAACCGTCACAAAATGTAGGAAATCACTATCAAACGTAAGAAAAGGGATGTACAAGGTCGCATGAAAAAAGACATTGCCTTGAATGCGTTTAAAGTGCTCGTAAACGTACACAAATATCGGCAGTACACCTTCGTCGTTATCATTAAGTTCTTAAAAAGCTCCCAAAAATACATTCATAGTGGGTTGCAATACCTATTGCCTTAGGGTTTAGCACTACTATCTAGCTCTGAATATGTTAAAAGTCGTAAATGATCTGTAATGAGGCCCAAAACGCTACAAAACTCTGCAAAATGCTGCAAAGTATACTTAAATTGTGCTAAAATGTCCAGAAAAACGAATAAACCATTATAAAACACTGTAAAATCCTAGGAAATATTAGTAATACGGCTGAAAAATCTGTTTTAAAGCCCTATATACCAACAAAACAATTCGGGATGTGTGGAAAGGTCTAAAATATCACATCAGTACCCTGAGTCTAGCTGTGTTACAGACCTAAACGTCCTCCTCAAATGGCTTGTCATGACATATTAAACAGCAGTGACAACCCTAAAAATCAGCATTAAATCCTGAAAAATTAAAGTAGAATCATTACAGTCTCTGAAAAAATAGTCTGAAGCGTACAGAAATGCTTGGAAAGATGCTAAAAAGCATTAGAAAATACTGCAAAATAGAGTACAATATGAGCAAAAAACGTGTGACAAAGTCTAAATTACCTATATATAGAAATCTAAATACCCACAAAATGACATGAACTCAGTTGAGAAGAGCTAAAAAATGTTGAATGAAAAGCCCACAACTAGCTGTTCTAGAGTCCTAAACATCCTCCAAATGACATGGAATGCGATCAAAAAGCATTCAAACAACTGCAGAAACATAAAATCCTCTTAAAAATCCCGAAAAAATTCATGTGGAAACATTACAATCACTGGAAAAAACAAACTCTAAAACACTTATAGAAGCGTCAAAAATCGATAGAAAACACTGCAAATATGAGCAAAAACGTCTGAAAAAACCCAAAATAATAGCTTTAAAGTCTTAAATACCCACAAAATGACGAGAAATCAGTTAAAAAGAGCTAAAATATTTAAAAAGTACTCCGAAACTAGCTGACCTAGAGACCTAATGATATTGCATGTCCAAATGACATGCAATATCCTTAAAAGCATTCGAAACAGCTGTACTCGCACTCAACAAACGTAGAAAAAACTTATAAATGTTCTCTACACACTCAAAAAGGATAGCAAAACACTGCAACATAATAAAAAAAACAAAAAGGCTTCTGACGACATCCCTCCAATCGAAAAAAGCTTTAAACAAGGCAAAACCTTGGAAACGTCATAAAAATAACTGATAAACAAAGCAAACGACCGTGAAAGGTATTCCAAAGGACTGAAGAATACGTCTAATAGGTTTCCCTCCTCCTGGAATGAGCTCCTTGAATTCCCTATCTCTGCCATGCATGCGAATTAGCCCTAGCCCTGAGCTCTCGCTAGAGACTCCCCGCTCCTTGACTCTTTCCTATTCATGCGCATTAACCCCTGTGCCAGAACCGCTCTATATTATATACCTTTGGTATTTGCTTTCAAATTGTGGTTTTCGTGGAAGATACTTTTGAGTTCACCTTGTAAGCATTGATGTAGTTTTTTTTTTGTTTTTTTTATTTTTTAGTATAGCACGTGTTTGGAGCTACACAATTTTGTGGTGAACATTTCTTTATATGAGACAGTGAAGTTTCAGTGTTATATATTGCTCTAAATTTAGAGCTTGTGTTGAAAGCTGGTATTTTCAATGTATATGCCCCCTGTGTTGTTTCTATGAGGATTGCAGTATATATTTAGGATTAATGTGATGGGTCTGTTTTATTAGTAGCCACTAATAAAACGCTTTTGGAAAAGTTATAAAACGCATTGGCGGAAGATGTCACTTCACTGTTTGTCATTGCCATTTGAATACTCATTGTTAATAACCTCACTTTAGTATATTTCTCTTGTTTTTTAAATCCCATTTGCTAGTGTCTCTTTTAAAAGTCACGTGGCTTGTAAGTTCTATGAATACGTAGCGTTTGTGCTGAACCATTTCAGATTTTCTTCGTGGTCGCTTATTAAATCAGTTTTGTGCTCTTTTTTATGTGCAAGTTGAACCTTTAATTGGTTCCTACCAAGTACTTTACTCTACAAGCTAGTGTTGTAAGTGATACATTTTCTTAAACAAGCTATATACATATTTTATTACTTTTCAGATACTATTTGTACCGGTAGCGTCGGTTTAAATAATATTCAAACTACTAAATGTTATTAAGTGGCATGGTTTATTTGTTGCTTATTAAATATGTGAATTGGAGCGGCCCATGTTGTTGGTTGTTGTTGTAACAGTTTTTCATATTGACATCATGAGGTCGCCACCGTTTCAGGTCAGATATTATCAGTTATATGGTTTGAGCAATAGCAATAATATTCTTATTTTGCTTGATTCCGCTTGCAGTCAGTATTCCTAATTCTGTATATATTAATGGCTTTTTCTAAATTACAACCTTTTGCCATGCTATTGTGATCTGCTAACAACAAATTGTAGAAATTCTTTTTTCCAGTTTTGAATTTGGTAATTAATAAGTTTTCTTTTCAGGAATGATTATTTTGTGGCAAAATATTTTTACTTATAATTATGTACAATTGTATCTTTTAATTAATCGATTGTCATTATGATGCTGTGATGCTTTTTCATACAATTGTTGCAATTTTTTTTTGAGAGATGACAATATTGCCTTCGCGGGAGTGCGATATGTTACCCCCAAGGCAATTGATTATAATTCTTATGAGAGTGATTATTTCCGAGTAGATTTTGAGTTAGTGGTGTTGCCGAAATATACCCACTAATTAAGTGTGTGGTGAGTTAGTTTTTGAGAAGATGTGATGATATTCAGGCTATTGAGGTTCATAGCAACAGTTGATGTTTGTGTTATGATTTTCTTTGCAGCTTCATATTGATTGAAGATGTTAGTGCTGGTTCAATGGTGCATCATTGTTATGATTTTTTTCCTGATATGCCAACATGTTTTTCATGAAAAGTTGGTTTGGAGTGTTAACTACATATGTTTACATGTTTCTATTGTCTTATGCATTTTTCCTCAGCTTCTATGGGAAATTCACTTTTGTTCACACAGGATTTATGATAATTAGTGACTAATAGCACGCGTAACTGGTTTTGTACAGCATGCCGGTTCAGAATACATTGCACGAGCAGTAAGTTTGATGAATTTGCAGATAGAATACTACAATATTTTTTGAATATGCCTTGGATCTCGTACGTGTTGAATAAATTGTTTTTCTATAGGTGAATCTTAAATCATATTCTTTACACTTGTATACTTAAGTAGCAGCTAGCTAGGTTAATCTTCAGAATTATTATTATATTGCTTTCTTTGTAATTACAGTGCTTCAGTTATGTTTGATTCTGCACAGAGATATCTTATTTACCCTTATGATTATGTTGAGTAACTATGATGCATTTGCTTTTATAAATGCTTATAATTGCTAAGATATGAAATCCTTTTTGTAAATTTCATTATTGTGTTTATGGCGCATTACTGTTAATTGGATTATTAATCCACAATGGTACATTATTTTTCTTCCATGCTTGTAATCTTGTAAGGAATGGTTGGCCTGCTTACTTAAACCGTGATGAAATAATATTGTAGCATATATTTGCTTTTTTGAAGAGCTTAGGAGCTTGTTGAGTGGCGACTAACGATGTTGGCCACGCATCGTCGTTTCTATTTTACCATTCTTCGGCAGCCTGCACATTTAGTGGTTGTCACCAAGACACAGCTGTGCCACAGGGACACTTGTTGAGATATTCCAAGGCAATGGATGCTCCTCTTTTATATTCTACACAATTAGGAATTTCATCCATCAGCAAATTCAGCAGATACTAAGAAAAATTGGTTTATTTTGTGGATGCTGATTAAAAGTCATATTTGAGAAGAGGCTAAGTACAGTAACCTTTCGGCCTATCAGAATAGGTGTAGTGCAGGTGTAGTGGCAAGTTAATTTATGTGCGTGTGCACGGGTTAACCCTTTTTATAGTACTTCAACTGTTTTATTTCAGCAGAATGCTGTCATTCCTAAATTTTGCTTTATATGGATTCAACAACAACAAAAAAGAAAGATTACAAGGCTTTTGAACAGCCAGTATCCTAAAGAACAAAATGTTTTCTTGTGTAAAACTTTGTAAAATGTACCATATAAAAAATATATTTTTTGTTTTGCTGCGGTCGTCAAACTTGGCCACCTGGGGGAGATTTCACATCCTGGCTGCGTGAATAGGATGTGGTAACATTGTGAAGAATTAGTGTTTCATATGTTGGCGACATTGCCAACTTCACCGTTCATAAAAAAGGCTGCTGAGTAGCCTCTTCCGCTGTTGTATTGTATATCTGGTATGTCATATTCATAGCAAGGAGCATTGGCTCCTCCAGGTAGCCTAGCTTGACTCCACGCCAAGATAGTGGAGTGTGTTACGCAGATTCGTGTGTAAGGTAAAATAATAACTCTATTGTTAGTAGGAAGTGTTTTTGTTCTTGTATTGGTAGGCTACTTAGCCCCGTTCAACTCCATTTAAAATTATGTAGAATATTTACCTTGTAGTCTGTGATCGTACAGAGCTGCGCCCTCATTTGCACGCGTGGCTGTAGTAAAAAGTATATCTCCCATACATTTCCTCTCAAAGCCAAGAGCGTTTCTGAGTTTATAACAACAGGCGTGACAATATCCATAATGTCATTAGACACTTTTGGATTAAACAAAAGCGTTTTACACTATGTCATTAAAACTAATTGATTATACCCACGTTATGTAATAATATTAATACTAAGTTGTACTAGGGGCTCTCTGATGTGTGTGCATGTGTCTGTGCTAGAGTGCGTCCGTGGGTCTGTCTGTCTGTCTGTGCATGCATGTGTGAGTGATGATGTGTTTACCATAACTGTAATGATGGATATTCAAAGTCAAACCTCAATTCTTGTAATTGAATTGAATTCTTTGTTTGGCGTTCTTGCTCCTTTAGTGTGTAGTATGTTATGAAGAACGGTGTATAGCGTCGTTTTATTCTATTTGCTCTACGATTCAACGGTGCTAAAGCTTTCATTGATCTTCTGTATATCCCTGTATATAATCCTGGTTGACTGTGTTGAGTCTGGCCTGATAAGTAAGTTCAACTGGTAGGAACGAATCTCCTGCAAAGATATTGGATTTTTGAGTGTCCCATTGATCTATTGTGTCTTTATGCGAGATGTTTTATCTTGGACTGTGTTCGAAGATTGAAAGTTGCTGCTGCGGTTTCCTTCGGATTTAATATAACAGTACTCTGTTGTGATAAGGCATCTTCTGTCTCCTACTGTATTGTATGACGTGAATTCGATGATTCGGATGCTGTCTTAACGGGATTGTTGAACTCTGGTTTTTTTTTTTATAAAAATACAGTTCCGGAGGCTTGTCAGGACTCCGGCGCTGTATTCTTTTTTCTCCAGCTTCCTATATTTCCTGAGTAGACCTTATTATTCTTAACGCTTTCCTTTTACACATACATACACAAACATAGACACCTTTACAAACACAGAAACACCCATGCCCATGGCGGGACTCGAACCCACGATCCTGTGCATCACGAAGTGCCAAAGCGAGACACTTTAGCGAGCGCGGCCACCGGGATCGGCAAACGATAAACACTTTGTGATGTCGTCTGTAGTGTATTCTAGATATGGAGATGACTCTGGTTCTGAGTTTATGTCTGGCTCTTGTTCTGCCAATTCAATTGCAGCGAGAACTTCGTTAGAGGTTAATCCAAAATTTGAGTACCTTGAATTGTTGAACATATTATGGAAGTCTTGGCGGACACGCTTATTAGAGGTCTAGGCCATCTGTCATTTATCCTAAACGTTCTTGTGAATAATGTCGTCTACAACGTTTTGTTTGCATTGGTATTTAACCTGAAGGTTTTAGGAGGACTTGTTCTTTCCTGTTGTCATATTTATTGTCAGCTTACGAATATATACAATGCATGTCATTTCTAAGCCGTGATATATCTCATAACAGTTCATTGTGTGGCATCGTTGGAAGATTTCCCCTTGGTGTGGATTTCTCTTTATATTCCTTTTATTTATACATTTCGGTACTTCTAGCGTATGTGTTTGTATTTCATGTTTAAATGGAAGATGAGTTCTAATGATTTATTTTTTTAGATATTTCTTAGCACTTCATTGTGTTGCATGGTGAGAAGATTTCTACCAGGTGAGGATTTTTCCTTACATTCCTTTTATTTATACTTTTCGATCCTTCTAGGGCATGTGTCTGTATTTCTTATATTAATAGGAAGAAAATCTCTAAGAGTTGATTCTTTTGTTATATTTCATGATACTTCATTGTGTTGTTTCTGGGAAGATTTCTAACATGTGCGGATTGCTCTTTACTTTCTTTTATTTATACATTTCTATACTTCTAGCAAATGTGTTTCTATATCATGTTTTAAATGGAAGACAAGCTCTAAGGCTTATTTATTTCAGGGAACTGTCTATTCGATGTGAACTGAAGCTCGCTTGTTACTTGTAGTTTTGTTAGATATTTTAATATGGATTTATTTTGTTCTAGTACATTATACGATTTTTCAAGTCTCTTTTCACAAGACTGAAAATTCTGCTATTTCTGAACAGAGTGCTATGCATTATAATTCAACAAAGGAAGTTTTATCCTTGTGGCGATCTTCAACAGTAAAAAGAAAGGTATTTTACTCTCTGTCTATGTATACAATTTGACCTTTTAGTTAACTGTGGCTATTCATCCGGTGTGACGTGTGGGAGTCTCCTTTAGATTTTGCGTGACTGAGCTGGAAGACATCAAACGGTTATTCATAAGTGCTGTCTGCTGTTCGCCATCTAAGCATTTCCAAAAACAAGCGGTATTTGTGTCTCCATTTCTTGAGTAAATTAAAAAGGGTACGTCTTATATTAAATTATAAGGATGAGATTTTCTTTTTGTTTAAAATTAAATCTATAGTTTGTCTAGTATTTATTCGTATTTTTTTGGTCTATTTTCCTGTGGTATTTACGTCATCCAAGGCTTTTTTAAATTGAAAAGAGTCACAGTTTTAATTGTATTTTACCCGCAATTAATTTTTACCTGTCTATATGTTATATTAAAGTGGGTCTTATTTATTCATGCTCATTACCTGAATGCTGTCTTAGAGATCAATTCTATATCGATTACAAAGAATACTTTGGTTGGTGAGGCTTTGCTGTCACATCTTTGATAGATAATGAACTAAAATAAGCAAATATTTATTATATTTAGCCTTTCGCTTTAGTTTTTTTTTTTCTTTGGTAGTGTTTAATGGCCGCTTTTACTGCTCTGGCACCGCAGGTTTCGCTTTAGTGGTTTTAATGTTCTCAGGCTTATCTGTCTGAACTCAGGGCTCCTTAAAACATTGCTATCTTTCAATGTGAGATACAGTATACGGCATTCTGTTAAAATCGTTGAGGCTCACATACACATTATCGGAATTCAAGGGACCTCGAAATATTACTGTGCTTATTGTGAAATATCTATCTATTTAAAGGATCTTGCTTTCAATGAGATTTTCTTGGCAGAGTGAAAATCTAAATATAATTTACCATTCTGTGTTGAGCTTATTAAAAGGTTACATTAGGTATTGATTTATAACATGGAATTTAAAATTAAATCTACGGTTTGTCTAGAATTTATTCGTGTTGATTTTTTTCTTTCTTGTTTACCTTCCTGTTGTAATGCAGTTATATTTTCGTCATCCAAAGCTTTTTTTTTTTTTTTTTTTTTTTTTACATTGGGAACTGTTACAGTTTTAATGTATTTTCTGCCGCAACCATTTTACCTCATTATTATATATTATGCTGCATTATGTTAAAGTGAGTTTTATTCAGGCATGCTCTTTACCTGATGCGTTTTTTAGAGTTCAGTTCAATAATGATTACAAAGAATGTTTTGGTTAGTGAGATTCTCTTCTCACATTTTTTGTATATAATGCACTGAAATGTGCAAAAATTTATTCTATTCAGGTTTTCGATGTGGTGGTTTTAATATTCTCAGGCTTATTTGTCTGAGTTCAGGTGACCTATAAACATTACTGTATTTATCTAAAATATTGCATATGTCATTCTCTTAAACTCATAAGTGCTTACATACAAAATATCAGTGGGATCTCGATACAATACTGTATTTGCTAAGAGATATCTATGTTAAAGGATCTTGCGTTCAGTGAGATTTTTCTTAGCAGAGTGAAAAGCTAAAAAATCATTTCATATGTAATAGCTACACTCTCTCTCTCTCTCTCTCTCTCTCTCTCTCTCTCTCAGCTCCCATTAAATGTAACATTTCATATGTAATAGCTACACACACTCTCTCTCTCTCTCTCTCTCAGCTCCCATTAAATGTAACATTTCATATGTAATAGCTACACACTCTCTCTCTCTCTCTCTCTCTCTCTCTCTCTCTCTCTCTCTCAGCTCCCATTAAATGTAACATTTCATATGTAATAGCTACACACTCTCTCTCTCTCTCAGCTCCCATTAAATGTAACATTTCATATGTAATAGCTACACTCTCTCTCTCTCTCTCTCTCTCTCTCAGCTCCCATTAAATGTAACATTTCATATGTAATAGCTACACACACTCTCTCTCTCTCTCTCTCTCTCTCTCTCAGCTCCCATTAAATGTAACATTTCATATGTAATAGCTACACACTCTCTCTCTCTCTCAGCTCCCATTAAATGTAACATTTCATATGTAATAGCTACACACTCTCTCTCTCTCTCTCTCTCTCTCTCAGCTCCCATTAAATGTAACATTTCATATGTAATAGCTACACACTCTCTCTCTCTCTCTCTCTCTCAGCTCCCATTAAATGTAACATTTCATATGTAATAGCTACACACACTCTCTCTCTCTCTCAGCTCCCATTAAATGTAACATTTTATATAGAACTCATTTCCAGAGTTCGACTTATGTTTCGGCATCTCGTCGTACGCTTCTGTAATCTGAAATTGTTTTGTTGAGGTAATAGTTAAATTATATGATTTTGTTTTGAGCTTTCAGAATCTCAGTGTTGTATGATGCAATTATCATACAGTCAAAAATTGAATGGTGACAGTGTGGTATATTTCTGGTGAGATGGGATGTTAGCGGTTGCAGGTGGTGAGTGTAATCTTTCTCTTTTTTTTTTTGGTATTGTTTTTTTTTTTTTGTTTCTTTGGGTGCTAACAATTATACTGCATTGTACAGCTGAACATAGTGGGGGATGCTACGGAAGCAGGCGGGATGGAACGGGCATGGCATTTGGTGGGTGGCAGTGCGGTATATGTCTGGTTCTATGGGAAGGAAGGGTAAGATGAGATGGTAGGGGTTGCATGTGGCGAGTGGAATCTCTTTTTTCAAATGTTTCTTTGTATGCCAAAAGAGACACGTGCCAATGCAGGAGTGCATAGCGTCGGATTTGATGGGAGCAGGCAGGGTGGAAGGGGCATGGCATTGAGTGGGTAGCAGTAGGTGGTAGAGGGTGCTGTACTTATCTTATTTTCAGGTGTTTCTTTTTATGCTTACGCCTTTTGTGGAAACTTTTCCCTCTATAATAATGACACGCTGGACCTGTGCCCTAAGGGGAGAGTATGATAGTGGCACTACCAGCTGTGTCTTATGGAGGAGTACTATACAATTAATTGAGTCTATTATCTCTAATGTTGGCGGTACGCTTTGTGTCCAATGAACAACATATATTAACTACTTGTTTCTGTCTCTCTTCCTCTGTCTTCCTCTCTTCTGCTCAGTCTGTCTCTGGTGTGCTTGTTTCAATTTGTTTGCTGTCTCTCCACCTCCTACATTCTCTCTTTCTCTCTCCCTTCTGTATATGCCTTTTGTGATTGTATGTGTCCTTCTCTGTCTTTCTGTCTCACTTTCTATTTTCTCTAGCTCTCTCCCTTTCTCCCACTCTGACTCTCAGTTTCTATGTGTCGTTCTCTGGAATGAAACTCGCCAAAATAACATAGTGAAAAGTGTTAAATCGTTCTGCTTGAAGTTTAGGGAAAATGTTGATGAAATTAAGGTGAATTTGTTATAACAAATGAACAATTAAAATTTTATTTTGAATGAAAATCCGATAGTTGCATTAGATTCAGGAGGAAACATTATTATGGAAATTTGAATTTTAACTAAGTCGGAGAAAAAATTAATGGATGTAAGTGATTTTATTTTGTTTAACATTTTTGGTATAATTTAAGCTGAGGAATCTGGCTGTGTGTTTTTGCAGACTTTGGATGGAAAAAGAATAAAGTAGGATTGCATGAAAAGCTCTCCAGCTTTCTTTGTGACGATGTGGGCCGGAAGGTGTTTCTAGTATAATGATGGCGCCATATTTGTTGACCGACCAGCTTTTTGTGTGTGAACCCATGAGGGGGAATATGGCTTTGAAGAATTTTCTCTCCTTCTGGTATCCCTTTTATTCAGTTGCTTCTGTACCTGTTATGAAGATGTGAGTTATAGTGTATATGTTCTATTTCTTTGCTAATTTATTACGTCTTTCATGTATTTACGAATCAGGGGCGTATTTACGAGGGGGGGATGAACGGGACTGGACCCCCAAGAATCCCTGCCCCCCAAAATATGTACAAGGTCTTCCACTTTTTTTAAACTTGAAAGTGTCACATTCATTGAAATTCTCCATCGCAGACAGCCTTCTGCTATGCCATAGAAATAAAGAAATATATTTAACTTAATATTAACAAGACTATGAGAGAAGATTATCTGTGGCCATTGTGCAGGTTAGTCGCCTTCCAGCCAGCAAGACTTTGCAACCAGAGACTGCTGAAATGGCGTCTATTCCTGCAACCTCTCTGCCTGTTGGTTCAGCGCTACTTAAGTATAGCGTTGGTGTAATGTGTATCATCGTATATGTTAGCGAATGGCTACTTGTGCTCTTTTCCTCTGGTTCGTTGATTACTTACGTTAATTAATTTACCTTTATTTTGTACATGTTTCAATTTAATTGTCATAGAAAAAAAGCATGAACCTAACGATATCGGCATAAGTCTGCCACTCGTCCCGTAAAATCGAGAGTGTCCCCCTTTTTTATTTGTATGTCCCGCATCCCTAGAATTTTTGTTGGGACGCGAATAGGACCTACTTTCTTGACAGTGTCTTCTTAAATTAAAAACCTAACTAAAATTAATGCCATTTCTTGTTGTGGGAAATGCTGAGTCAGCGCTTGTCTCACATATGTGGTCATTGTGTAGCGCGATCTAAACAATAAAGACACGATGTTCGCCCAGTAAAGTTTTGGCAGTTGATGCACCTTCCTCTCCAATTTGCAGGATAAATATCCTTTCCGCTAAGAGACAAAGCTTAATTACACTGTTCACTATAAAATTTGCAATCGACATTTTCGGTTGCACATGGTGAGAACTCTGATATTGTAAAGTGTATTTATTCAATATCTTGTTTCCTTCATTCTAACGTTATGTTAATGCCATATTTAGAAAGTAATGATCAGTTAATCACAACATTTTCAGGCCTCTCGTATTTTAATGGGGAAAATGGTAGGCTTACAGCGGTATCAGGCATCAGCACTGTATATTCCTTTTTAAAAGGAAAACAACTGGATCCAATTCAGAAGATGATAAAGGACGTTAAATCTGATCAAACCACTGCCAGACAAGCAATGCTATGCTGAGTTTTCGGGTAGTAAAGCTTCAGCATCTAAAGTTAATTCCCGGCAAAGACGCACATCTCATTTCATCAATCCTAACGACATTGCACTGTTTACCTGTATAGGTAGGGTAAAGAACGATACTTCATAAGTTACCTTAAGATTTGCATAGCTGCTTTGTTTTCTTAAATTATTTTATTGAAAAGGAATTTTATTGTTTTTCCGCATGGGTAACACATGAAAACCGGCGCCGGGTACAGACTGCTCACCAGCCAACTGGCAACTACGCGAATTGTTGCCACCACGAGCAGATACAACAAATAGGTAAACATGTAATAATTAGATAATAAAGAAATAACAAATAAGCTAATACAAAGGTATATATTTACAAAACGTAGTCGTAACAGCTTCGCGACAACAGATAACAATTGACGGGCGACAATGAGCAGTCTAGAACTTGTGACTGGTGTTTGAACACCATTCTGTAGAACCTTATTTGCTCGTGCTTATTCAATATTTTTAATCAATTGAACATTTTTCGTTAAAATTACACATAGTGCAACTTACTTAGGCAAATTAAATCCAAGCACCGGACATTAATAATATTACAGAATAAGTCTACCAAATCTCATTGTTATTTGAGCTACAGACACTGGGAGATTTAAGTAAGAAAAATAAAAATGAAGTATTATTGTCTCAAACACTATTAAAACCTTAAAGAATCATGTTATACGTTAAGAATATGGTAAATAACTGATTACATTTAAACTAATAAAGAAACGTGTAACCTTTGTATATCTAAAATAGTTGGTACATGTCAAGTTTCTAGAAACGATTTTTAGAACTCTTCGTTCCACGGTTGGCGCTATATCTACCGAGGAACTAGGAAAGCCAATTTATAACAAGTGTATTATAATCACAAGTTTTCAGCCGATTTTCACAAAAATTTTACAAATAATAATGATTAGTTATTTCCTAGTAAGAACAAGCGAAACAAAGGAGTATATTAGGCTAATGCAATAGTCAAATTTATTAAAAGCTGCTCGCCAAGTAATGACTTTGATATTCCGTTCTCTTTCCATGGTCAGGAGTGAAAAAATAAACGAATGACGACTTCCCATTGGAAAAAAACCTTATTGGGAAAAAACCTTATTGGAAAATTTATACCGTTAACGAGTAAACACTCCGAAATGGTTAACTCTCCAAAAAATCTGCTTATCATATATTCTGTTTTTAATGAGATCTTCATGTTTGTGTAGTATGAGTTTTTTTTATCTACATCTTATGGTTTATCGCTTTTGCTAAAGACCTCCAGAATGAAGTAGGCTTCTGAGGCCATTCCCAGAAAACTTAAGATATACATTTTATTTGCCTCTAAGTTTCTTTAATATATGATGGCATTTAATCCAAACTGTTACAGCAATTTTTGAGAAAATAAATTTCAAAAATATTCAATATAAACGATAGTTTGGGATGGATGGGACATTTTCCTAAAAACCTTCGCGTCGCATATTTGAAAGATACTACACTCAAGTATCAAGTTTGGTACTCAACCTACTTTGGCATATAGTTATGCTGTTCACAGACACACACAGAACTTATTCTAGAAACGGCTTTTCTGGGATTCACTTGTTCTCAAAACGTGTATTTTAGATAAAACATCAGCGTTGAATTTCTGGGTGGAATGCAATATCTGTCCTACCTATTATGTACAATGCACGTGACAGAGTAACCAAAAATACAAGCAAGCATAAAATATGAAGGTATAAGAGCAAAAATATATGCTCACAAATATATAAAAAGAGAAAATGTACATAATATTGTTAGGTTATAGAAATGATTGTAAATATTCCAGAGTTGAAATATTCATAAATGCAAGTCGTTAACTGAAGTAATTAGGCGAGGCGAGCTAGCGAAATTCCAGGTATAAGTTCACCAAACACCACCTGCTAATGAGCACAGGGCTTAGTCCAAATAATGCATTAAAAAAGAACAGACATATAAAGAAGTGAGATGGTTATAATGACTTGTCTTCCAAGTAGCACAGGGAGTTGGAAAAAAAAGACAGGAAAGCATAATTAAGAAATGTTTCCGGACTGTTTTGCCGTGGTCTGCTGGTGTTAGGAGTACCAGACGTTTCGTCCACAACTACGGTGGACATCTTCAGTGGCGCGGTCGAAGTTTTCTAGGAGAAGGTTTCGCTGCGTCTGAAGCGTTGATTTTTTTTTTTTTTTTTTTTTTTTTTTTTTTTTTTTTTTTTAAAGTTTCGAGTGGAGGGGAAAAATCCACCTTAAAGACTGACCCGGGCAAGCCCGGAGTGTCGGGGTCTCCCATGTGGGCATACCGACTAAAAAAACCCCTCCACCAGTATTAGAAGGAAGTAAGGAGAGGCGGTACCGCATGATTGCACCCGCGGATTCAAGGTGATAATTTAACTGACTGTAGGTTGCAGTCAGAGAGGTGAAATGAGGTCCGGGAGACAGACTTGACCGAGGCCCAGACTGTCACCGCGGAATATTCAGGGAGAGGAGTAGAGGAATTAGAGGGTGAGGGATTGAGTTGAGCTAGTGTTGGTTCTTCTCCAGTCGTAGCTGCCGTGAACGAAGAATCCAAGACTCAGGTCCGGGTCTTGTAACAGCCCCGCTGTGTGATTGGCCCCTGGAGTGGGGCCGTTCGGCGGAGTGGAGCTGCTGCGGCTGGAAGTCCTGCTGAGGCTGTGGCTGAACACTAGCTGTCCGGCTGGACAGCTCAGCGATGGTAGACTGTAGTGTGGCGATGGCGGCGGTGGTGGCAGCTTGAAGGTTCTGTACCTTTTCAGTGATGACACTGCACAGTTCTTCAAGGGCAGCTAAACGGGCGCCGACGTTCAAGATCTCCGCGTGGAGATCCTGAATGGCGTCCCGTGTCGCTGCGTCTAACGAGTGTGCAGGTGGTGTGGTTTCGATAATGGTCGGCGGTGTTGTAGTCCGGGCGGGTGGTGGTAGTGGTCTGCTCCTGGGGTAGAGAGGGCATTGGGCTTGCCCGGTGAAGTGTCCTGTGCCACGACAGGTGGCACAGAACCGGCGGCGACGGCGGAGATCGTGCCCAGTGCACTCGGCGGTGGTGGTGTTGGTACCACAGTAGTGGCATCTCGGTGGCGAAGAGCAGACTTCAGCTGTGTGACCGTAAGCACAGCAGCGTCGGCAGGGCCGATGGCGCTCCTGTCGGCTAGCCTCGACGACCAGAAGTCGCCCTAATAAGGGCAACCCTGATGCAAAGGCAGCTTCCAGGTCCGCCTGGTCCTGTAACTCCAGACGAACGAGCGGCGTTGGCCCCCGGTCGCAGTATATGCGGGTGGCCCTCAAGCAAGAAGACCACCGCGACTGCACGGCGGTGAGCAGATGCCGGGTGGAAAGGTCCCTAGGGACCCCCCGTACCACAGCACTGAACCGGGGTGGCGGCGTCGTGGAGCTGGGTGGAGACGTCGGTGGCAGCGGTGAGGGCGGCAACTGCGGCTGCAGTTGCGGCGAGACTGCTGTGGAGGTCGGCGGCGAAACAGGGCTTGCCGCGACCAATGGCTTCGGAGATGCTGCCTCCTCGGCGGCTGCCGGGGAAGAGGCGACGGTTGCTGCCTTAGCAGCTGCGGCTCTGCGGAGTTTCTTCTTTGCCATGTGTACAGCTCGAAGTTCAAGCTCCGAATCCCGCGTGAATTTTTTGCCAACGGCACGTGGTGTTCCCAAGCGGTCACCCATCCAAGTACTGACCACGCCCAATGCTGCTTAACTTCGGTGATCGGACGAGAACCGGTGTTTTCAGCATGGTATGGACGCCAGACGCAAAACTGGTCGATCGGGGCATGCCCCGGTCGTGTGTCGGTACCGCAGTTCCTAGCCGCGTCGCGGCTTTACCTGCGAAATGAGCAGTGGGTGTGACTACAGGTTTTGTGTTAAGGAGCGGATGTATGTGGTAACTGAAGGAGAATTTTTGGTACGGGGAACTTTGTAGGGAGAGGACACGCCCACGGGCGCTTGCGCGGGCCAATCAGGAGGCCGCGCAGTTTTCTCCCGCCTGGAGCAGAATTGATTGTAGTAATTTAGATTTTGCGTTCACCCGTTATGAGGACGACACGCTTTATTATTTTTTTTTTTTTTTTTTTTTTTTTTTTTTTTTTTTTTTTTATGGCCGTCGGGATCGCTACTTTTATACTGGCAAGTGGGGGGCGGGGCTTGGGCTCTCCGGCGAATGTGGCTTCTGATTGGACCGCTTCGTTGCTTCTCGTTTGATGACGTTTCCTGCTTTCAATGACGGGATGCCAATTCCTATTGAGTTTTAGTGCCTCTTCTTTCTTATTAAAATTGTTCGGATGCTTGTAAATCTCTATAGCCTCCCGCTGTAGTCGTGCATGGTAGTGTGTTGTAGATGAGAGGATAGAGGTGTCTTGGAAATTTATAATATGCTCGCCCTCTGCCTCAATAGCGTGCAGGGCGACCGCGGACTTTTCTGTGTGGCCTAGTCGACAGTTTGCCTTGTGTTCCTTGATTCTAGTAGTAACACTGCGTTGTGTGGTTCCGATGTATACCGAGCCGCAGGAACAGGGAATGCGGTACACACCGGCTGATGACAGCGGCTCCCGGGGATCTTTGGATGAGCGTAGTAAATTATTTAATTGCTTCGTGGGCTTGAAAACCGTTTTGACATTGTGACGTCGCAATATGTGCTCGATCCGGTCGGTGATATTATTGAAGTATGGCAGAAACACCGTGCCCTTACTTTTTGGTTGGTCTGGCTTTTGAGATGTGGACTGAAACTTGGCAGGACGGAAAGCTCTATTGATTTCTTGGACGGAATAACCATTTGAATGTAATGCCTGTCTTAGGTGCTTGAGTTCATCTTATAGCTGTTCCGGTTCACAGATGCGGGTAGCCCGATGTTTAAGTGTCTGGATCATTGCTCGTTTTTGTCTGGGATGATAGTTCGAGTCCTTGTTTAGGTAACGGTCAGTGTGGGTGGGCTTCCGGTATACTGTATGCCCAAGAGACCCGTCGGTATTTCTCTTGACCAAGACGTCCAGGAAAGCTAACTGTCCATCTTTTTCTTTTTCCATGGTGAACTGGATGCGGTGATTAATACTGTTGAGGTGTAGGTAAAAATCTTGAAGGGCTTCTAGTCCATGGGGCCATATCACGAATGTGTCATCTACATAGCGGAGCCAGACCGTGGGTTTATGTGCAGCTGCGTTCAAGGCTGTTGACTCAAACGATTCCATGAAGAAGTTTGCCACCACCGGGCTCAGAGGGCTCCCCATGGCAACACCGTCTATTTGTTCGTAGAATGAGTTATTCCACTGGAAATAAGTAGTGGTGAGAACGTGGTGAAAGAGTGCTACTATATCGTCCGTGAAAAATTGTTTCAGATGTGTGAGGGCTTCTTGTACCGGTACCATAGTGAACAGTGAGACGACGTCGAAGCTGATAAGAAGGTCTTGGGGCTGTAAAGTGATACTTTGTAGTTTTTGGATGAAATGAGTAGAGTCTTTGATGTAAGAGTCCGTTGAGCCGACGTGGGGTTGTAATAGATCCGCCAAATATTTAGCTATGGTGTAAGTTGGAGAACCAATGGCACTAACAATAGGTCTTAAAGGAAAGCCTACGTTCTCTCAGGAAAGCATAATGTTAAAGTGAGAAAGAATTACTGGGTATTTCCAAACGCGTCATGTGCACGCTATGACGTCAGAACTTGGCACAATTTATTCTCATAGCTTGTGAGGTAATTCTAACTCAGAAGTAATAAGAGATACTGTTACATTTTATGGCGCGAAAGTTGGCATCACCCAGGTTTACTATATAAGGCAGATCTCTTATGTGGTTACTCTTACTCTAAAACTGATATTGTATTCACGTCACGCTGAGTTGTGTGCACGTGGTGGGGGCGTGATGTGCAGAGGTTTAGATTAGGCTCCTCATTAGTAATTAAATGGTGGGATGGTATTTCTTATAAACAATTTGTAAGGAACAAGCTAGCCACCCGTTCAAAATCTATATTACAATAAATTAATGTCGTCAGGGATCATGCAGTGTTTTTAAAATATTAGCCTCACCTACATACCCCTGAGATAAGTTTCATTAGGAGATTACGAGTGGAACTTTCAAGAACGCCAGCTGAGGACACTGCAGGTACGAAACACCCGACCCCGCAACAAATGGCACCCAACGTGTTTTAAGAAGGCGACTACACAGGAGTTCATCAAGGAGGCAGTCACCCATGCACATCGCTTCAAGGAGTCAACGCAACTAGAACTTCAAGATCTTCCAGACCTCCGAGGCTACACTGAGTAAAGTACTAAAACTGTTTATATTTTATTTGTTCTCACTGTATTTGTATGCTGCTAAGAAGCAACAAGATTGTAAATATGGCGGAGAATGTTAATGCTAATGCTGACACCCACGCTGAGGGAGGAGTCAATACTGCATCTCTGACTCAGCCCGGGAACGCACAAACTGTAAATAATTTAGTCACAGCCGCCAGCTCAGAATACTGGTAACAGCGCATTGTACCTACAGTAGAGCAGGGACTAAGCTCGGCCAACCTAATGCTGATGCTGCAGTCCATACTTAGACAAGAGTTAACACATAATAACCAAATTTTGAGGCAAAAATTGATTCGGAACAACCAGCAGTTGCAAGAACAATTTGTACTAGTAATAAAACATTGAGACGAGAATTAAGCCAAAAGTTAGACTCAATTAGCTCAGGTCAGGAACAGATTCAAGCTGAGATTTTAAATTTGAAACAGGAATTACATTGTAACAAAAGTGAGATAACTAATTTCTCAGAATTTGTTAACACTCAGGTAGAGACATTAGCTGCTAACGACATAAGGTTTAAGAACCAGTTAAGGTAGTTGTAAGAATCTTTGGCACAAGGCTGACTAGTTTTACAGCAGAAAGTAGAGTCAGAATTAACAACTGTCAAGAAATTAATAGATCCTTCACAGGCGCAAAATTCTCAAGAATTTAAAAATATGTCAACCATAGTTCAAGCAATGAGTATGTTCATGATAGGGAGATTTGCGAGTTAAGAAATTCCATGCAAAGAATGGAACTAGAAAACAGTACTGTGCAGAGTAATTCCAGTGAATGTAACAGATCAGCAGACCCGGGTAACAACCCATTTTACCAGGCACAGCTGCTAACAATGTAAATAGTGATAACAATTGTAATAGTCACGCTAATTGTGAAGCACCAGTGGCTACTTGCTCTCACAACAATAGAGCTTTAAATGTCCATTTGTTAAATGAATTGTCATCACCAGTATTTGTGGAAAGTAAAGGGGATCATGCTAAAGAACTCATTAGCGAGTTGGAGCAATATATTAGGTTAAAGTCAACTCCGGAAGAAATTAAATTGATTTTTGTAAGGAAATGTTGAAAGGGGCCTGCGTTAAATTGGCTTCGTGTGACGTTGGAAGATTCTCTATCATACAGTGAATTTAAACAGGCTTTCTTACTACGCTATTTGGGACCTACAGAGGTTATCAAAAGTCAGGTTACAGCTTAACAATGGAAGGTATAATTCTAATATCCGTGGTAGTCTGACAGACTGTGTGTTGAAACTTGCGCAAAAGAGCAAGAAAATCGAACCGCCCATGTCAGGCACAGAGGTTATTGATCTCCTGACCAATCATTTCGAGCCACAGATAAGAAATGGATTGATTGTTGCCCAACCGCAAACCATCGCAAAAATGCTCGAGCTGAAACGGCATTCGACCAGAGGCCTAGCACTAGCACATGACAGCCACCACAGAGATATAATTATTCTGAAGATTGCCGGCAGTTACCACCTTTTTGGGGAGCGGGGCACACCCCCTAGCATCAATAATGACAGGCCACCAACATCATCTCAGGGAAGGAACAGATTCCAGCCACCACGGTTGGGTAGACGACAGCAACCATATAATAGCAGACAACAGAGGTCATACGGAAGAGAAGCCCAGGTACGCACATTCACTTCACAAGTCGCAACAATTACGACCCCGGCAGCCGCAACAATGGAGACAGATACTAACCGGGACCGAATGTAACAGAAGGAAGCCGAGGACAATATAGGTGTCATTCAAATGGTTCAGGCAGAAACAGCTCAGTGACAACACAGACGATCGAAAACCGCGACAATGTCCGCAGATGGGGCTCAAACCCGGACCTACACACAGCGCAGCAGAACATCAATAGGAACCAGAACCAGGGAAACCAATCCCAGATGTTTGCAGGCCCAGGTAAACATCTCAAACACAAGCTATTATCGGAGTGTCAGACCACTTTAACATGTATACGTTTCACGTTGTCAATCACAAAGAGATGGGAAAACCAGTTCCGACCGCTTGGCAAGTGCTGACAAAGAGACAGATTAAGGGATAGGTGGCAGTTGTGAATGATTGTCGGAAACTCAATAACAAACGCTTTATGAAGTACTGTGGAGAAAACTGAGAATCATTATTGCAAAAAGACATAAGAAGAAATGGACACGGCAACTTGGAAATATGGTTCTGATTAGAAATAAGCAGAACTCGTCTGCTTGGAGTAGGGAATACCATAGGATTCAGCGCAAATAACAGCACAGTTTGATACACACACCGATGAGCTTAAAGGGGTGAAAATAACGAAATTTGTGGTAGATATCACCGGCGGCCATTAAATCCGTTTAAAACAGAAAAGGAAAATTGCTCCAACAAGTTAAACATCCTTCTAAGGGTAAAATAATATGTTGTAGATATCCTTCTGAGAATTTATGTTACTTTGTGTAAAAATGAAACTCCAATAATTTAAACATATATGCGAGTAATTTATCTGGGTAAAAAAGTATTGAAATCTAAGGGTTATAAATTTGAAGTAGGTTAATTTTAAATTCAAGATTTATATAGCACATTTATTATCATTATTATTCAGAATGTAGGGTCCATTGTTATTCGTAATTTAATCAGCTGTTCATATATGAAAAATGTAAAAAGAGAGCAAGGCACTTCAAAGAACGTAATAGCATTTCATTTTTAAAACCAATGTCATTTAGATTTAAGGAGTGAAAACTACATGGCGTGTGAAAGTGACCTAGATATACAGGCAATTAAAAAGGGCAAGTGCAAGCGACAATTGTGAAAAAGAGCCCATAAGTATATAGGTTTTCGGTAAGTTTGACAATACACCGCAGTGCTACCAATCCCGATAACGAAGATGCAAAAGTGATTTTTTTTTTCTTTAGTTAAATACTTGTCTAGATGAACGACAAAACTATTAGTTGAGCAAATACAAACACTGAACATTTTGTTAAGACTTTGGCTCAACAGATAATGTGAATACATTGTACATATTCATATTTTGCTTGAGATATTAACTCCTTATATTTTTCTGTTTCAAAATTTACTTTGTTTATATTCATTTAAATTGTTCAAGGATAACATGTATGTACTGTACATAAATTGCATTTTGTTTGGGGATAAATATCTATGTTCCAAAAATATATATGCTGACATTTTAGCAACATAGCTGTGGGGCATTTGTAGGAGCACATACCGCATACCCACACATATATAAGAGAAAATGTACATAATATTATTAGCTTATAGAAAGCCAGGGAAAATAATTGTAAATATTCCAGAGTAGAAATATGCATAAATGCAAGACATTAACTGAGGTAATTAGGCGAGGCGATCTAGCGAAATTCCAGGTATAAGTTCACAAAACACCACCTGCTAATGAGCACAGGGTTTAGGCTAAAGAATGCATGAAAGAAAAGAACAGACAAATAAAGAAGTGATACGGGAATAGTGACTTGTATTCCAAGTGGCACAGGGAGTTGGAAAAACAGACAAGGAAATCATAATGTTAAATTGAGAAGGAATTACTGGGTATTTCCAAACGCGTCATGTGTACGCTATGACGTCAGAACTTGGCACACTTTATTCTCATAACTTGTGAGGGGATGCTAACTCAGAACCAATAAGAGATACTGTTACATTTTATGGCACGAAAGTTGGCGTCAGCCAGGTTTACTATATAAGGCAGATCTGTCATGTGGTTACTCTTACTCTTAAAGTGATATTCGTTCACCTTACGTTGAATTGTGTGCACGTGGTCGGGGAGCGATGTGCTGAGGGTTAGATTAGGTTCCTCATTAGTATTTAACTGGTGGGATGGTATTTATTATAACACATTTGTAAGGAACAAGCTAGCCGCCCGTTCAAAATCTATATTACAATAAATTAAGGTTGCAAGGGAACATGCAGTGGTTTAATATATTAGCCTCAACCACATACCCTGAGATAAGTTTCATTAGGAGTTGAACCTTCAAGAACGCCGGATCTGAGGACACTGTAGGTTCAAAACACCCGACCGCGCGACAAAGGTTGAATAATTAATCAAATTTTAAATGAAAGTAGATATTAAGTGGTATAATACAGGAATATACTTGACTAGATCACAAATGGATCTACTACTGAAACTCTTTCATTCCCTTAATTTCTTCTTGGTAATCTGCAATATCGTCTAAAATTAAAGCCCAAAAATAAGTTTGTATTGATTATGTAAAAAAGAAAGTAAGTTTTATTTATGGAGCTCTTTAATGCTAGATATGTCAGCATCCCAATTAGGCGTGAAAGGCTATTAGTTTTCTTCAGGGGCCGCTTTACCAGTTTTGAAGTTTTACGTGCCATAAATGTCCAACACGGGACCTCCCGGGTTCGATCCCAAGCGACCGCATGTGAGATTTGTGGTGGACAAAGCGGCGCTGGGGCGGGTTTCCTCCGGGTTATCCGGTTTCTCCCGCCATCGCATTCCACCTGTGCTCCATCTTCATTCATGTATCATAATTGTCAGCGCCTGCGGTGCCATAAGTAGTTAAAGCGGGCGTTAAACACTACAAAAAAAAACAAAAAACAAAAAACACGGGACCTACGTCATTACTTCACTTACAAAGGAAGCTATGCTACAGATTTTTTGCCCGAAAAAAAATCCTTCACCTCTGCCAGAATTGAAACCGTGATCTTGGGAACTAGAGGCTAACATATTACCCCTAAACCACAAAGGAGTATTGATCTTTCCATTTTTATAAATGTTGACGTGATGAGGAGGGAGAGTTATTCCAAACTCAAGGAAACTTCAACTATAACAAATATTTTGACGCCCTCAGAGCCACATTCTAAATACGCCAGTGTGTACGATTGTATGGGTTTGGGCCTGAGCAGTCATATGTGTGTAAGCGTGTGTGTTTTTGTATTAAAGAAGAAATGTCCGTTCGATTAGTTCTTTAATAGCTTCCCAAAGTTACGAACATTGCAGTCTTAGGTTTTGACTCCCGGTTTCGTTGATTTCTGCTTTATATAACTAAACGGTTTAAAAAGCTGTTGTTTTGATTGCTAGTAAATGGCTGTTCGCATATCTCTTTAACTCTAAAACCATTTAGCGGTCATTTTGATTGTTCTTGGACCTTAATTAGAAATGCTGTCAATTTTTTGAAACGAAGTCTGTTTTTTATAACTTTTCGTTACACCAACCTTTATTACATGGAATCATATATTTCGGCCTATCATCGGTTACTTAGCTGTTACTACAATTGTTACCGTGAACCCCGGATAGGGTCATTTTGACCGCTGCGTTATTTTGTTATGTTTTACCGCGTTCGGATTTTCAGTGGTGTTACTCATTGTTACCAGTTTCAGTGTTAACAATTGTTAAGTTTTCATGCCGGATGGTCATTATAGGAGTGAGCGTGAAACTTGTGCTTACAAAATATCTCGTGGTTTGAAGCCGGATGGAATATCAGTTCTATTTCACGATAAACCGGACCTTTTATCAGTTTTTTTTTTTCATTTAAATGAAAGTGATAAAGATGATTATCAGCCTGCAGTGGAGAACTCGAACCTATCAGAAAATGGGTTCTTTGATGAAGAAAATATTTCGAATAATAAGTTATATTTACCTTTCCTTCATATATTACTTAAACTGAAACAGTATGTGTAGCAACTATTTTACTTTGATATTTATTGACTTTATATGTGCGTGAATTGTATACTTCTTTTTATCTTTTTGAATAATTATAAATATTGTTCTTATTTCTAATTTTTACTTATTTTTAGGAAATCAAATTCAGGGGGTGAATTCTCAGGTATCCTCCATGTGCTCCAAATAATGTAAGACATGGATAAGGCTCGATTCAATAACTTATTGAACATAATTTGCAGCACTGTGATACGCCTTCCAACTCCACTGCTTGTCAAAGAGTAAATAAAAATGGAATGCCTTCAAGTAAATCTACTGTTTCAGGTAAGGCAACTGTCTCAATACAACTGCTGATATAAAGGGGAGGGACAAGACGTTATGAAGATGATAAGCTTCTTGGATGTACGCACATTCTTGGGAGAGATAAGATTACTGAGTGGCAGAGCATTGAACCAGGCCAACATGCTGGTAGAATTGGGCAACGAAATGTTTTGAAAGAAAGGGAGGTCCTAGTGCTTATGCTAAGAGATATGCGAGCGGTGATAATAATGCATCTGCCTGGAAGACATGTCTTATATTCTAAGACATATCTAGAAATGCCCAGAGATTGAAGCTAGAGAAAAAAATAAGAAAAATATTGGACCGTTTACTTGGAAGAGTTGGACGCTTTCATCAACGTAATTTACTTTCGGGGTGCCCTGGGTTGCAGAAGCCTTCAATTAATTGAACTCTGGGCCACGTATACTTTATGATACCATGGCAAGGGTCAGATTTGAGGATATCGTGACATTTGCAGTGCGTTTTGGTGTCAGATCATCTCGTTCTGAAAGATTTAAAACCAACAGACCGGGTTGCATTGGCTTTATCGGTATGGAATAGATTCATCTAAAATTATTAGACTCTCTACATATCATCTGCATTCCTTGCTGTAGTAGCTTTATACAACTAAATGTCGCTGTCCATTTATTCAATACATGACTAATAATCCTGATAACTTTGGTATTAAATATTGGTTGCTCAGAGATGAGGACTGAAACTACCTCTGCAATGCTATCTCGTATTTGGGGAAGGATCATCTGCGGCCTCCGAACGAAACTGTTCCAGGGCACATCGTGATGTCTCTAGTAGATCTTACTCGAAAAAAGTACGAAACGTTACCACGGACAATTAATTATTTTCCATCAACGTCAATAGCCAAAACACTAAAGAAGTCGCGCACTAATATTGTAGAAACTATAAAAGGGCCAAGAGGGAAGGTTCCTGATCACATAAGCAATTACAGTGCTCCACTTTATGATACCACTTATTAAAATGAATGATAATATTTTGCTGACCAGCTACCCATGGAAAGCCACAAAAGAATATTATCATGTTGAGGTTACTTCAAAATTCCTGTATAATACCTGACAGTTCTATTCTAAGAAACCTCCTGAAACAGTCGAATTCTACAATACGGCCGCACCGCGGCCGAGTCGTTAGATCACTCGCCTCTGAGCTCGGGGGCTGGGGTTCGAATCCAGTTAACCGCATGTGGGATTTGAGGTGAACAAAGCGGCGCAGGGGCAGATTTTCTACCGGTTTCCCCCACCATCATATTCCACCGATGCTCTATCGTCACATCTTCTGCGGTACCACATGTAGTAAATGCGGGCGTTAAACACTATAGACAAAATTCTACAATAAGACAAAATTTGTTATGGATGTGATAGATCTGTTGACGCGAGTGTGTGCTGTATGTGCTGGTACCCGCAGGTGGCCAATGCATTTTTTATGGCATTTTGAACCTAGCTTTTATCGATGCTTAGGTAGTATTTCGAGAGGCTACTGCCAAGAAAATTTCACGCCGCAGATTCACTCTTCAGTGAACTATGGCAACCTTATTTGCAGTCGAGACAAAGGCACATATCGACTGATGCTTCTGAAGAGCATCTTAGCCCTGATCGCAGACGTCAGTGTAATGCAAGCCATAACTGCAGACAGAATAAAACAACCAATTCCTATCACATTTATAAGAAGCTGGTGTGTGGAAAATGTACAGGAGAAGAAAAAAAGTTCTTACACATGTCACATGCAAAACACAAGTGATATAAATTGAAAGAAACTTATGTTTGCATAAGTTATGTCCTTTATTTATGTAATTGCTGTTATAATTAGGTGTTTTTGTATACTTTATTACATGCAAGAATGTTTTCATTTTCAACTACTCTATGGTTTGTTGTATTAACACAAGTTGCATGTTGAGACGTTCTAGTTAAAATGTACAACAGTAATAATAATAAATACAATAGTAATAATATTATTAATATTATTAATAATAATAATAACAATAATAATATCAATAATGGAAAGTAGATATCATTTATTTGTTATAATTGTGTACATTTTAAGTGCTTTTATAGATGATGTATTTCGGACTATCTTTAAACACCGTTTGTGGTAAAGTGCAAAGAGAAAAGAAAGGGATAAAGATAACCGCTACCATAGCTAACAGTATTAAGCAATGGCGGGGATCTAGTGTTAATAATACTTATCGTAGTTGTGAATGCCGTATGTGTGAGTGTGCCCAGGCGCAACTGCTTGTGATGTGTGTGTATGTAATGACATATTTTTGATTCTTTTTATTGTGTTTAACGTCCGCTTTTACTGAATATAACGCTGCAGGCCATGAGACAGGTAATGAAGATGGAGCACCGCTGGACTGCGAGTGCGGGGGAAACCGGAAAACTCAGAGAAAACCTGCCCCTGTGCCGCCTTGTCCACCACAAATCCCACATAAGATTGCGTGGGATCGAACAGGAGCCGCCTTAGTGCGAGGCGATTTGTCGATCACTCGGCCATGGTACGGGCAACGTGCGTTTGATTTGTGCTTAATGTGTATAAATGAATGTGTGTGCGTATTTATATTCCTTTTTCAAGTAGATACCGTGCGCAGAAAGGGTGGTGTAGGTACTTGGCGTATTGTCCTGTTTATAAATGTTAGTATCAGAGATTTCAATTGAATAAACACGTTTGGAGTGCTCTTGATCGTGAATTTCAGGCTAGATACTGCGTATTGAAATATCGTGTTGTGCAAATTCAGGAATTATTATATTCTTGAATAGCTTTTCAAAACAGCTCTAGTGTGTTTTTCGGGTATTGTCAATCTTTTTGCTGTATTCTCGTGATTTTTTTTGCTAATAATTAATATATATAGATACTTTTTGTGATAATGCCTGTATGAAGTATGAGAGGTTTGGCATATATATTCGTTAAATAAGGATTTAATGAAAATCATTAAACAAGGAAACACTAGGTTCTTTATCCTTTTTCCCTAATTTCCTTCCTTTATTCATTTCGGGTGAGTAATTAGTGTTGTCCTGAGAATCGATTGTCGGCAACTAACTTTCATAGTAGGTTATGTCTGATACCAATTTGAGTTCCATGATAAATTCCTGTTTTAAACATATTTAAGGTATAAAAAATTGAAGCATCTCAAGTTTGAAAAGAGCTCAAAATGTTATGTTTTGAATTATTTCTGTATACAGCTACGTTATGTCAGGTAATAAATTAAGATTTTTTGAAAACATTAGATCTGAAAAATATCTGTGTGCTATATACCTCGAATTGGTGCGGCTAATACGATGTCTTAATAAATAAACGTTTTGTTGAGCAAATCTAGGTTAAAGCAGATATATAGTTTTGATAGCTGGTGAAAATTCAAGGTGAGAGAATACAATTGCTTTAATAAATGTTAGGAATTGAAACAAGTTGCAGGGAAGGAATTAAACGAGTAGAATTAAAATGTTATGAACAATTAAAGCGCTATAAAACAGTGAATGTTTCTCCATACCCCTAAGACAAACTGGAGGTTGCATTTCGTATTCATGATCCAACTTTGACTTGCATAAAAATATTTGTGCATTTATTTTAATAGGTGACTTCAGAGCGTTTGGAGCAATAACAGGCTATGGCTGTTATCTAATTACGATTCTCCGTAGAGTAATATCTTGTCATCTCCCTAGTATAAAGCAAGAATTCGTAGGTTATGGAATACAAAATTAAAAATAATCGTTAACATTAATTGAACCAGCTTTTAACTGGGCAGAATTAGATTCATTCTGATTAATTGTTATAGAAGGTTCATCTTGGGACAGTTTTGCATATTAGTTAGATCAATTGGTTTGCATATTAATACATATTCATATCCAAAATTTACATATAAGGAATATTGAATAATAATTAGAGCAAAATATTTGCATATCTAACAGCCATCAATCATTCATTCATATTAACGACCACGGGAACCACGCGCCTCCCACAAATTCGCGAAAAACCGCGCATCGACAATTATTGAGTTACATGCGACTTTGACCATCATTATCAATTGGGAATTAATTAGGATTCTAATTATGCAATTAGATGTCACGTAACATTGCACAATAAAAACTTTATACATTACCCGATTTGGATATTTATTGTAATTAATTTAATGGTAAAAAATAGCTCATTTCAAGGTATACGATTACAAGACGGCATCATACTTTACCTGTTTGGACATGATATAGTTCACGTGACAAGAAATACATAGAACGGCAATTTAATCCTACATCCCTCCTTCTTTTAGACATTACAATTGAGGTCCGAAGAATACTAACAAAGAATTAGCATTATAAATCATCCATACCCTCCCGCAGTCACCGGCAGTAACAATTAGAATTTAAGGTATAACGGCATTCCATTACCAACCATTCTCTTTATAACGAGCAGGAGTGGTACCAACGTAACCCCAGATTCCTTAAAATTCAAACAATGTCATAGACTTACAATTACAAATCAGTTATTATAACAGCTGAAGACAGCAATTGTGCAGAGGATGTAAGCAAGTTTTTAGTTCTTAAGTCTGATTTACAGGAAAAATATTAATCATTTGTAATTCAGATTTCAGCACTAATTATACCAGAACAGCAAAGTGATGATATTCCAGTTAATGTTCAGCAGTGTGCAGATTCATATGCATGCAGCTGGATATACACAAAATTGCCTATGGAAGAAAGTATAAACTAATTGGTAGACATTGATGAGAGCAGAGGTAGTAAATTAAATAATGTGCATATTGCTTGGAAGCATTACGAAGATGCTAGATTCATATTTCACAACGAATTTGATTATACAATGTACAACAGTATCAATACTCTATTTAATGAAATATTTCTTCATTATCTCTCTGACAATAGATTTAATCTTAAATTCAGGTTAAAGATGTGTGTAGATGATATATTATTCACTTGCATGTGAAAGCTGTAAAGACGTATTTATGGACAAAGCATTTAGTGTGTCAATAAAACGTTATTTGAATGATGAGCATGGAAAAAAGGTAAAAAAAAAAAAAAAACGTAAAAACAACAGGTATAAACATTAAAGCAAAAAAGGCTATGTGTCTATAAACAATTCCTGTAGCTCCAATAGATAGCTTTACATTGTTTTGTATTATTGCCGAAATATTGTTTGAATAAATAAAAAAAACAATGCATAATACAATATCATTATTATTGGTTTCCCATTTCCTGACATTCAAATTAATCGCTCGATCTTTAAGGCTAGGAGCGCCATCGTATTTGATATTATAATCCAATCTCGACTGCAGTGTGTATTGTTAAAGACAGATGAAATAAAAATCAGGGCAATGTGAAAATATAATAGCAGAATAAGCTATTTCACATTTAGTATAAAAACTAAATATCACTTTTCTTACTTTCAGGATTCGAGGCCTAATTCAGGTGCCTCTGAAATATCTAGATCCCGAGTGGACGTCTGTGTCACAGATACGTGGCACAGTTGCATTACACATGATGATGTCAATGCAGACCAAGGAAATGATAGTCAATTAGCCGAGAATATTCCAAACTACACATGGTGTGTAGAACATTCTAAGAGTCATTATGAATTAATTAGAGAAGTCGGGAGTATGTTATGAAAACTTTTGAGGAGACTGTTCCGCATGGATATATTTGTATTATTTCTAACGAGAACAATTACAATGCTTCAGATCCGCAAAGAAAACACGCCAGCTCAAGAAGAAGAATACATTTGCAAATCATCTCAGGAAAATTATAGCTCTTGAAGCTCGAATGATGAATATTAGGGAGCAACAGTCCAGCCTGAGAACTATGGAGACTGCATTAAAACATCGAAACGTAATCTGTTTGGTGTAAATAATGACTCTATGTAGGAACAAAGAAATGGAGGAGGCCTGTACTGAAATCACTCCAAAATAAAAAGACATAAACATACACCTTCATAATTGTATTTTTATTTCACAAAAGTGAACCTTACAAAATGTCCACATTCAATTCCTCATGATTGTATCATTAAATCAGAGATTGCATGACATGTGTTAACGGCTTGTAGGTATATATTTTATTATGAATAATCAGTCAATATAAAGAAGTTTGTGGTAGGATATTAGCACTAGCTTGAAATTAGAGTCTATAATTTATAGCTCCGTTGTCTGACTTCTCCGGCTGGTGAGAGCAGTCGATGATGAATAACGGAGCATATATGAGAAAATCTTCTCTCTGTAATAATGGGTCATTTTCTTTCTTCGAATACGAACCCTGAAACCTAGAGTAGATTTCATCTAAACAAGCAAATATAGAGCTACAAAAGCCCAAATTCATGTTATAACAAGGATAACATTCCCTGTTGAGATAAGGTGTCAGATTAGTTACATTACACTGATCAAAATGGGAGTAATTTTTTTTGTTTGCATCGTTTATTGTGTATGTTTGAGCTCCTACTGTAACAAATCTAGGCTTCTCAGACTTGGATGTTGTCGCAACGTATCATGTAAATGATTTGGTTTGAGCAACAACAGGTTGAGTATGAAGATCCATTGCTCGAAAAGTGATGTGCAGGGTCCTTCAGCCTTAACTATTTTGAGAAATTGCACTTTTTCGCCTTCAGAAAGTCGCATTACAGGCATTCTCCATTCCATGCGCGTTTGTTTAACAAGCTCATCTTCTACTCCAGTAAAAACTACAGTACATATTCCAGAGCCCTTGCTTCGAATCAGCGCCAGTTCAAACTTGCTATTATGGATTAATTCGTTGTGATCATCAGGAAATCCCAGGGTCATCGATAGCGGAACTATAGTCTTGAACATTCCGCTTGCAGGGTGCACAATGTCAAACTCATTTCCAGGGTAAGCCCATCCAGAATTCAACAAGCGTCTCGATTCCATGGAGTTGAGAGCTGCATAGTTGCGCATGATTTCTGGTTTTAACTATAGTCCGACCATTCATATCCAGTCAAATTTCATCAAACGTGAATGCAATAGCATTATTGCTAAAATTAGCAAAAGTAACGCTTAAATCAATTTTAGCAAGCGATGCTTCAATGTAGAGAAAACACTAGCTAGACAATGTATATAATTCTTCAGCGTGGCAAGGGATCCTAATCTCATAATTAGCACCAGGAACCAATGAATTATGCGGTAGAAACACATGCTCATCTTCTTGTGTAATCTTGTCGTCAAATATAAGCGTGTCTGTCACATTGAAGATATCCACCATATGATTCTATATCTCAAAGCCTCGAGGAACTTGCGATTGCTAGATGTTAACAGTCTGATAGCTGTAGGCTGATTAGTGGAATGCGAACTCCACGGTTATTATACATTTGATGACGATGCTTAAAATCGATCCCAATTTCGTGTGAGATGAAGCCTTATACTCACATTCTCATTCCTAAAGTTGATGAGGTCTCCGTTCTGATCGACGATTCGAAGAGTTATTTGATCAGAAATGTTTGAATTGATGATTAGCAGGTATATCAGATTTGAAGGTTCCTGAGAAATATGACATCCAAGTGCAACAGAAGGAAAGAACCTATCAGAAGTTAAGGAAAATTCTATTCTTATATTTGATGACGTCATAGCTAAAAAGCAGGGGAAAATACGTCTTTTTATAGCATGGGTAGGCATTGAAATGTAGACTGTTTGTATTTACCACACTCCTATGCCAAGATACCTAAGCATCTAGTTCAGGACAATACAAATATGATCATCCTCTTCAGACAAGACATTTTAAACTTGAAGCATATATATAAAGACTATGTAGACACAGATATGACATTCATTGGATTTAAAGGTTTGTGCAAAAAGCGTTGAGGAGAGCTCATCAGAAGGAAGACCCTTTTTAGTTATAGCTCCAGAATTCCCTATGACATATATATTAAGATAGATAAGAAAGAAACTGATCATTCTTAGATCAGAATGGGTATTGACAGGTTCGAATCATAGAGAAGATCCAGCTAAAAGAGCGCTAAATCATTTCATCATAAACAAAGACGGAAATAGTAACTATCAGTTCAAGAACAAATATTGCACAACAGACAAGACCTTGAAGATGAGCGTGATGCAACATCTAAACAATATGGTGATACACTTTAGTCTTCCACTGAGAAATAATTGTAGGTGTTTGCAAAAAAGAAATCATACCAGCATATGTTTGAATTCGATGTTATGTTTAGGAATCACATACAGAAGTCGCTAGAAGCTCTGTATGATGGTAAAATGGCATACTTAGCCCAATAGGCTTTGGAAAGGGACACTGAAAACAATATCATACTGGGCACTATAAGAATGGAAGTATTGTTCCACCTGAAAATGTTACTGATGTGCCCAATAAGAAATATGTGCTAGACTACACATATTAAAAACACCACTAATAGATAGAAATTGCGATTTTTCATTTAAAATGAGAAGGATTAGGAAGCAGCGCATCGCATACACGATAACGACGCTCCAATTAAGAAATTTGGTGGACATTATATTGCAAAGAAACCAAGCGAAGCAGAAGCAAGCTTAAACAAACCTCTAGCCACAGCAACTCAAGATATTTTTGCAACAATAAGTAAGCACCCAGAGACCATAGGAAATAGACATAGCTCTGTAATTTCATCAGTGGATAGCATCAGCAGTCTTAAAACCCAAGTCAATGTCATAAATAGATTAATAAATCGAATGCATACAAAGCTGGCTCCTTACGACAGACACTAACGTCAAGTCTCGACTACTCTGAAGTTCTTGTGTATGAGAACTCATCGGATATATTATTTTATCTGATCCGTCTCCTCCATTTCCGATAATTACAATAGTTGAAATAAATAATTAGAGAATTGATAGATATCCTAAATCAATCAAAATAGGTGATACCTTAACATTCATTGCTTGTGTCACTAGAGGCAAGGAAGGGCACATTCTAAATATCACTCATAAAATTGCATACAGTCTAGAATGGATATAAAGCAAAACGCAAACTATAAATGAGAGTGAATCAGACAACTTCATTTCACTTCAAAATGGATAACTGAAGCATAAAGTCTTAAAGAATCTTTAGGCAAGCATACAAAAGGTATAAGAAAAAAAGCTGCGCGAGATAAAGGGACTGAAACTTGAAACCCAAGAGAGTTATGAGTGAAGCTCTCCAACCTGTAGGAGAATCGCTTTGAGATATAGTAAATATTCCGAATAAGAAGAACCCCTTCCTACTATATCGGCTAAAGACGAGAAAAACGAAAACATTTCTAGCTACCTGAAACAAGTTCGAAAGAAAGACAAGGGTGAAATAGATATATTATACGGAGTGAGATACGAAGATGGAAGGTACGCGCTAGGAAGTAAAATGTTAGATTTCATAAATATCAAATTAGAGTAGGACAAGAAAAATTCGATGCCACACCAGGACTGAACAAGCTCATCTTTAAGAAATGTCTTGAAATGCATATCTACACTGAGGAGTATCTGGAAGCTTATAGAAGGACTCTAGAATCACCACAAGTGCAGCGTCAAAAGTTTGTCAGGCAAGGACGGCTGAGAGCTTACAATTATCAAAGCATTATACTCCCTCTAATCTATAAGCACTAAGGATTGGGATTGGAATGGAAAGAACATCAACCGAGAGAAAGCAAGATTGCATCTATTAGAAGCACCCAAATACACTAGTGAATCGACTGAGTGTACGCATCGCATCTTGAGAGGCTGGAAATAACAATCACAACTGGGAAACCAACGAAATAATTCAGGAACTACAACCATCTAGAATCATAGAATAGAAGAGGTGAAGAAAAATATATCAGTAAAGCTTCATGCACCTTCAAGAAGAAGTTTCTTGCTTAGAAAGATTGTCAGCAAAGGCCTCAACGATTTAGTCCAAATTTTTTGTTTGAAATGAAACCTTTAGCTAAAGTAAACAAGAACTTCTAGTGTATACTTAACGCAATAAACTTCTACTTTAAAATAGCATATGCAAGACCATTAAAGCCTAACACTGGCATTCAGATTTCAAAGGGTATGAAGATATTTTACATCAGATGCAGAGATCACCTCGGAGTATTCAAAGTGATAATGGAAAAGATTTGTATAATAAGCATTTTAAAAGTTTGATGAAAAAGAACAACATTAATCACTACAGCATATATAAATATATAATACTAAGGCTGCTGCTATGGAACGGCTAATAGAAGTATTTGATGCATCGGGAATTCCTAGGTCATGGATCATACAAGTGGCTAGATTTTCTACCACGAATCATCTTAACATACAACAATATTTATCATTCATATGACCATCATCGAAGAGAGAAGACGAATGCAAGAAACTTTAAGATTGGTGACTATGTGATGATATCTAAACATAAAGGGCATTTTGAAAAGGGATACAAAGCTAATTGAAATTTTGAAATATTCAAAGGCGACGCAGCGAAAAGAACCAATCCTACTACTTACATTCTAAAAGGTAATGATGGAGAAGAGATTAAAGGAGCTTCTATGGTCCTGAATTTAAATCCACACTTTATCCTAGCAGAGACTTTACCCGAATTGAGTTTGTCTTGCCCACACAAGTAAGTAGTACGGTTTCCCTAAACCTCAATGGATTGACAGGAAAAATGTATTACAGCAAGAATTGTAATAAGGAAAAATGTGACTTTCATCTAAGGTGTTTTTATTGTCAAAAACATCCGTTCTTCGACTTTCCCGTTAACATTTTTTTACAAATTTTTGGAACACACAAATACTAAATGAATGATTAGCTAAAAATCAAAGTATGTATACATACACACAAAACGCGTATTTAAATTATAATTAAAATGCAGGCGTTGAATGTAATGTAGAGAAATAAATATATATACGCTTTGTTATACAATATTTAAACAAATATACAAGAACAAATTTAGATAATAATTAATATATGCAAATTTATATACATATATACAAGAAAACGCAGGTGTCAGAGAGAGCATTCTTCCATGTAAAATTTCAGCCATAGCCAGTGAATGATTACCCCAGGCAAGAGCGTAATTTGAGCCTTCAATCAATTTTCTTTTATTGTCTCTCCTATGCAGAGGGACTGTACTCTCTATGGTATGAATTGTATGCTTCTAACTCCGAAATGTAATTTGCTGCACCTTTTTTTCTAATATCATTTAGACATTCAGAATTGCTTTCAAAATGTATATTTATAAGGCCGGTTTTTGTTTACTCCTTTTTTTCTTTTTTACTCTCTGTCCCTCATATCTGGAATTATGCCGTTTGGACCTGAGCCCAACATATTGATACAAGAGGATACCTTCAAGCTCATCTTTGAATAATGCAATTGCTTCTTTGTTTTCTGGTATCTGCAAAATTTGATGTATCGAAAAGGTATGGATACCGCTTCATAAACTGATATATATCTGCTGATGTTTAAAAGATGAAGGTATCGACATCGATTTAGGCCAAGACAAGATCTCCTAAATTTGGTTTCATGAATCTGTAGAAAAATCGTGCATTATCATTTTTGAAATATCCAAAGATGCCTGGATAGGCTTAGGCATGTGAATTTCCTTTCCGCTCAACTCTATCCCTAAAAGGTTTTCTGTAAATATAATGTCCCGAAGGTACGTTAGTCTGGCAATTAGTTTCCTGGCTTGGTTCCAAGGCGTTACAATTCGGAAATCACTGTATTTTCTCGGATTTTCAATGAATTTGCCATAGAGAATTATACAGTTTTCCAAAGATTTTGTCAGAATTTGGACGTATCCTTTGCACGTCTTTCTGTATTCACACTAATATACGTTTTCAGCCAATCTGACTGATCATGTGCCACCACATGATGCTTTTTTTACAATTTGAAACCTAAATTAGAACACTGCTGGAGGTTTCCATAGTGCAAGGTGTACTTTGTTTATTGCCCAAAGTTGCCAGCAGTTTCTTGTATTGACAATGCAGTGGTATTTCACTTTGTGGATACAGAGGTAGTTCGTTGCGCTCGTCATGGATATGACTAAGATAATCAACTTCTAGCACATATCCAGTGGGAGAATCAGAAGGTAGAGGGGTGAAATCAATCAATCTCATTTCTGCCTTGGTCAGCCACGTTAGGTTTCCTTTACATGTGTTATTTATTATTGACCTTCCGTATACATTTTTCAAATCCCAATAGAAGGCATATAAAGGCGTTTCTTCAGACTTGTTGTCCAGTACATATTTATCATGAGCTTTTATGTATCTGTTTGATACACTGCACATTTCACTTCTGATTGCTCCCTCAAAAAATTCCAACATTTATTGGTGAGAAATGAGCTCAAGCTTTACCTAAGTCATCTTAAGCATATCATCGAAGGCAGGACCGGGTAGTATATATTACCAGCAAGGATCTAAACTATATAATTTCAGAGGGAGTTCCCTACATTTTTTAACGATGTCAGCTAGCAATAGTGTGTGTGTTTTCAGGTATATTTGGCTGTATTTGCCTGGTTTCTGAGTTTTGAAGGTATTCCAAACATTTTGGGTATGTTGACACACCTCTTCAGATAACCCATCCAACTGTTCAATGGCAGGTATTGATTTTCTTCCAGTTTCTCTTCATTATCAACATATGGATATGGAGATACCACTTTTTCTCTCATGAGCTCTTTTTGCTTAGAACCTTTGTACCCTGCATTTGTTATCTTGAATTTATAGTTTTCAAGCCTGTTTGCTACGCTAGATTGTATATCGTCTAGGAACCTGAAGCTGTCCAGAAACCTGTAATAAATGGTCCTGTATCGCTTTGAAAAAAATATATACCCCTCTAAAGTGGTTGTGATACATGATATAATACTATCGTTGTATGCCAGGTGCTCAATTAAAAAGTGGCTGTCATAATTGCTTAGGCAAGGAAAAAAATCGGTATGAGATTCTGTTCCCTTATATTTAAATTGCAGGCATTATGAGCGGCTCCAAGGATGGCGCCTTTTAAATGATCGTGCTCCCTGGCTTTCATATCATGTTCTTCAAAACCCTTGTTACATATGTGACAATGACGAGCGCTATGAAAATCAACCCAGTCCTGAGCGGTCAAATTCATGTTCTAAGCTGCTATAACGTGAGATTACCATGTCGGCTATCACTATAAGCTCGATAAAGAAACGTTTGATAAAATTGGGACCTCTAAAGAGCATAAATTTAGATAGCCTATTATCATGGCGACATACTAGCTTGAACGTATTTGACATGGCATTCTGATGCTGGATAACGCGAATCCAGCTCTCATTAATCGAGGGCTCACAAGCGTGGACTTTTACTAGGTCACTCTCAATGTCAATGGGGATCACAAAGCTTACAGGTGTACCCTTTGAATAGGATGAAAACCGGATGTTATTTTTGTTTGTAGGCATCTTCAGAAGGTGTGCCATTGAACAGCTCAGCTGGTGTTTCTTGAACATTTCGGCCATTTTAAGGTGTCTCTTGCAGGACTCGCATATCCAGTGCTTAGTGTGGTTCTTCGTGAATTGTGTTCTTGTAAGCTTTTTGTAAGTTCTTTATGAGACAATAGTGAGAGTTTTCTCCCCTCTGTGATTAACAGTAACTTAACATTAAACGCACGTTTTTTTGTGGTTGCTATCTTGGGATTAAAATTTGTCGTCACTTCAGCCGAATAGAGCGTGTGATGTGCCGCAGTTTTGCTTTTCAAACTGATTTACCTGCTGTAGGCTGTCACGGAATTCGGTGCCTGCATAATTGAATTCACTGAACAATAGATGCTTAAGGTATTTGCTTTGCCTTTACGCATGTATCTTTACAACATATCTCCGGCTAGCATAGACAAGGCAAAGCTTCATTCATCATCATCATGAACATTTATAGCAGCCTTTTTATTCTAATTACAGTAGGAAGTTCTATGTAGCGTGACACCTTGCACTATTAACTAGGGAGTTTACAGCCAGTAAAGATTTTGTACTGGTTTGCCCTTGGAAATTTAAAATGTTTACAACCATTGTATTCACCATAGTGGAGAATAAAGAATACAAATCAGATGATTGTTGTCCCAATTCAGTGTCACTATTAAAATGGATGTTCTAAGTAGTTTCTGAATCAGGGCCTTGGATCATATACGTAACTTGCAAAGAGCAAATTATCTGGAATCCTGATTGTTTGCTGTCCAGTAGTGAGCTCATATCATATATAATTGCAGGCCTTCATGCCTCTAGGATTTTTTTTTTTTTTTTTTTTTTTTTTTTTGTAGTTTAACGTCCTTTAACCTGGTTTGGTCATATCGGACGATGAATGCAATTGATTATATGATGCTCAAATGATTTCGGGGTCCATGGAGCTTAAAGTTACTCGACATTCGTCTTCACAGGATAAGGGAAAACCCCGAAAAAACCTTACCCGGGTAACTCACCCTAAGCGAGATTCGAATTCACGACCTTTTGAACGTGAGGCAGACATGCTACCATCACGCTACCCAGGCGGGCGCCTCTAGGAATGCTTGGGAATATTTATTTTAAATGCATTTTCTATTTTAGTATTAAAAATTCACCCCTTAATGCCTTTTCTATTGTATTACATTGAAGACGGCTATGACTGACCTTTAGCATTTTATTCGACGAAGACTCTAGCTGAAGCCCGGTTCCGGTGGCAATCCCTGAGGAGGTCGGCTCGTTGATGTCTCTCCAAGCAATCCCGAAATTGTTGGGTCTGCAGGAAGGACCTGGAATTGAAGATCCTAGACGCTCGTCCTGTGTCTATCGGGGTAGCTGTTCTGTCACTGCATCATTATCATCTTGTATCAATGCAACGATTGCTGTGTTCCACATTTCGTCGCTTGAAAGCTCCTCCGAAAGAGCGCCCTTCGGTTCGTTGATTTTATGAGTGGATCTAGTTGCTAGCTCCAATAGTCTACTGGGAGATATCTAGGCTTGGTGCTGCCTCTGGGTTTACCTGCACTGCTCTTCTCATACAAAAATCTAGTTGCTCCTGGGCTTCAAGTTACCAGATCAAGAAGGACTGCATACTGGTTGTGACCTCTCTTTTATAAGTCAAGTGGCCCTTCGTTTTCTGCAATACATATCAAAATAGTCAAGTTTTAGCTTTTTTGGTCTGTCTTCAAAGTGGTGTTTTATACGTGGTTTGTAAATTTTGTTTTATAAAATAAAAATTGGATATCCTAACGGTTAATGGAAGGAGTGGGTCATGTAATAGGATACTGCAGCCACAGTCAGCATAAGCCTGTGCAGCTTGAGTAGTCCCTGCTGCTCTTACTCGGCCATCATATTGGTATGTTGTGTTGTACCCTGAAGGATTCATTGCTTCTGTAAGTTTTAAAAAATATCATAATAATGACCTCATTTTATTTTTTTTATCGAGAGTATGTTTATACATAATATATAAGTCATCAGATGTCCATATAGGAGCTAGTTTGCATGTATGCTTTTTCTTATGCGCAGGCGTATTAAAGTGTGTGCGCAAATTTGCGTATGTGTGAAAGCATATTTGATGGCGTGCATGAGTTACCGAATTTGTACATATGTATACATGCGTATAATGTCTGTATATGCGCGAGTGCATGCGTGTATGCGTGTATGCAAGTGAGGACTATGTACATACGTGCGAGTGTGTGCATGCATGTATGCGTGTGTGCGAGTGTGTATATGCATGTGCATGTATGCGCAAGTGTATATACATGCGTGCGTATGTCTGTATGCACGTGTTTATTTGAGTATACATGTGCGAGTGTATTGAGAGCTTGTATGTGTACGTGTGTACGAGTGTGTGCACGCGTGTGTATATGTGTATCTGTATATGTGTGTAATTGTGTATGCATGTGTATGTGTGTGCATGCGTAAATATAAGTGTGTGCGGGTGTGTATGTGTGTACATGTTTGTGCGAGTGTGTGTATGCATGTGTAAGTGTGTATGCGTGTATATGAAAGCGTGCAGGCACGTGTATGTGTGTACATGTGTGTGACAGTGCTTGTAAGCGTGTGTATGCATGTGTATGAGTGTGAGGATTTGTGTGTAAGTGTGTGTGAGTGTGTGCACGCGTGTGTATATATGTGTATGTGTGTGCATGTGTATATGCGCCTGTATGTGTGTTTGCGCTTATGTATGTGTCTATGCGTATGTGAGTGCTTGTGCGTGTACGTGGTTTTGCGAGTGTGTGTGCACGCGTCTGTAATTGTGTGTGTCTGCACCCTATGTAAGTATAAATGTGAAGAGTAAGTGTGTGGGAGCGAGCTTGTTGAAAGTCTTTTAGTGGAAAATGTTTGTGCCTAGATTAATATTATGATAATCCTAGTAAAGGATAACAATAGTCAAAATGCTGTGTGTTTTATGCTATATAAAGTTGTTGCTAGTAAAAGTGTCCGTATGCACAGCGTAAAGATATTAAGGGCCTTATATTAAGATACGTTGCTCTGTGTGGTCTGTACACTCCTATTTCATTCGTGTCTATGTACGGTATTTACAGTTTGCTTATGTATATGCATACGTGTGAATTAGCTTGTTAAAGTCTCTCAAAGGAAAACTGATCTGTTTAAATGTTATATGATGACAAGCTTAAACAGCAGTGAATGTAATAAAATTAGAGTGTGTTTTGTGCTAAAAATCACTGTAAATATACATTGTATATAAAAAATCCTATATTGTGTATGTTTAAAGTAAAGACCTTACCTTGTATTTTGCTAAATGTGAGGCATTGCTCCTTACTAAAGATGTGCTGATGTGTATTTTTGACACTTTTCACTACTTTCTCAGGTAAGCAACTGCTGCGAGCACGGCTTTTGGTCAGTATGTCTACCCCTGTCGTATAGCCTGAGGCATTTTAATTAACAATTTTTCTTAGTGGAACCTGCTGATTCTTGAAACATCATTTATGTGTGCTATTCGTTGGGAGTTTTCTCACAAAATTTGTCTGGGTCTGTCAGCTCGCAAGTAATTTCGCTTTTAACCTATTATTATCATCGTAAGCGATCTCAAGTAATTTCTGATGGTGGGGGTAGGTCCATTTAATTTCGATTTTGTATAGTTAAAAGGAAATTAGAATCGAAGATACTTTTCTAACGAATGAATGTGGTCAATTTTTCTCTTTAGACATCTCGTATGAAGGTTTGAAGAGAATTTCGTATTTCACATATCCCTGTCGGATAACCTGAGGGTTTGTTTTATCATCAACTTTTCATAGTGGAACCTGCTGATTCTGGAAGCAACATTTATTTGTGTTATTCTTTAGGAGTTTTCGCACGAGTAGCTATTGAGATATCTTGTTCTGTCAGCTTGCAAATGATTTCGCTTTTAACCTCTTATCGTAGGCCATCCCAAATAATGTATGATGGTGTGCGTAGGTCCACTTCATTTCGTTTATGTATCACTTCACTTGTATAGTTAAAAGGAGATTAGTTTCGAAAATATTTTTGTCATGAACGAAGGTATCCATTTTTTCCATAAATACAGCTAGTGTAAGGTTTAGGCGGTGTTTGCTTTTTAAAATATAGTCGAAAATCGCCTCAAATAAATTATGGAGAATAGATGCATTTAATTTAGGTTCTGTAGAGTTAACAATGGCTATAGAAGAAGTCCTTCTCTAAGGGTAGGGTTTTCTTAGGTGATAATGAATGCCGCCAGAAATGACGTCTAAATATAGGGGAGACCGTCTGGCTAGGTGGAGGGTCCGCCCAATTTGCAAAGGTTTGAGAGTTTTGTTTCTGTTCGCTGCTTCACCATTTCACGTGAGTTAGTACACATTCTGATGTTACTGATTAAGTTGAAATTCATTTGCTAATTGCTGCTTAAGTTAGTGCGATACATTTTATATCAATTCAAAGACTTTGAGTGTGTGTGTGTTCCTTAGGAGGGTCGTGGATTCGTTTCTGGCGATGAGTATATATTTTCGATATAAATACGCATGTATGATAATGTCTATCAGTGGTAGTATTTGCTAATGTATGTACCCTTTTGGTTGTGTTTGTCGCGGTCTCGATTCCGCGTGAGGACCTGTTGGCTAATCGTAGCACTATTGCTATGTATTTAAATTTGTGTTTTTATTGAGTATATGAATGTATGTATGTGTCTGTGTGTGTGTCTATGTATGTATGTTCCGATGTCCAGAGTTCGATTCCACGCTGCGGCCATGTTTGTTCATCGTAGCGCTCTTGTCATAAAATGAGCTTTGATGACATTTTATACTCAAAGTATTGGGATTAATGTTCAAACAATATTATTTTCTATCCTCCTACACCCCTCTACAATGAAATAAAAATAAATACAGGATTCATGTTTCTTATTTCCCTGAATCATGTTATTCCTTTATTTGTTATAAATTGCATTAATACAATTAAGGTTTATATATGTAAGATCCGTTCCCCTTGTATTTTGACATTTTTTTATATTCAGCGGATTTTAGGCGGATTTCGTTAAATAAAACGCTAGAATTCGTTTTTTTGTTCTTTCTTTTGTATTTCGAAGTGTTAGTATTGAATATTTAAAACATTTTCATGTCCAAACAGGTAAAGTATGATGCCGTCTTGCGATCGTATGCCCTGAAATGACTATTCATTCACCATTAAATCAAGTATAGTAAACATTCAAATCGTAAAATATAAAAAGTTCTTATTGTGCAATGAGAGATGAAATATGATTGCATAATTACAATCTATTAAATTTCAATTGAAGGAACTCCCTCAAATTCACATATACCTGGAAAACTGCTGATTCACGGTGTTCCTTGAATTTGGGGGGGGGCGTCGTCCGCGGTCTCATTAATTTGCATCAATGATTGATAGCTTTCAGATATGCATATAAATTGCTCCAATTATTATGCAATTTTTTATGTAAATATGTTGATATGCAAATTAATTGCTATAATTATTATGCAAATCTATCCCGAGATAAATCGTCTATCACTACTCTGATTCTACATTCAGATAGTAGGAGAAAGATTGGTCGAATATCACGTAACCACGACCATTAGCTGTTCCTCTTATAGAGGTATAGCAAAATTTATTAGATTAATTATAACTAATTAAACTCTTTTTTCTGAATTGGGTTAGAGTAAATCCAATATCATGTAAAAACTAAGGCGATTTCATATATTCCCGTACGATAAATTGAGAATTCAAGAAGTCAGGTAAATTCGTGGTTTCGTGGACTCTCGAAGGGAGTGAAAATGATAGGTGACTGGCAGTTTGAAAAATGTTTAATAGACATGTACATTTAATGTTATTTTGCCTATTAAGTATGCAACGAAGACATTTGCCCGATGACCTTAAAATTGGGTCAGAAGCATCCTTCGATGTGAAAATTTTTGATTGACGGTGGTTAGGTGTGCAAACGGTTAATGTATGACTGACAGGTGACCTTGAAATTGGTCCACAAATGTCCTTTGATAACAGTGCTTTTATTAATGTCTGACAATTGTGCGAACATTTGATAGATGAGAAACTATACTTTCATGCATAAGAAATAACCCATTCCCGTGGAGCACATGAATGACCCCCCACTACCCAATATCTTTAGGATTATATAACAAATTTAGGACTTCAGTTGTATCAGTTCTCTTATGTGCCTGAAAAAATGTAATGGAAAATGTTAAAATTAATTTGAAATTTTCGGACACCGCCCCTATATAAGCGTTTCAATACGATTGATAGGTGCACAAGGAAATTCTAAACAACTAAGGCATAATTCCGCTTTGAAAAGGAGAGTGGCTAAGTGTATTTAGATGTAATGCTAAACTGGGTGACAATTATACGAAAGCTTTCAAAACGAAGATTAAAATTATTGCAACTATCGAAACCCATAAGAAGTCCTACAGCAACACAAAAAAGTGGCACAACATGCAATTACTAGGTTTTAATGTATGTTCGTAGCATTTGCAACCGTAGTTTTGATATATACTCCATTTGCTCCTATTAAACTATAGAGGTTACGTTAGGGGTATAGATAAACATATTTTGATAAAATGTGTCTTAATATGTATCCACTTCGGCGTGTTAGTCTTTTTTTTTTTTTTTTTTTGGTTTGCATTAGTGGTAACTGTGCCGTGAAATAAACATCACCTATCATATAGACTGTATATTTTGCTTCTATGTTTTCACACCTGAATACTTGACCTGCTAGTCTAAGAAGTGCGATGGCACTGGCTGTACAGAAAGTGGTTAAACTCAGTTCCGATAAAACATTTTTTGCACAAGGCCAACCCACCTTGTGTTACACCTCTGGCTACGCGCTCACACAGAAAATAAATACCTATGACTTGTGTGTGGTATGCCTAGAGATACACCAATCCTAAGAAATACTGCTCTTAATAGTAGCGTTATTAGTGTGATGAAGCAAATTTCGAGTTATGTCCGACTAAGGGTCGGTTCTACAATCTGCCGATACAGCTATGTATCCGATTTCTAGCCGATTCGCGTTCTACAATCTCTGGATAGCACTACTCGGCAGATATCTTTGCCGATAAGTTTGCGGCTAGTTGGAGTTGACGCTACGTCTATTATCCGACAAATACATTTTCTAAGACCGTAGTCCATTGAGGTTATGGTTCTACTCACATTTACGTCTCACAATTATCACTAGCAATAGGAATTAAGAAAAGACCTGATGTGCTTCATGCACATGATTCTCTACATCTTTATAACAAATTACTGCTAATAAGCTTATTCTTAGCTTAGGGAATACACTAAAATGATCGTCAAATCTTTTAAAACCCGGTTGCCATGTGGATGAATTCTGTTTCTTTGCATTGCAGTTGTTGACAAATCCCCGATTGTGAAAATTTTCAAGTATATTAAAACTAAAACCAATAACAAGGAATAGCTAAAAAATGGTCAACTCCACGAAATAAATTATATGACCTAAATTGTGGGTTTTGCGAGATCTAAATTTTTTGTATGGTAAGTTTTCGTCTTTCTCTTACGGTTCACTAGTTATTAAACATCCAGCAAAATTCATCCAGAATAAAGAGGTCTTCAGAGGCTATTCCCAGAAAATTCAAGATATACATTTTATCTGACATATAAATGTCTTTAATATACGGTATTTTAATCAAAATAGTTAAGCCATTGTTTTAGAAAATTAAATTTTTCCATGTAAAGGGTAGTTTGGTGTAAGGTTATTTTCCTGAAAATATTTGCGTTGCATCCTTGGAATACACTTAAATACTAAGGAGGGGTCCAGGTTTTGACATCAGACTTTATGTTTCCCTTTATTTTGCATGCGAGCTTTAACACACTTTCGCAGTCGTCATCTCTTCCATTTTATTCTAAAACATGGCAAAAGAAATCCCCTGGTATAAACTATCTTTTATTTTGTTGGTTTTGGCCTAGTTCGCAAGGCCATTCTCCATTGTTTTTGGTTTACGAATTCTCCACCTGTAGCGCTTCCATCGAATTCAGAATGACAAACTTAACGCTCTACAAACTATCCTGTAGGCTTACTATCCAGAGGAACATGTGTGATTTAGAACGAAAACTTTGTTGAACGGCCAGATAAAATTATTTGATGAATAACTATAGGCAGGCTTATCGGGCCATTGTAGAACCGACCCTAAGGGAATAAATTCAGGCTAACAGAAGCCAGGGCTAAATTTCCAACTACTAACAATAAAATAGCCGCATTACGTAATTGACCAATATTTATGCTTCACTAACTAATACACAGACGGGCTTTAGTTTTTAAATTGCTGCGTTAGATACTTCAGAGTGATAGTAACATACCATATGAGTTCTAGCCTTGTTATACGTTTTTTTAGGACTTCAAGATTTAAAGGTGTAACAGGTCAATGAACAGTGGGTTTTGAATTCCTGATCTTTTCTACAGCAAAGCTTAGCCCTTATTTATAGAGCATATATAGAACATATTTTCTTTTCGCTTCTTAAGCCAAAAGTTTAATGATTTATTAACCCCAAACTTATTAACCAGATATCTAGCAGTTACTCTACTTGGAACTGGAATACAGGAAAGCTTTCCTGAATTGACTACATACCTACATGATTCAATTTACTAATGTGTTGCATAGGTATATATATTTCTTGTTCAATCAGGAACGTTTTTACTTCCGATTCATATAATAGGGCTAAGAAAAGGAGGGTGGGATGTGTAAACATTCTCCACCAGTAAGAATATTACATTAATCTGTCAGGGAATGATATTAAAGAAAGATATCACTTAACTTAATGGGAGATATTCATGGCCAGTTCTCGTATAGATAAATCAAATCGCTTTACAGGTGATTACAACGTACCCAGCAAATACAGACATGTAACTCGGGATCTGAAAGTTCCCGGTTTAGGACATGTAACTAAAAATCGATGGGTTCCATTCACATGACTTTCTCTACATCTGTGCAACAAATTATTGTTAAAAAGATCATGCTTCTATTTACTTCAAGCTAATCGAGAAAAACTAGCAGAAATACTCGTATTATTTGCTTCCTTGTAAGTAGAAGCGAAATAACGGAGTACCGTAAGTTAAAGTGCTGGTCAAAAGCTGGTTGCTAAGTGACTGTAGATCCTTTGTTGGTATGGACAGGAGTTGACAACTTCCTGTATAAGAAAAGTATAAGTTTTTCAAAGCTGAAACCAACAACAAGGAATAACTTAGAAACGATCAACTCCACGAAAAATATGTATATAACATAGATTGTGTTTTTAATGTGCTGTACATTTTCTGTGTGTTAAGTTTTGTCCATCACTTACGGTTTAGCAGTTATGCAGAATGCGGCAAAATTCATCCAGAATAAAGAGGTCTTCAGAAGCTATTCCCAGGAAATTCAAGATATACATTTTATTTGGGGTACAAATAGCTTTAATATACGTAATTTTAATCAAAATCGTTACAGCCATTTTTAAGAACATCAAAATGTTCGAAATGTTTTCCATGTAAAGCGTAGTTTGTGTAGAGGGGCTTTTCTTGAAAATCTTCGTGTCGCATCCTTGGAAGATGCTATACCTAAATACGAAATTTGGTATTTAACGGTCATTTCGTTTTTGAGCTGTATTGTCCACAGACACACACAGATAGACACACACGGACCTTTCTCTAAAAATTCTTTTTTTTTTTGGATTCAGGGGATCCTAAATCATGTATTTCCGGCGAAATCTCGGTATCAACTTTTTGGGTGGAATACAATACATCCTCTATGTACTAGGTACATAGGTACGTGTAGAGAAAGTGAAAATATGAACAAACACTCCCATGCACAAAATGCAGCCCAATTCTTTTGATTTCAATAGTGTTTTTCTCTCCGTAAGTTTTGGACTTTCGGATAATAAACTATGACACCTCCCAGCCTGTATCAGTTCTGTATTTGTCTGACCTGAAAAACAAATGAGCCATAAGAACTAAGCAATGAAGGATGTTATAATTATTAGAGGAAACAGTAAAGGGGTCTCATTAAATGAACCGTAGTTACGACACTTGTATAGGTATGTGGCATGTTGCATCGCGGTATAGAGTGGAACCTCAAATTATTGGCTGGGACATAAGCAAACCGATATTAAGAAACCGGATCACGTGGCATTAAAATAAGAGCCTTAATTTTTAAGATATCCCTTCGGCATTTCGGCTATATTTTATGTTAGGTAGGGATTGCACAAAATACCTTAGGTTCCAAGTGCGGGGGCTGTCAATGCCTCTTAAAATTCCCAGTTATATTACTACGCAAGGCCCCCCCCCCAAAATCCATTTGCTAGAATTATGCTATAGAAAAAGAGGCAATTCCGTTTGTAGATGGCCAATCGCGATTTTATCACTACCGAGATATACAGGTCCATTCCGTTATGGCCCACATTTTACACAAGCGAATGTAGTTTGGATTTTAAAAGAAAAGGAAAATAGGTTTCACGTTAATACCAATGTTACCTCAAAGGAATAGGGTAATTGAAATCCGTTAGGTGATTTAAAATGTTCGACTGCAAGAAAACCACAATTTAGCATCAAAAAACAAAGTTTAAATGTCTCAATGAAAAAAAAAAAAAAAAAGTTTTCGCTGTATTTCACTTTTAAAATGCAATCATTTTTTTTCACCAAAGTTCAATGAAGCTTAGCCTTCACGGTGTTTGCAATTACCACCCATGCTTGCAAAGTTACTTTAGGTAGATTGGCTATCTTTTGCTAGAATGAAAGTACCCTAATAGTCCGTGACTTGAGTCATCTTCGAGAACTAGATGAGGTCACGGAAGAACTATGTATAGCATTGTCAACATAAACAATGGGCAATGGCATTTTATTATGGGCCACATTTGTTCATGTGAATATACGTGAAGATAGGTATGAAAGCCACAGACTGAAAGTATGCCAAAACAGACATTTAACTCACAAATTGGGAGTACACGAAGATGGACATCTAAACCATATCTGTAATTACGATATGCTATGTGGTGAAATGTTTAGGTGACAAGGAGTGCAGCATGTAAAGCTTGCGAGAAGGACGCTGAGTGATTATGTGAATCTTGTCTGTGGTCAGGATTACTCTATGGGAATGGAGACAACGGGTGTACTAAGTGCATGGAAATAAAGTTGTTTAGACAAAACCGGGATCTTTATTGATCATTGATACATCATTGCCCTAGCTAAGAACTCCTCAGAGCTTCCAAGCAGCTCTTGTATATCTGTATCGCCTTTGCACCAAACAGACCGATTTTGCCCCAATGTGTGTACAAGCAAAACCTCACACCCTGACGGTTCCGATTTACAGATCGGAGATACAGGTGGTACTTAAAAATGTGTCTGGTGCTGTGTTATATTTGAAAATATAAGCTTTCTCTCAACGCCTCCTCAGAAAATGGTTATTTCTATAGGACCTACCTGTATAAAGTCCACTACGTGCGCGAATTGACTTAGAACTGAGTTGTCGGCACCCAGTGTAGAGAAAGGATTAACGTAGTTTTGGCTCATTCAGTGACAGAGGTGGCTTACGGTGCAATCAGAAATTTGAGGAGGTTAGTCTGGAACTTAGAGCTTCTTTTGTCGCAAGTTACATGCAAGTTCTACCGTTTATCCTTTCGAAAACGTGACTGCCCAATGCAAGACAAAATTATCCCACCTTTTCATGTTTTGCATTAGCTGCTCTTCTGGCTTATGCTAAACACTGAAAAGCTTCTGGTGCAATTTCAGGAGATCAAATCACAAGGTTCTTAAGTATTCTTTTTACATAATAAACGCTATATGTTTTACTAGTGATAGAAACGCCTTACACTAATACATCCTATTCTATACTTGGTTATCACATTGTTTACTACAATATATTTTTTAGTTTACATTTATTGTTGTTGCGTATTTTCCCACTTTGCGAAATATGTAATAATAATCAATATTATTACTTTTCAGGGGATCATAGAATACTTCTGCGTCACCACCTACTTGCCCTTGAGCCTGTTTGGTTGGGATCGGGAGTGAAATCTCCGAGGGGTGATAGCAATTTAAAAGTAATCCGATAATCACGTATCTCATGGTGATTTCAACTCCCGCTGCAGGTTGACGAAAGCATGAAGATCTTGTTGATTACGTTCTCAGGGGTGGTGTATCCTCATCGACGCCTTTCCTGTGGATTGGATTGCTGGGTACTGAGTAAAAGTCACCATTTGTTTCTTCACCAAAACACTGATCTTATTTAAATAGTTTGGACCCACAGCCGGAACCGAACAGAGACACACTTATCAGTTCCCCATCAGATGCCGTTTCATAATGAAACTTCGTTCACAGTCCCGAGGTTATTTTCTGTATCGCCGTGCCAGATAAGGTTTCAATATTTGGAGTTAGGCCTCTTTTGAAGTCACATGAGGGCCTTCACCGACACAGACTTTCCCTACATGCACGTGTTCAGCCCCACGGAGACTCGGACTTTCCCTATCAATAGTAAGAGCTGAAGTGTTTGTTCATTTTCAAAGTCCCACAGCGACCTAAACCCGGCATGGACTTTACTTATCTGCAGTCAGAGATGAAGTGTTTTCCCTGTCAGAGAACAGAGTCTGACATCTTGGAAGTCACCCCCCCCCCACTCTCAACATCTTTTCCGAACTTTGTTGAATTTCTTGTTATAGTACAAGATTCTCATTTGGCAAAATTATTTTTTGTTCTATTTTGGCCCGGACATCGCTTGACACTTCCATGGCCTCAAGGCAAAACCCCTATTTCCTAACTGTATCTACTCCTTCCTTCTGGAGCGATTGCCATCAGTTCAGGAATGGACTTAAGCGCATTATCTAGCAAAGTCTGCCAAGCATGAATATTTGCCGTTACTTTTAGCATACCTTGCTAGCTTGGGTTTTTCTTGGTTTTATATTTCAGAGCTTTGTTCGGTACATTTCAACATCTGTTCGTTCAATAATATTATTATTGATTTTAGTTTTAATTTAAAGAAATATTTATATTTATTTCTTTATTGTGTTTATTTATTTATATCATTAAAGTGAACTTAAATACGGGCTACCCTCCTCATTTGAAGGACTTAACCTACAAGGTCTTACAAGCCAATCCCTGAGATCAAATGTCGACAAAACAACTCATATTGTTCTACAGTATCAGCTGAACATTTACAAGATGATTTGTTATCTGTATAATTTCAACTTAATAATATGTTTGTATTTCTAAAATAATTGTTTATTATGTAAATTATGTAATTTTAAAGCGTCTATTGTCACGTACTGTTTTTAATAGGGAGCTGGTACTTCAAATTTATAAAAGGGATAAGGTTTTTGGATCTTAAATGGCGGAAAAGGGCTCAAAATCTTGTTAAGTGAAGCTTCCTTTCAGAGAGTATTCCGTGTACTTTCTTAGTCATTAAGCTAATATAAGGCAGTCTTATGGCTTCACATGTATTTTTATTTTCATTCATTGTTTGATGTCATCTCCCTGGTTAAGGAACACTTAACTTGAAAAACAGAAAGAAAAACAAAAACGATATGGCAAACGAACATAACTTTATGTTAAGTAACATAGAGGGTTAACATAATGATAAATTATTTTTCCTTATCTAAGTATAATGCAGAGTCCAGTGGAAAAACCCTGCTGATGATCTGGGTTACCTAAGGTAGCTTCTTCATTTAATGTTGCCAGAATACTCCTATCAGCTTTATTCCACATTGGTCTGGTTATGCTAATCTTTTATTTTGAACAAAGCGAGCAGCGAAAGGGATGGGAAATGTGAGCATTTGAACGTGACTGAAAGGCACGTGCTAGACACTCGCTAGGCGTAGGTAGAGTTATAAATGTGGGAGGAACTTCTTTACTAATTTTTTAACAGCTTAACACACTGCTCGTTATATCAACATGTTTATTTACACCAGAATACGACATACGTAAACAATGAATCATATATTCAGATATATAGATAATTCAGGAAAAAGTTCCTGAGTTCCAGCTACAAATATATAAACTGTTAGATAGGTGGTTAATTGGGAATCGTTAAACGTAAAGTATAAGAAGCGAAAAAAAAAAAACAAAAAAAAAAAAAAAAAACAATGTCCTACTTAAGGAAAAGCATTGAGAATTTGGTCCCTCATTTGGACTCTATGTAAAGAATTGTTTAAGATGTTTTGTACTGACCGCTGTGCTTCAGAAGCCTCCGCTCCAAGAACTGCTAAGACTTTTAAAGTTAAAAGCCTACAGAGTGACTATGAATTACTACCAAATGCCGATGAGGAAACCCAGGAATGCTTAAATGCCTATGAATGTCACTCTAAACACATCTTATAAGAAGATCAGTTCACCCTGAAGACGAGGAAGATGCACTTCTTCGAAACGTTGGTGTCAAGCCAAGTTTTTACCTGGCTAGAAGCCCGAGAAGAGTTTGAATTAACACGTCGCCAGGAAAGCTTCAGCTCTTATTTTATCTTATAAGAAGGTTAGGACTCATTATAATGCAGTTAATATCACTCTTAGGCATCTACCGCAGAAGTTTCAGAACGTAAACCCCTCACAGTGTAATACCCTTTCGCATCACTTGCAGCTACACATGTAGATATTACGGGACTCGGCAGCATGAGTATATTATCACATTCTGTAGGTTGAGAATATTTTGTATGTCTTACTCTTATATGTTATATTACAACCTAAACTTGTAATGTATAATAGTAAAGTAAACAGATAAAAGGGTACTTGAATAGTTCGAAAGCCATACATGCCCCTGTCTACTATTCCGTCTGTATTTAAAGCAAGCTTAACTGCTCTTAACTTTAAGTATCATTCATTTAATACAATTATTTATTTTGTGTTTCATTCATTGCTATAAACCTTTACGAGCCCAAGAGTTAAGAAAACGTTGAGCAATGTAAGTTAGAGTTTAGCTACAGAAGAAAATAAACGCGTACAATCAATCTCAGCAACAATTCTCAACATTGTGTTATAGAAGTTCAATTATTGTTAAACAACAGCTAACGACATTCATTAAAGGTGATAATGACAGAACTGTAGCGCCAAATCACGTTGTTGCTTTACGACTGATAACAAAAAACTGAGAGATGTCTTGTACCATACACAATGAATTGGTTTATTAGATATCACTGATTCACAGTAAACTGTGGAGCACTTTAATGAAAACAATATGCGGAATGGACAGTAGTAGCAGCAAATTAAATGAGTGCATATTAGTACAATATTTTCACTTGGAGGAGGGAGATTCGTACCGGGCTTTAAATCAACACGTTTGTTGTGCTGAGATTTTGCATTACTGCAATTAAACAATTTCAATCGGAAGCTGGAAGGAACTTAATTCCATTAAAGTTTGAATCGTCGATTTCTCTTTATGAATCGTATGAAGTAGTCTCCGGATAAGTTTCGCACCCGAGATCTTTTTTTAGTGGGATACAAACTTTACCAGTCACTACCCTCTCACAGAGCCAGATGGCTTAGGCGGTTTCGTCTGTACCTGGCATCACGGAGGTCTTGGTTTGGTCCCCGTAAACCGCGCACTTTGGCCCCGGGTTTTTCCGTGGTTTTTCTGGAGCCGCTTAGGAGCCAGGAGCAGGAACTAGTCGCCCGAGTGTACTCGGGCGGGGGCAAATCACCACGGTACCTATCCGCTTTTCTCGCGGATTTACCCGTGTGATATAAAAGATGTAGTCTTATGCAAGCGTTTTTGTCTGTGTCGAAGTAATGTGGGCAGGGTGTTTCCCTCTGTGCAGCCGGCGCGGGCTGACTTACCTACCTGAGTGGTCACCCACCCAGAGAGGGACCAGGCCCGATGCTGCTTACCTTGGCCAGCCGCTTGCGGGCTGTCAAGGAAAGCAGTGCCGGCTAGCGGGGAGAACTGAAGGGATATAGGTACGGGGTGGGGGAAAGCCAGTGTTGCAGATCTGGTCGGAGTACAACTGGACGGTCACCCGTCCGAGTCGTGACCGGGCCCGATGCTGCTTAACTTGGCGGGTAGAACAATAAAGGGAGAGGCGGCCGGAAAACTACCATCCCAAGGCGTCCTTGGGAAGGCGGTAGCTTACGCGTCTCCTAGGTAGCGTGTGGTCGTAAAGACCGAGAGTGTTCACCTGGGGATTTGGGTGGGGAGCAAGTTTAGTGTATATTGTGCGAGCTCTTTCTCGCACAACGTCCACTATGTAAGGGATTCCGGAGTGGGAATGGAGAATGTGGGACGGGAATCTGCGGTCTGTGCCGTATATCATCCTCAATGCCCTGTTCTGCACGGTCTGCAGCCTGCGGATGGTGAAACAAGCCACCGAACCCCAGACCTCGCAGCCGTACAGCATCAGGGGCGGGATGACTGCGCGGTACAGCCGTAGTTTTAGGTGTGTAGGCATGGTGGAGCGGAAGATGGGAAACAACTGCCGTAGGGCAGCGTGTCCCAAACCGACCTTCTCCCTGACATGTGGAGTGAAAGTAAGGCCGCGGTCGAGGAGGACTCCAAGGTATTTGGCGGTGCGGACCCAGGGGATCCGCCGCCGCCGCAATCTCAGCGACCCCTCCGGTCGCCAGCCGCGGACTTTAGCCAGCAGTAGAGCTGAGCTCTTCTGCGGGCTGATGGCCATCCGCCACTGTTCACTCCATCTGCCTATGGCCTGGAGCTGTCTCTGTAGCGGGGGAAGCAATATCGGGCGTTCTTGTTACGCGCCATTATGAGGACATCGTCGGCATACTGGCACGTAACTGTACTGGGTTCTGTGGGGAAGTCGGACATGTAAGTGGCAAAGAGTAACGGCGACAGCACGCTGCCTTCCGGCACTCCCGCCGCTATGGGTCTGACTGTGGAATGCCTCCCCTCCACCCTCACCCTGAAAGTGCGGTCCCGAAGGAAGCTACTAAGCAGGTGAAAGTAGGGGGGGGAGGGATTTCTGCGTTCTTGAGCTTGTACAAGAGTCCCTGATGCCACGTGTTGGCGAAGGCCTTTTCCACGTCCAAGAGTACCGCGACTGTTTTGAAGTTGTCCTGGAAGCCCAGGGCAGCCTTCTCAGCCAGTCGCAGCAACTGCAGGGTTGTGGAATGTCCAGTACGGAAACCAAACTGATGATCCGGGAGTAGGAGTCTCTCTTCGAAGAGAGGGGTGAGGCGAGGTAGGAGTAACCGCTCGAATACTTTCGAGACGATCGGAAGTAAGCTAATAGATCTATAGCTTGACGGGAAGACCGGGTCTTTGCCGGGTTTCAAAATGCATACCACCCGCGCCTCCTTCCAAAACGTTGGAAAGTGACGTAGGTGCAGGCATGCATTGTAAATCCGCGTCAGGTGGATTACGGCCTTTCTGAGTAGGTGCAGGAGCATAGGCGCCGTAACGCCGTCATGTCCAGGGGCTTTGTTAGGCTTTAGGTTTTTGAGTTGGGAAGCCACCTCTTTCGGGGTGACTAAAGGAATGCGGATCTCCTCATGGGGCGGCGGGGGCTCCTCATAGAGGTAGTCTACCGTCGCTTCCACGAGCTCAGCAAAGTCCTCGTCCTGAGGGTCTTCGCGGGGTTCGAATTGGGACTCCAGATAATCTGCGAAATCCGTGGCTTTATCCTGGGGCTCAAAAGAGAGTCTCCCACGGGTGCCATGGATGGGATGCTGAAACTGACTTTTGTCTTTCCTGAGGGATCGGATGATCCTCCAGGGTTGTTTCTCTTCCAGGTTTATATGTGCCATTGTGTGTTCCCAGGCCGCTTTGCGGTGCGCGCGAAGCAGGCGCCTTGCCAGGGATTTGAACCGCTGGTACACTGCCTCGATCCTGGGATGGCGGAAGCGCTGCCATAGCTTCCGTACGGTTGCCTTGGCTTTTAGCAGCTGACGGAGTTCATTCGGTATGGTTTCTCGGGTTAGGTTTGTTAGATGGGATGCGGTAGGTATGCGCGCGTATCACATTCAGGAGTTGGCGGGAGATGGCCGTGGCTGCCGCTTCCAGCGCTTCGATGGAATCGATGCGCGGTCGCGGGTCCACGGTTTGGTTTAGGTCTAGGACGGCTGCGTCGCAGTCGATCTCATTTATCTAGTCTGGTGTTACCAGAGCTGATACGGTCTCGGTTGTATCCACCACGACAGGGTCATGGTCGGAGTCCAACTCGTTGACCGCCGAGAGGTCTAGATGAAATGGTGTGTTCTTGGTGATTATGATGTCAAGAACATCCGGTCTGCCGCGAGCCGGATGACACGTAGGTCCTCTCGGTCCGTGCGCGACGAGGGCGGGGTTGCCACTGATGAGGCGGTAGAGCCCACGGCCTCGGGGGTTGTTGGTGCGGCTGTGCCAGAGGGCATGTTTCACGTTGAGATCTCCTGCGATGCATACCACTGGGTTAAGGTTGAGAAGGGTGGTGTAGTCCGCTTCATGGAAGCGGTGGTTTGGTGGGTCATATGCAGCTATCAGCAGCGCGTCTAGCCCGGCGACGGCAAGCCGGAGTGCACAGGCCTACACGTGCTGTAGTGCTGGGAGTTGGACAGGAGTATGGGTTATGTGGTTCTTAATGAAGATAGCTGTACCGCCACCCTGTCGGCCGACCCGATCGGACCGATGGGTGACGTAACTAGGCAGCGAGAAGTCAGTAACAGCATCCAGATGTGTATCGCAAACCATCAGGATGTCAATTCCGTACGATTGTACAAACTCAATGACGCCTGGGCGTTGCCCCCGGATGCCGCTCGCGTTCCAGTACGCGAGTCGCAAAGGTCTCCGAACGAATCTAGAGGCCATTACTTAGTGGAACCCGGGTACAACTGCTCCAAGGTTTGGAGGATCAGGGTGTGTTTCTGGAGGGGGGATAGTCTGGGGTCACTGTACTGCAACTTGAAGTTTCGCAGTACAGGTAGGACCTTACTTAGGAGGTCACCGAACCACAGAGCTAGGTCCTGAAGTTTATCCAGGTCCGCCTGTGGGATGGCCGCTGTAAAGGCCGAGGAAGCCGCTGTTTTGGTAGGTGCAGCGGGAGCCTCCGCTGCTGGAGTCGGCACTGTGGCGGCTGCTGCTGGAGCTTCCGCCACTGGTAGCTCTTGGAGTGCTGGGGGCATGGCCTCGGGTCTCACAGAGGTGGGAGCCTCTGATTGGCCCGACTGGCCGGGCGCCCGACGGTTCTTCCTTCCTCTCCTCCTGGACTTCTTTTTTGGAGAAGTCCGGCGTGGGCCCTCTGCCGAGGGCGTCGGGGCGGCTTCCTCCGTTGACGTAGACGGACCAGGTTGGGGGGATCGGGTCTCCGTCAAGGACGGAGCTGGCACAATCTCTGCAATGACTGCGGGGTTGGGAGTTGCTGCTGCCTAAGCGGCGCGCAGCGTTCCCTCAGCGCGGTTTAATGCCGAGGAGAAGGACTCCCCAGGGCGCACATTAGCTGGCTCCTGTGGGCCTTCACGGCGGCTCTCAACAAGGCGCTTCCGCACCTTACATCCTTTATATGAGCCCAAGTGCGCCTCACCACAGTTCACACAGTGGCGAGCTTCATGGGGCTTTGTGCAGTCCCTCAGTAGATGGGCTTCACCACACCGCAGGCATGCGAGCTTGCGTTCGCACACACTGCTAGAGTGATTGAAGCCCATGCACCTATGGCACTGCACAGGTCCCTCTTTGCCGTGGTATCTTTCGATACGCACGTCGGTGAAGATAAGCCGACGGACGGCGTCTACCGGCTGAACTGTCTGGGCGCGTTCCCTGGGTACCACGACCAGGAATAAGGGCATAGGCACTCGCTGATTGCCGTCGGCTGTTGCCACCGTCTTACTAAGACGTGCCACGGAGGTAGGGGTGATGTTGTACTCGTCCTGAAGGGCCGCCTTGACATCTTCAGGGGTGCAGTCGGAGTCAAGGCCCCGTATTACCCTACGCTCCACGTAGGGCCGCTGCAGCGAGTAGCTGTAGAACGGGATTTGTTCGTCCCGTAATACAGCCTTCGCTGCCTCGAAATCCCTTTCCGAGGAGGTATGGAGGTGGACTTTCCTTATCTTCCGCCGGGCCTCGAAGGGGCCCCTAAGCTTTGTTGCCAGCTTTCTCATTAGCACAACGTGGTTGCGGAAAGCATCGGCAAGTATAATTGGGATTTTGCGCCCCCCTTGGGTTGGGGGTTGGTTAATTCCCTGTGGTGGTGCGGTTGGGTTGGGGGAGGAACGACCGCTTCTGCGGCCCCCTGCGTGGACAGTTATCCACGGCCCGTCAAGTTCGACGTCGGTGTCGGAGTCGGGCATAGGGATGGTGTAAGGACTGGTGGGGTCCTGATTGGTGTGTGCACTCTCAACCGCTACGAGGCGGTGAGGCGAAGATAGCTTGCGCCTGTTGCTGCCGCCAATAGACGTCCTGCTTCGCTTGCGCGAAGGTTCGGTTGTCTCTGGTGAGGGAGTAGGTTGACTGGTGCTGCTTGGCTGTTGCCCGTCGTCATTGGTCAAGGTAGGTGCGGTTGCCCTACGGCTGTCCGCAGAGGACCGGACCTCCTTAGAGGAGGCGTCTGTGCGAGCCATATCGGCTCGAGGTTTCAGGCCAAAGGCCTTCACCCTTGGCTCTGGCCTTACGGACCCGCTGTTTCCGTTGTCAGTCGGTCTTGTCAGGTCAATGAAAAGAAAGATGACAGTAGAAGAGGAGTAGGAAATTAGGGCTGTTCCTGCTCTTTACAAAATGACAGCAAGCTGTCTGTGGGGTCGCTCGCACACTGGCGGCGGAACGGCAAGCTAATAGGGGGTCAGAGCCAACTGCGTTGCCGCTGTATAGAAGCCGAGCACCCGCAGGCGTCGGAGCTGCAAGCTAATAGAGGGACGGATGCCCACTGCGTTGCCGCTGGGGGAATGCTGCCGTGGCTCCTGACGCTGCTGCTGCTGCTGCTGCCAGATCCGCCGGTAGGTGGTGTCGTAGCTGCTGCCCAGAGTAGATGTCGGCCCTCTCGAGTCTCGGGAGGGGATCCGTGATGCGTGCCGCTTAGGGAAATGATGGAGTGCTTTATATCTACCTCGATTCTTTTCCTTGCACTTCCTGGCCTAGCAACTCCGACAGGGTCTCTTCTCCGCAGCAGCTACGGCGCACCACCTATCGGCGGACCTGGCAGCAGCAGCGGCAGGAGCCACTGCAGCACTACCTCCAGCGGCAACGCAGTGGGCTCTGACCCTCTTCTAGCTTGCCGTTCCGCCGCCAGTGTGCTGTCAATTCGTAAAGATCAGAAAATCACTACTTTCTTACTCCTCTTCTACTGTCTTCTTTCTTTTCATTGACCTGACAAGACCGACAGACAACTGATACAGCGGGTTCGTAAGGCCAGAGCCAAGGGTGAAGGCCATTGGCCTGAAACCTTGAGCCGATATGGCTCGCACAAACGCCTCCTTAAAGGAGGTCCGGTTCTCTGCGGACAGCCGAAGGGCAACCGCGCCTAAGATGACCAGTAATGATGGGCAGCAGCCCAGCACCAGCAAACCTCTTCCCTCCCTATAGACGGCCGAACCTTCGCGAAAGCGAAGCAGGACGTCTACTGGCGGCAGCAATAGGCGAAAACCATCTTCGCCACACCGCCTGGTTGCGGTTGAGAGTGAACCCACTCAGGACCCTACCAGTCTGTACGCCATCCTTATGCCCGACTCCGATACCGACGTAGAACCTAACGGGCCGTTTATAACCGTCCACGCAGGGGGCCGCAGAAGCGGCCGTTCCTCCCCCAACCCAACCACACCACCACAGGGAATCAACCAACCCCCAACTCAAGGGGGGCGCAAAATCCCGCCTATAGTTGCCGACGCTTTCCGCAACCACGTTGTGGTAATGAGAAACTGGCGACAAAACTTAGGGGCCCCTTCGAGGCCTGGTGGAAACTCAAGAAAGTCCTTCATACCTCCTCGGAAAGGGATTTAGAGGCAGCGAAGGCTGTACTACGGGACGAACAAATGCCGTTCTACAGCTACTCGCTGCAGCGGCCCTACTTGGAGCGTATGATTATACGGGGCCTTGACTCCGACTGTACCCCTGAGGACGTCAAGGCGGGCCCTCAGAACGAGTATAATATCACCCCTACCTCCGTGGCACGTCTTAGTAAGACGGTGACAACAGACGACGGCACTCAGAGAGAGAGCCTATGCCCTTATTCCTGGTCGTGGTACCAAAGGAACGCGCCCAGACAGTCCAGCCGATAGACGCTGTCCGTCGGCTTATCTTCACCGTCGTGCGTATCGAAAGATACCACGGCAAAGAAGGACCTGTGCAGTGCCATAGGTGCATGGGTTTCAATCACTCCAGCAGTGTGCGCGAGCACAAGCTCGCATGCCTGCGGTGTGGTGACACCCATTTACTGAGGGACTGCACAAAGCCCTATGAAGCTCGCCACTGTGTGAACTGTAAAGAGGCGCATGTGGGAACATACAAAGGCTGTAAGGTGCGGAAGCGCCTGGTAGAAAGCCGCCGTGGAGGCCCCCAGGAGCCAGCTACTGCGCACCCTGGGGTGTTCTTTGCGTCGGCACTTGACCGCGCTGAGGGAACGCTGCACGCTGCAGAGGCAGTAGCAATTCCCACCCCCGCAGTCACTGCAGAGACTGTGCCGGCTCCGTTCTCGGCGGAGACCACAACCCCCCAACCTGGTGCGCCTACTTCGACAGGGGAAGCCACCCCGACGCCCTCGGCAGAGGGCCCAATCCGGACTTCTTCAAAAAAGAAGTCCAAGAAGAGAAGGAATACCGACTCAGGAGACTCCAGCGGCGACCCCGCTGGTAGTCCCCGCCACAACCCCAGCAGCGGAGGCTCCAGCGGTAGCCCTGTCGGTAGCTGCCGCTGCACCTAGGACTACAGCGGCTTCCTCGGCCTTCTCAGCGGTCATCCCACAGGCGGACCTGGATGAAATTCAATACCTAGACCTGTGGTTCGGTGACCTCCTAAGTAAGGTCCTACCTATACTGCGCAGCTTTAAGTTGCAGTACATTGACCCCGGACTCTCCCCCCTCCAGAAGCACACCCTGTTCCGCCAAACGTTGGAGCAGTTTTACCCGGGTTCCGCTAAGTAATGGCCTCTAGATTCGTCCGGAGACTATTGCGACTCGCATACTGGAACGCGAACGGCATCGGGGGACAACGCCCAAGCGATCTTGAGTTTGTACAATTGTACGGAATTGACATCCTGATGGTTTTCGAAACCCATCTGGATGCTGTTACTGACTTCTAGTTACTGCCTAGTTACGTCACCCATCAGTCTGATCGGGTGGGCCGACAGGGTGGCGGTACAGCTATCTTCATTAAGAATCATACAACCCATACTCCTGTCCAACTCCAAGCACTACAGCAGGTGGAGGCCTGCGCAATCCGGCTTGCCGTTGGCGGGCTCGACGCGTTGCTGATAGGTGCATATGACCCACCAAAACACCGCTTCCACGAAACGGACTACACCACCCTACTGAACCTTCACCCAGTGGTATGCATCGCAGGAGATCTCAACGCGAAACATGCCCTCTGGCACAGCCGCACCAACAACCCCCGAGGCCGCGAGCTCTACCGCCTCATCAGCGGTAACCCCAGCCTCGTCACGCACGGACCGAGAGGACCTACGTGTCATCCGGCTCGCGGCAGACCGGATGTTCTTGACATCATAATCACCAAGAACATACCATTAAATCTTGACTCTCGGCGGTAAACGAGTTGGACTCCGACCATGACCCTCTCGTGGTGGATACAACCGAGACCGTATCAGCTCTGGTAATACCAGACTGGATAAATGAGATCGACTGGGACGCAGGCGTCCTGGACCTAAACCAAACAGTGGATCCGCGACCTCGCATCGATTCCATCGAAGCGCTGGAAGCGGCAGCCACGGCTTTCTCACGACAAATCTTGAATGTGGTACGCGCACATACTTACCGCATCCCATCTGACAAACCTAACCCGAAACCATACCTAACGAACTCCGACAGCTGGTAAAACCCAAGGCAACCGTACGGAAGCTATGGTAGCACTTCCGCTATCCCAGGATCCAAGCAGTGTACCAGCGGTTCAAATTCCTGTCAACGCGCCTGCTTCGCGCGCACCGCAAAGCGGCCTGGGAACACACAATGGCGAATGTAAACCTGGAAGAGAAACAACCCTGGAGGATCATCCGATCCCTCAGGAAATATAAAAGTCAGTTTCAGCATCCCATCCATGGCACCCGTGGGAGACTCTCTTTTGAGCCCCAGGAATAAGCCACGGATTTCGCAGACTATCTGGAGTCTCAATTCAAACCCCGCGAAGACCCCCAGGACGAGGACTTTACTGAGCACGTGGAAGCGACGGTAGACTACCTCTACGAGGAGCCCCCGCCGCCCCACAAAGAGATCCGCATTCCTTTAGTCACCCCGAAAGAGGTGGCTTCCCAACTTAAAAACCTAAAGCCTAACAAAGCCCCTGGACATGACGGCGTCACGGCGCCTATGCTCCAGCACCTACTCCGAAAGGCCGTAATCCACCTGACGCGGATTTACAATGCATGCCTACACCTCCGTCACTTTCCAACGTGTTGGAAGGAGGCGAGGGTAGTAGGCATTTTGAAACCCGGCAAGGACCCGGTCTTCCCGTCAAGCTATAGATCTATTAGCTTACTTCCGATTGTCTCGAAAGTATTCGAGCGGTTATTCCTACCTCGCCTCACCCCTCTCTTCGAGGGGGACTCCTACTCCCGGATCACCAGTTTGGTTTCCGTACTGGACATTCCACCAACCTGCAGTTGCTGCGACTGGCTGAGAAGGCTGCCCTGGGCTTCCAGGACAACTTCAAAACAGTCGCGGTGCTCTTGGACGTGGAAAAGGCCTTCGCCACCACGTGGCATCAGGGACTCTTGTACAAGCTCAAGAACGCAGAAATCCCTGCCCCCTACCTTCACCTGCTTAGTTGCTTCCTTCGGGACCGCACTTTCAGGGTGAGGGTGGAGGAGAGGCATTCTACAGTCAGACCCATAGCGACGGGAGTGCCGGAAGGCAGCGTTTTTGTCGCCGTTACTCTTTGCCACCTACATGTCCGACTTCCCCACAGAACCCAGTACTGCTACGTGCCATTATGCCGACGATGTCCTCATAATGGCACGTAACAAGAACGACCGTTATTGCTTCCCCCCGCTACGGAGACAGCTCCAGGCCTTAGGCAGATGGAGTGAACAGTGGCGGATGGCCATCAGCCCGCAGAAGAGCTCAGCTCCACTACTGGCTAAAGTCCGTGGCTGCGGCCGGAGAGGTCCCTGAGGTTGCGGCGGTGGAACCCCTGGGTCCGCACCGCCAAATACCTTGGAGTCCTCATCGACCGCGGCCTTACTTTCACACCACATGTCAGGGAGAAAGTCGGTATGGGCCACGCTGCCCAACGGCAGTTGCTTACCATCTTCCGCTCCACCATGCCCACACACCTAAAACTACGACTGTACCACGCGGTCATCTCGCCCCTGATGCTGTACGGCTGCGAGGTCTGGGGTTCGGCGGCTCGTCCCACCATCCGCAGACTGCAGACCGTGCAGAACAGGGCACTGAGGATGATATATGGCACTGACCGTAGATTCCCGTCCCACATTCTCCAATCCCATTCTGGACACAATCTACATTAAACTTCCTCCTCACCCAAATCCTCTGGTGAACACTCTCGGTCTCTACGACCACACGCTGCCTAGGATACACGTAAGCTACCGACTTCCCAAGGACGCCCTGGGATGGTAGTTTTTGGCCGCCTCTCCCTTTTTTACAGTATTACCCGCCAAGTTAAGCAGCATCGGGTCCGGTCACAACTCGGATGGTTGACCGTACAGTTGCTCTCCGACCAGATTCTGCAACACTGGCTTTCCCCCACCCCGTACCTACATCCTTTCAGTTCTCCCCGCTAGCTGGCACTGTTGACAGCCCGCAAGCGGCTGGCCAAGCAGCACCGGGCCTGGTCCCTCTCTGGGTGGGTGACCACTCCGGTAAGTAAGCCAGCCCGCGCCGGCTGCACAAAGGGAAACACCCTGCCCACATTATTTTGACACAGACGTAAACACTTGCACAAGACTACATCTTTTATATCACACGGGTAAATCCACGAGAAAAGCGGATAGGTACCGTGGTGATTTTCCCCCGTCCGAGTTCACTCGGGCGACTAGTTCCTGCTCCTGGCTCCTGGCTCCTTCCGCTTCATTTCCCTTCTTCATTTTTCAGTTTGGCGGCAGATGTGGCTCGAGGCTTTATATGCAGATATCACGGTTGCTTGCTCCGAGTAAAACCCTCTTCTCCTTAGTTGCGCTAGTTTTGGCTAGGTGTCACTGTAGTGGCATTCTTTCGGTGCCCATATAACCTCCCTGGCACGCCCAGGCTGCTGTCTCCAACAGCTGCTACGGCTACGCTCCTTACAATCCTTCAAGAGTTGCTTGGATTAAAAAATTATAACCTCAAAATATACAATTTTGAATAAACATCACACCAGCGGTGCACAAGGACCGTTGCACCGTAATAGGCAACCGTCGAGGAGCAATATTTGTCTCATCCCGTCATTCCACAACCCCAACACTCACCCGCCATCCTGGAAACCCCACAATCCCACCAGTGCGTGATTAAGTTCTCTCCGAGAACAGGGACACGTCTAACACACCTCGGGCTGCCCTCAGCCTGCACTGCTCTGGTCTGGTAGGCTGCTATCTAGTGAGACTGTTATGACTTCGGTGCGTCTCTGCGCTTAGCTCTGTCATTTCCTGTGTGCTGGCGCGTGGTTTACCCTTTTCTCATCCCTTTCCCTGGGGGTGGTAGGGCTGCAATAGATTAATACTTGGCCACAGTTCCGAGGTGTCCCCCGTCACTAGCATGCTCATACTTTACCCTCTCCTTTCTAACACTATTATGCAGTGGAGACAGAAACACGTGCTAAGTCTGAAGCTAATGCCACCACATATTATATCGCGAGATAAGGCTGATTTTTACAGAATTTGTTAAGCACAATTAGCACATTTCACATCTCTAATCTTTTAAACAATTTTCCGTATTTATATTTCTCCACAACGACCAAGATTTTTCTGAGCCATTAGCATTAATCTGTGTCCATGACACAATCGAAAGCAATATTTTCACAACATGTTAACAATGTGACAAGAAGTAAGCTGCTTGCTTAAGCGAAAAATTCGGAAATGAACTACTGCGCCTCTGCTGTAACGGTCCAGTTACTTATAGGTGAATCTAAAAAAACGTATTTTATATCATAAATTGAACTGTTAAAATAATAGGTTTTTAAAGTATCGGCTCGTGTTCGATCCCAAGCGACCGCATGTAAGATTTATGGTGGACAAAGCGGCGCAGGGGTGGGTTTTCTCCGGGTTCTCCGGTTTCGTCCGCCATCACATTCTACGGTGCTCCATCTTCATTTCATGTATCACAAGTGTCATCACCTGCGGTGCCATGGTAGTAAAAGCGGCTTTTAAACACTATAAAACCCACCCATTTTGAAACCTGAAGAGGACGGTCATCTTTCGTCCAGCTACTTATTTTTTCTTCAGCAGTTGCATTTGCAACGTGGTGGGCGGTTGGTGTGGTGGCTGGGAACCACAATATTCTGACAGAAATTAAGACAGAGCGGTCCTGGGCCAGGGGCTTATGCGCATACAAAGGAGGGATAGGGAGTTCAAGAAGAAGGGAGACCATTGCGAGAGAGCAGAGCTAGGGCTACTGCGCATATATCGGAGAGAGGGAATTCCAGGAGGAGGGAGACAATAGCAAGAGAACAGACATAGGGCTAATGCACATACATGGGAGAGATAGGGAATTTAAGGAGGAGGGAGACCATAGCGAGAGAGCAGAGCTAGGGCTAATGCACGTACATGGGAGAGATAGAGAATTTAAGGAGGAGGGAGACAATAGTAAGAGAACAGACCTAGGGCTAATGCACATACATGGGAGAGATAGAGAATTTAAGAAGGAGGGAGACCATAGCGAGAGAGCAGGGCTAGGGCTAATGCGGATATATGGGAGATAGGGAATTCAAGGAGGATGGAGACAATAGCAAGAGAGCAGAACTAGGGTTAATGCTCATACCTGGGAGAGATATGAAATTCAAGGAAGAGGGAGACAATAGCAAGAGAGCAGAGCTAGGGCTAATGCACGTACATGGGAGAGATAGAGAATTTAAGGAGGAGGGAGACAATAGTAAGAGAACAGACCTAGGGCTAATGCACATACATGGGAGAGATAGAGAATTTAAGAAGGAGGGTGACCATAGCGAGAGAGCAGGGCTAGGGCTAATGCGGATATATGGGAGATAGGGAATTCAAGGAGGATGGAGACAATAGCAAGAGAGCAGAACTAGGGTTAATGCTCATACCTGGGAGAGATATGAAATTCAAGGAAGAGGGAGACAATAGCAAGAGAGCAGAGCTAGGGCTAATGCGCATACATGGGAAAGATAGAGAATTCATAGAGACATGCTAGGTGAAATGTGAACCTAACTGAGGCTCAGAGTATTAGATGTATTTCTCAGTCCTTTAGGGTTCTTTCCAAGGTCGTTTGCGGTGTTTTACAGTTATTTTTATGCTTTTCTCAGAATTTTAACATTTTAACGATTTTTTGTATTGTTGGGTGCTGTTTGAAGACATTTCGGGTGCTTACAGATCATTTATAACATTTCTTGAGGGTCTTTCGAGTGTTAGGCAGCTTTTTCGAATGTTTTAATTGCATTTCATACCAATTTGAGGGCGTTAAGTACCTTACGACAGCGAGTTCCAGGATATTCATCAGATATTTTAACTCTTTTCAATTTATTTCACACTATTTCAAGTCATTTAAAGATGTTTTACGACTTTAGCAAAACTAGCTGCGAGGTACTCATCCGGCATTTTTTCACTCTCATCATCTCGTTTCACGTTATTTTGAGAGTATTTAGGGTTCCAAAAACAGGTATTTTAGCTTCTTTTGGAAGTTTTTGCTCATATTTTACATTATTTTTCAGTGTCTTCTAATGTCTTTTAAAACGACTACATACGTTTCTGTACGTTTTGGGATTATTTTTCAGTGAATGTAGTGCTCTCACATGCAGTTTTTCAGGATTTTAAAGGTGATTTTTAGCGTTGCCTCTGTTAATTTGTATGCTTTTAATGTCATGCCATACCATTTGGAAAGGGTGTTTAGGACTTTAGAACACCTAGATACAGGTTATTGATCAGACATTTTAACCGATTTCGATACATCTCGGATAGTTCTGTTGGCATATAGGACCATAAAAAAGACATTTTAGCCATTTTCAGCCGTTTTACCAATATTTTTCATTATATTCCAGTGTTTTCTAAGGCTTTTTAGCACTTTTACTGACACGTTAGCAAATTTTGAGTCAGTTTTGCGCTATTTCTAAGAGCTGTGTAACGCTTTCTGCCTCCGTACAGATCATTTACGACCTTTAAGCTATTCGGAAGTGTAGAGTAGTGTTAAGCCACCACGTAATAGGTATTTCAACCCACTTTGAATGTATTTTATTGGAAGCCCTATAAGGCCTTTATGACGGCGACAGATGTGTACTGTTGATATTTTTGCACGTTTAGTAGCACTTTAAGTGTATTTAAGGCAATGTCCCTTTCATGCGGCCTTGCAGACCACATTTCCTTGTTTGATAGTGTTTGATGTCTATTTATTCTAGTTTATGTCGTTTGTGCAAATTTTGTCTACTTTTCTGCTGTAAATACAGCTACCGTTCCTGTAAGTCAGCCGCTTTTTCGACCTATTTGTTACATTTCATAACATTTCCACGTGTTTCCTGATGATCCAATTGCTTTCATAATCTATCAAATATTTAGGTTAAAGGAAATCCCCCAAAATAGCCATGAAAGAACTCTAAAGTCAATTGCATTAAATAGAAGTTCACGAACAAAGAATTTTAGGAATACAGAAAATATCGGTAATTTTACTAAGATAAATAATAGCAGTATCTTGTTGTGTATATTTCACAAAAATATTAGGGGTTTAAGAAACAAGTTGATGAACTTTCTCTTAGTCTTGCTTCTGAAAAGTTACAGCCACATGTTTTATGCTTATCCGAACATCACTTAACAGAATAGGATTTCATGCCAATTTCACTGCATGGGTACTCTTTAGGAGCAGCATATTCAAGGAAAAATTTAAGAAAAGAAGGTGTCTGCATATTTGTAAGGCATGATGTGCCCTATAAAATCATTAATGTAAACAAGTTTTGCTTTGAGATAGACATAGAGATGTGCGCAGTTCAACTAAACATAAATCAAGTAAATTTTGCAATTATAGATCTATGTCGGTCCCCACTAGGTGGCTATGAGGTATTCAAAAAACAGTTAGATGATTCCTTAAAGTTTATATTGAAATCGAAACGAGAACTGATAATTTGTGGTGACATTAATATAGATTATCTTATACCTAGTCTCCGAAAGGACCAACTCAATTCTATATCTTTTACATGCATGTCACACACAGTAAATTTTCCTACAAGTATTCAGGGTAGCTCCTCTGCAGCAATAGATAACATATTCACAAATATAAATAACTTCAATAACCTTACCATTTGCAAATGGCCTTTCAGATCATGAGGCACAAATACTTCTCATTAAAGAGATTAACCTAAAGTTAAAACCAAACTATACATATTGTAGAACACGAAAAGTAAATGAAAGCACCCTTACATTGTTTAATTATGCCCTTCAACAAGAATCATGGACTGAAATGTATGAAATAAATGGAGTAAATGACAAGTTCAATCATTTCCTACAACATTTCAACTCTCACTTTGTAGCATCCTTTCCAGTCAAATATCGTAAAATATACAATCAGAAGGAAAATAACGCCTGGATTACAACAGGCATTAAAACTTCTTGCAAACGTAGCGAAAATTATACCAAGAACTGAAACATAATAGGACCCCAAACTTAGAATGTCATTACAAAAAGTATTGTAAAATTCTAAAAGAAACAATAAAAGCTGCTAAAATATTGCATTATAATAAAGATATATCCAATTCTGATAATAAAATAAAAACTATCTGGAATATAATAAAAAGAGAAACAGGTAAAGGATCTCAAGAAAGCTCCTCAATTGCACTGAATTCCGGTAATTAAAAAATTATGATCCTCAAAAGGTCTCAGATATTTTTAACAATTTCCTTTTGAATGTAATAGACAAATTAAATATAAATTATGGATGTAAAGAATCAGCATTAAGTTTCTTTCGTAAACAGAGTGCCTGAATTTAAAGTAAAAATGACTACACAGTTTGAAATAAAAAATATAATAAATTTGCTCATGACCAAAGATTCCTCTGGATATGATGAAATATCAAGTAAAATCCTAAAAGCATGTTCTGACCTAATAAGTATTCCCCTTAGCAATTTATGTAACGAATCACTAAAGGGTGGAATATTTCCTGACAGAATGAAGTACTCAATTGTCAAACCACTTTTTAAAAAAGGTAAACAGCATAATATCTCAAATTATAGACCTATATCTCTTTAGTCTCTTTTCTCAAAAGTGTTTCAGAAAGTAACGTTCAACAGGCTTTATAATTACTTCGAAAATAACAACTTACTTGCCAAAGAACAGTTTGGCTTTAGAAAAGGAATAGCGACAGATAATGCAACTTACAAGCTCACGCATAAAGTGTTAACAGCGTTAAATGAAAGGGAACGTGTCGCTGGAATCTTTTGTGACCTAGCGAAAGCTTTTGACTATGTGAATCATGAGATTCTGATAGCAAAACTACATTTCTATGGAATAAAGAATATCATACTACATTGGTTCATTTCATACCTAGAGAAGAGATAGCAAAGGGCTGGAATTACTAACTCCAATGCGTATCAAAATAGTGCCTCAGAATGGAAATCAGTAAAACATAGTGTTCCCCAGGGATCAATCTTAGGTCCTCTCTTGTTCTTGGTTTACGTAAATGACCTCCCATTATGCATTAACAGTATTGCAAGTATTTGTTTATTCATTCGCTCTAGTAAAAATTAAAGATTTCAGTGACTGTGTAATAAAATTAAACTATGTTCTAAAATGTATGTCAAATTGGTTCAAAGCAAGCAAACTCTCAGTAAACCTTGAAAAAACAATAACAATTAAATTTATATCTCCTCGCTCACCATAAACACAAATAGAAATAGGAATTAATAATACATTGTTAGAACAGCTAAATGAAGTCAAATTTCTTGGCCTTCAGTTAGATAAGCATTTGGACTGGAAGTCACATACGGCTCTTTGTTTTTATGTGTTTGGCACGAGCTTTATACACTTTTTTATAAACATATGTATACATGTATATTGTCTTGACAAGTTCTATGTTCAGTGGCTTCCTGGCCTAAACGAACTTATAGAATGCTTTCTAATCTAATCTTTACAGTTTTATCATATTTTTCCCTTGTTTGGATCCGTCATGAACATTTCTGTATTGTGTTCTATACTTTTACAGTACTTTAAGAGACATATTGTATCCTTTTTTAGAAACTTCAGAAGCCAACTTGTGAAGTTAGGGGATCTTTTTGCTTGGTTTTCAGCCATTATTAGGTTGTAAATCTAACATTACCTATCTTTTCGTTTCTTTATCCTTTTATTTGTCATTTTCCTTTGATATCTCTCTTTTCAATGCTTAGACTAGAAAAATGGCCCAAGCCTTTATTGTAGAAGTTTTTATTGTTTTGTGAGCATTATGCTTGTTGTTATTTTATTCGTCTTTGTTGTTTTGCAGTCTGTTTTTATTTTAGTCAAAGTAGTTTTCTCAAAAATAATTATCTTTACCTTTTATGTTGCTGTTATTGTTGTTGATGTAACTATTGAAACCTTTAGCATATTTTGTCTCTCATTATTAGTATTTTTAGCTTTTATTTCTTTATATAAAGGTATTTAACATGTGAGGTTAGGCATCTCTCTTCTTTTATCTGGACTTGAGACTAGCATTAGAAATGTGTTCTAATGGAAGAGTTCCCGCCGACCATCAATCATATTCTTGTTATTTTTCTAGCTTGGTCTGACTTTTATTAGGTGTATGAGAGCGTTTGCAGTGTAAACATCAATTTCTCTACTTCGTTACCGATGACGAGTAATACATGTAGTATTCTGTCATGATATGTTCACAGCTTTGTAATGAATATAAGCATAGGTTGATAGTCCGTCATCAGCAATCACTGTTTTTATATCTAGGGGTGATAGAGCGAGTTTGCTGAGTTTTACAGACGAAACGTTATGCTGTTTTAATAGGATCAAATTCATAGGAGTTCTTATTATTTCGCTGTTTATAAGACAATATACATAACTGTTGAATGTGACGTACTGCCAAATACCGCTTCGTTATATACCTTTAACTTTTTTTTTTTATTATTCCTTATTCAATATCGAAAGTATATATCTTAAATCTCAGTCCCACAAAACGTTGGATGCGTTTCCGTTAGCTTCATCTTGAAACTTTTCTCAAACTTTTTTTCTTCTGAGTGAAGTGGCACACGTGGCTTGCAGAGTAATCAGATGTATCTAAATGTTCAAGAAATTACATTTTTTCCTGGTATATGTGATTTGCTGTGATTCGATGAAGCCGTCCGTCTGTATGTACATAAGCGTTAGGATTTTAGACCCATAATACGTCAATAATATATCATATTAGTATGATTACATGAGGGTTTTTAAGATAGCCAGTACGCTCATTATGATGTATATTGACTTATTAAACAATATCTGACATGATGCCACATAAACAGCTGATAGGTTAGAACCACAGGCTTAGCAATCAGTCAATGAATGTAGCCTTAGCAATTATTTTTTCAAATGTTTTCTCGTTTGTCACAGGGCATATATCCATTTAATTTGGTATATTTTCCATGCATTTTCCAAGTTCAGCATTGCTGAAGAAATTGTAAAGTCCCTATTTCCAGCCCAATGCCTCAGCTTGTCATTAAACGGTGTGCAAGGCTTTAACTAACACGACTGCTGAAATAGCAGCACACGATGAATATTTGCTAGTCGTAACCCATACGAGAATGTCGCGTAATGAACAACATACTTCTACCTGCTTCCAAGGTGTGTAGTTAGTTTCTGTACACCTGAATACTTTGGTTTCAAATACTCAGGCATGGATGGTGAATCATTATAAGGTTCATGAAGCTCAATGGGATATTCCACATCAACTTCAAAAATATTTCCTGCAGGGTCATCCGTTTAGTTTTTTCTATATTAATACTATCAGGACAAAGCCACTGAAATTTTCCGTAAAGCAGTGGATGCTGCACAGTCCATCCTAATTGGTTATTTGCGTCTTCGTATGCAATAAATTGAGTTGGTTTATTAGAATCAAAGTCCTCCATGTAGGTGTTGTTAGCCTGTGCATGCCTTTGAGACACTTGACATAATCCTCCCCTTATAACAGATTGCACAATGAGAAGCTGCTCATAATCTAATAAAAATTCTAGTTGAATCCCGGTATACAAAAGCATAGCATCCCAGGTAAGCCTCAGAGATGTAAAGTAATGTGCAGGGTCAACTTTATCAGTATTCAATCTTTGCTCTCTGAAGGCTTCAAAAACATATGCGAGTAACAAAACATCCTAGGTTAAGTAGACATCATTGTATTCTTCCAAATTACGGACATTAAAATGCTTCCGTACATTTTGGCATGTTCATAGTCTTGATGATTGATGTGCTCTTTATTTAGTGTATTGTAGAACGCTTTCTTTGGAGGCAAGCATGTTTTTCTCAAAACATACCATTACGTGATTTAATCATAGAGTAATAATCATTTGCGTGTCACCAAGTCAATATTCTCTTCTCTAAAGTATCTGTTTGTCTCAGGAAACGACTTTAGTATATATCCACAAAGCTAAGTCTAATATTCTTCGAGTATGAAATATACTTTTCTTCTAAGCACGGAATCCTCTTCACTCATTCGTTTGTACAGCCTAGCTGTTTAACGATGAAATGTGAATCACATCCACTTAACTTGTGCATGAATACAGGAACATAATTAGATGTTTTTCAGACTAGATTGTACTTATGTGAAGACTTCCTCGAATTTGACCAGTCAACTGATCATAGTCCCTTACCTTACAGTTATTTGCAGTGAATTTTTATTACATACATATCATCAGATTGAAGACACGAATCCTCCTGTTTTCATCCGACAGCTTCGGAAATATAGCAGATTTGTATATACTGCTAATCTTATTTGCAAAAGAGATTAGATAATCCATAAAATTGTCTGCAGTATCATATGCTCTGAATACACAAGGGACAACTGGAGGATCAGTCTGTGACTGTTCAACAGATGACGCCGGTCTGACATAAACAGCGAAAATTGGAGAATTTTTCTAATAAGGTGTTGTATAAGAAGCATCAGGATTAAACTCACATGAGTAATACGGACTAAGAATACTCTCAAAATGTGCATAGATGACACCCGGGAGTTTCAATGTTTTTCCTCATTTTTAAACTGATTGATAGAAGTTTCCTTTGTACGCATATCTGTCCTAGCGATAGCATGCTGTAGATAGTAAGTAGCATGCTCCTTCAGTTCTATTCCACTACGTTCATATCAGTCATTAAAATCGGTGAAAGGGTGTTTTGAGGGATACGCTCGTCCTTCATATTTTGCCTTTTGTTCTCGAATAAGCTTCACAAACTTCTTGATGTGTACATAGAGAAACTTTCCATTTCCATCACTCAGCAGAAGGAGATTGCAATGGTGAGATAGTGCTTCCTCCACAACCTTTCTTGGAAAAACTTCTTTCTTTTCATCCAGTCCAAACACTTAGATAGCTATTTTATTTTTATTTAAAATGTCGGAATTTCAGACAATGTCGTAGGAAAGTGATGCACCAGAAGTCATATTTTTTTCTCGAGTTTCTTGTAGTTGCTGACATGTTGAGGGTTCTTTTGAAAGTATGTATTGTGCAAGAATAATGTATAAAATGCACCTCTCATAACGATAGTTCTGAGGATTCTTTGCTTCTATAGATGCAAGTAGAGGAATATAACTGTACCCGCGCAGGGGATTGTACTTGTTCATTCGCACACGTAGTCCCTCCACAGCCAACAGAGCATAATTACTTCCTTTAAGCTTTGATTCCTCCATTTCAGCAGCTAGTTTCTTGAATTTAGTCCCCAGCATGGTATATAAATCAATTGGAAGATACATTACATGATTGATGGTTTTGAAGGCCTTATGAGTAGTTTCTTCAAATCGACATTCCAATAACCAGTTAATCGTCACAGCTTTATGCTACAAGAGCTGTGTTTGGACAGATTGTATAATCCTGTGCTTATTTTTTGGGAGGTAAGCCTTCATATCCTTGTCGAGTTGCATTGGATGAAGTTAGATTTCAGATGCCGTTCAAACGATGTCTCATATTCTTTCATGTAACACTTATTCTGCTTTGTGGTCAATAGTTAATGTCTGGTAGGTTTGGTTTTTGTTTTTATCGGGGCATGCCTGCATCCAAATACTCATCATGACGTATTCCATTGTATCCGCTGCGTAGGTTGTAGCACAGTGTTTTCATTTGAAGAGTTGTCCGCAGCTCATTTCATGCCGTCTCTTGCTATAGCATCTTTGAAAACTTTTACCACACATAATACAAATTAGCCAGAAGCATATTTCGTAAATATTTCGCTGAATGTAGCTTTCTGCATGTCTTCAGTCTGATAAATTCTGCTAAGTATGATTAAATTGTCTGAACGTTTTTCACCCTTACACGTTCTTAAGAGTACTGATATCTAGTTTTGCTAAGAGGAGTTGATGTACTCGAAGCAAACTGGTGCAATGAGGTTCTACTTTTTTTTTTTTTTTTTTTTTTTTTGGAAAGGGGAGACAGAGAGAGAGTTGGAGGGTTGAAAGAATGGCTTATCTCGCCATTGGGTGAAGATTAGAAGGGAAAAATCGGGTGTGATAGGAAAGGAACAGTGAATGGGGAATGATGGAGTTCCGCGGTAGCACCTCCGTGATTATTGGTAAAGTTGATGTTGCTGCAGCATATGGGGCTGCAACAAGGAATGGCTTATCTAGTCTGTAAACATGACCCGAGGGCCCTGAGTACAGCGCTAGGGAGTCTTGGGTGTGCTTTAGCACTGATGTCTGGTGGAACGGGTGTGTGTGAGAGGGCATGAAGTTTTGGTGGTAAGGTCCTGAAGAATCCGTTGGTGACTACTTGCAATTTGCTCGGCCACATTGTTGACTGTCAGTTCTTGGCTGTCAAGAACTGCAGTATAGCATTTATTGACGTCCTTTCGGGTTCCCTTGAGTAGGTCATCCAGAAAGGTGAGGCGTAATGGCAATTTTGAAGTTTGAACATAGAGGTCCTGGTTGGCCTCCAAGATCCTGGCGTTTACGTCGTGGATTTCCTGTAGTAGGGTGTAGAGGACGTCCAGCTCCAAGAGGAACTCAGACGTGACCTTTTTCTGGGCTATGGCATCGGTGTCTTGACGGTTGGCTGTAGAAGTGGTGTGGGCGTCTGAGATGGCTGCGGTCATGGTAGTGAGGGCTTCTTCCAGCGTGTTCAATCGGCCGCTAATGAGCAGGACCTCTGAGTGCAGGTCCTGCACGGCGTCTTTAACGGCGCTGTCGGATGGCGCTTCTGCCTGTGGGGTGTTAGTGGCGGCAGGCAGGTGATGGGTGATGGAGTCTTCCGTCTGCGTCGAGGTGGTGGTTGTTGAAGTCCTCGCCTTTTTGTCTATGGGTGTGGCGGCAGAGGCTGGTGTCAGGTGGCGGCGGCTGCGTGGGTAATAGGGGCACTGCGCCTGTCCTGTGAAATGACCAGGGCCATCACAGGTGGCGCAGTACCGGCGTCGAAATCTGAGATCATGAGCTGCGCATTCAGCTGTCAATCTGGGCGCCCCACAGTAGTGGCACCGTGGGGGCTCAGCGCAGGTGTCGGCGGTGTGGCCGAATGCGCAGCAGCGGCGACATGGAAGCTGGCGACTACCTCTGCTGGCCTCAACTGTGTGACGGCGCCCACAGATGAGCAGACCGTCAGTCAAGGCTGCAGTGTAGTCGGTTGCGTCGGAGAATTCGAGGCGCACCAATGGTGTTGGACCCCTCGAACTAGTGATACGGGAAGCCCGTATCACTGAGGGCCACTGGTGGCGAGCTGCTGCGGTGAAGAAGCGGTGGGGGAGGTCCAGCGGAACTCCCCGGATCACCGCGCTGTGCCTCACAGGAAGCACAGGTTGGTTGGGCTGCGGCGGCTGCGATGTACATGGCTCGGTCACAGCGGCGGTGGATGATTTGCTGGCCGGCAGGTGCGGCTGCAACTGCCGGCATTCTGCGGCGGCTGGAGGCGGAAGGGTGGCACTGCTCTCAGCCGAGAGGGCCGGTTGGTGCTCGGCTGTGGCTGCGGCGACTGGAGGCGGAAGAGTGGCACTGCTCTCAGCCGAGAAGGCCGGTTGGCACTCGGCTGTGGCTTCGGCGGTGTATGAGGCGGTTTGGTTTCCGCGTTTCTGCTTGGACGGAAGTGAAGGCGGTGCTGAGGCCGGCAACTGCGGCAGCAGTTGCCGGGAGCTTGCGGCAGCGGCGACCGGCGATTGCGTTGGCGGTTGCCCGGCAAGAGCGGGAGCTAAAGCCGGAGAAACCGTCCAAAACGCGCTGCCATTCCTAGGTGATGGCGGCGGCGACTCACCCGGTTCAGCTGACGGTGAGGTTGCGGCGGTAGTCCTCTTCCTTCGGCGACCTTTCTTCGTCATCTCTGCACCTCTCTCCCAGGTTCTACTGTAGATAGTCCTCCTATTTATACCAACGTCACGTACTTGTAGGGGTCAGGTGACTTAAACCATGTCATTACCTGGGTTTTCTGTGCTTTCTGTTCAGATAGCTATTACATTATGAGGTTTCAAGAAGTTAATTTACATGTTCGGAGGCATGTTTTTGTCTGCTTTAAAATATTTTATGCTTTTATCCGAAAAACTCCATTTATTATTATATACTCTAGGAATAAGCATGTAGACTTGACATTTCTTCATTCATTTCCTGCTGAGTTTCCCATAAAATCCGTCCTACAGATCAATGCATCTGCTTCCCCCTAAAACCGATTTTCAATTTTTTAACCCCAGGCATGATCCTTTTAGCCTCATACGTCACTACTTAACATTACCCCTATAAAGCCCGTTTTTATCATGTCCATTCTCGTACGATCATGTTCAGACACACTATCTTTCCTGAACATCCACTATCCACGATGGAAAGATAGGAGCTAGACTAACTGTATACACTCCTCCCTAGTACAGGACAGTCATATTTCAAATGCTTTAAGAAGTTAAAATGATATATAAGGCTTATGTTTTTTTTTTTTTTTTTTTTTTTGTATCCTTTACTACCTCTTGTAGCTTTTATATACTTTTATACGGATAAACCATACATTTTCATTTAAACTTGTACATTGCATGTGAAGTTGGAGGCAACTCATTCATTACCGTGTTGCTTCCTCACAAATGTTATTCAAGAGGCTATGGCATCTAGCTTCCCCCAAAAATGCGGTTCGCATAATATTTTCACTAATGTATCAGCTTCCGTTTATAATAATTCCATATAGCCCCAGGGCAGTATCTTAGGCACAACCCTATCGGATGAAGTATTATTTAATTGAGTCGTATTTTATAGAAAATTTCAGTGTTCGAAGGCTTAGGTTTTTATACATAGCTAACTCATCATGTTAAATACATATATACACGCATTCCAGGGTTTATCCAGCTTAAATTTTGCAGTGAATATAAATCATAAGAAAATCTCATGACATGAAAGGAACTATTATCTGGTTTAATATCCCAATATTCGCCCTTAATGTGTAAATTTATTTAAGCTACATTACCCTCTTTGTTTAGAAGCTATAAAAACGGACCCTTTATGGTCTCGAACTAAGGCCCTGATGTTAACTATTATTTTTTCATCAATATTCAAGAGCGGAGGGAGGGCCAACCGCTTGCGGTTCATTCGCTGTTCTCATGTACATTTCTATAAGAGCTATTCACTTTGAAATTAAGTTGCATTAGAGTCGGAGATCAAAGCGGGTCGTCTAGAAGAAGTAATTAGAGTCTATATGCATCAAAATACACGCTTTCTTGTTAATGTCGGTAAAATAGTTGAGAGTTACGCTCAAAGCTTAAAATGTCCTCGAAAGCTATAGATTTGAACCCAGCACCTAAAGTTACTATGCATTATCACAACTGTTGTCGCGTAATAATACATGTGTTGGAAACATTGCTCCCTCTGGTTAGAATTGATAGATCCTCAGATAATTATTTTTAAATATTTTGCTCGAACCCGAGAATTTAAAGTAAGTTTGTATGTATTTAAATCATAGCATGTAAGGCTATATACAGAATAAAGTTTATTCCAAGCCTTTATCAAAATTAGTATAACCCCTATAAAAGATTAAAGTTTCATAAACGACCTCGTATCAAACTGAAACCGTTAGGTTAAAATCAATTTAATCATAGTTTGGTATTATAAGGGCATCAATACTCACTTTTCAATGTCAATGTAGGCCTTATAGTTCAGGATTCAGCCAAAAACTTAAAAAGTCATCCAAAGTTATGGATTCGAAACAAGGACCCAGGATTACAAATTATAATTTAATCTGATGTAGCTTAATAATATTTACCATAGTATTTGTACCATCATGCTAGGACTAAAGGTTCCTGAAAAAATTAGGTTTAGGTATTCACTTCGAGCCCCAGACCCATGTAAAATGGTGTATGTTTATAACATTACACTAATTCCTATCTTTTGAATGCAATTTACTCGAAGTCTTTATCTTAGTGGAAACCAGTAATAAGCGGAAACTTAAAAATTAGTTAAAACATGATGAGAACCGGGTTTTTAGGGGAAGGTAGATGCACTAACCTGTTGAATGATCTTTATGAGGAAGCAGCAGGGTAATGGATGAGCGGCCTCCAACTTCACTTGCAATGTACAAGTTTAAACGAAAATGTACGGATTTATGCGTATAAAATCATATAAAACAAAAAAAAGGGCATTAAAACATTAAAAAAATATGCGTCTGACATATAACTTCTTAAAAAACATCTATAATATGGGTGTTCTATACTAGTGGGGGGGATGTATATAATTGGTCTAGCTATGCTACCTTTCCATCGTGGGTAGTGTTCAAAAAGAGCATTTCTGAACATGATGATGCGAGAATAGATATGATAAAAACAGGCTTTTAGGGAGTTATTAAGTAGTGACATATGAAACTGAGAATATCATGCCTGAGTTTAAAACATGAAAACCGGGTTTAGGGGAAAGTAGAAGCATTAATCTGTTAGACGAGTTTTATGGGAAACACGGCAAGCAATGAATGAAAAACTTTCAACCTTTCATGCTTAATCCTCGAATAAATGATAATACATGGATTTATGTGGATAAAAGTGTATAAAAAGTATAAAATATGTTTACAAAAAGACAAAAGCCTGCGTTTGATATATAATTTAACTTCTTAAAGCCTACAAAATCTGAGGGCTATCGGAGCAGAAAACAGAGAAAATCCAGGTAATGACATGGCTTATATCACGTGATCTCCTAATAAAGCCGTGAAGTTGGTATGAATAGGAGGACTATCTATAGCAGAATTTATCACCTAAAAATCTCAACATCGCAACTGTCAACACCATGGAAACATCGCATCCGACTTGCTTCACATCTCAAGAGAAGAAGATGACAAAGAAGATGAAGAATAACAATGACAGCCAGCAACACTATACACCCTATTTAACGACACAGCTGCCGCCACATCAACCGACGCTGCACCAAATAGCACTGCAAAGGGAATCTCAGCATCAGGTAGCTCCACATCCAGCCCCTCCGAGAGTAATTCAACAACGACCACCGCTTCAACACCAGTGCAGGATGCCCCCGAGCGCTTCGGGTACTTCCAGTACAGTATAAAATGAAGTGCACCCACAACTACCCGAACGGTTTTTAAGGGGAGGTTCCAGGAGGTCTGGCCTACCATAATTATAGCCAAGAGATTCACAGCTTCCGAGGACTAACATCACTTATTCGACTAATCTTCGAACATAAACACCACCACAACGCCGCCTTCTCTTCACACTGCCGAAAACACAGCTTCACAAGACGACGCAATTACTGTGCAACTTGCAACCGACGAGACCACTACACTGGGCAAAGCTGCTGTCCATTTTACTAAGAGCCACCACATCACAGCACCACACTACTCCATGAACGGACTCCAGGTGACACAGAAACAACAAATGTACTTCCAATCAATAGGAAGTAGCCTCAACAATCACCTGCACCTGGACTCAACAATACAGAAGCAACTACAAACCTGAGGAAACAATCACCGCCATCTCCACTGAACCCACAGCCAATAGATAAGAAGCCGACATTCAAAGTTCCAGAGCGTCCTCCCGGAGTGAAGGAAATATATCTTACCACCATCATCTCAACAATTCGGCTGACACTAACTACTTTACAGGAAAGTCTTTCACAGATGGTCCACGACTTCAAATCAGCCACCGACAGACTCAACAAATCCATTGAATCTTTCATCAGTCATCAAAAGAGCTTTCTAGCCCACATCACCAAAAACTCTCCAAGAATTCTGCCCTCCATACGATCAGGAACTCACCGAACATCTTATGACAACATGTACCAACATCAACCAGACCATTGCACAACAACGGGTACAATTAAAGGAACACGTCACCCAGGCACTCACAGAATACTACTTAGAAAAACGTAAAAAAAAAAAAAAAAAAAAAAAAAAACCGCTAAGAAGAAGATCCCCGAAACTCCTTTTCTTACAATCCTTTACTACCCGAATGCCAGTCATACCTTGGTCCTGTCTGTCACCCGGAAGCTCCCGCATCCCTCTGCTGAGTCACCTCGGCCGGCAGGCACCTACGCTACATTAACGAGGATACTCACCGGAACCTCCTTACATTGACTTGTTTCCTTCACATCCCGATACTCCTTTCCTAATCCCGCACTCCAGCTAATGGCGAGATAAGACCTTTTTTCTACCTTCCAACTCTGTCTATATCTCCAACTATAAAAAAAAGAACGAAAAAAAAAACTTCCCTGCGGCAGATTGCTTCGAGCACATCAGCTCCTCTTAGCGAAACTAGCTATCAATAGAGTCAAGGACATATGAAACTGAGAAAACTTCAGACCTTTTAATCATACTTATAAGGATTTATCAGATAGAACACATGCAGAAAGCTACATTCAGCGAAGTATTTACGAACTATACTTCTTGCTACAGCTGTATTAAATGGGGCAAAAGCTTTCAAAGGAGCTATAACAAGAGGCGCCATGAAACGAGCTACGGACAACTTTTCAAATGTAAACACTCTGCTGATACCTTCACCAGCGAATACAATGGAACTCATCATGAAGGGCATTGTGATGCAGGCATGCCCCTGAAAACAACAAAACCCGAGCGTACCAGACTTCAATTATTTACAATGCAGAATGAATATGACAAGAAAGAGTATGAGACATCGTTTGAAGGGCGTTTGAAATCTTAGTTCATCCGACACAATTCCAGCTAGGACCTGAAGGCTTATCTGCAGGACAATAAGCACAGGATTATACAATCTGTCCAAACAGAAATCTTCATACATAAAGCTGTTAGTGGAATGCCGATTTGTAAATAGTGCTTTAGAAGCTACTGACGAGACTTTCAAAATCAGAAATCATGCTGTGTGCCTACAAACTGGTTTCAATACGAAAATTAAAAAAACTAGCTGCTGAAATGGAGAAATCAAACTTAAAGGAAACATTGGGTTCTGCTTGCTGTGGAGGGGATACGTCTGCGAATTAAGTAGTACAACACACAATAGTAGTTATATTCCTCTACCTGCAATCATAGATGCAAAGAAGGCGTGTGTGAATCCTCAGAAACATCGTGATGAGAGAGGCTTTTATACATTATCCTTGCACAATGCATTCAAAAGAACCCTCAGTGTGTCAGCAAATACAAGAAACTCGAAGAAAAGTATGTCTTGCAGTGCATCACTTTCCTACGCGATTTTCTGAAGACCCGACGTTTGGAAAGGAAAATACAATATCTATCAATATATTTGGAATGGATGCAAAGAAAGAAGTGTTTCCAATAAAGATTGTGGAGGAAGAACTAACTGACAACTGCGATCTTCAATTCCTGAGTGATGGAAATGGAAGGCTTCGCTGTGTAGAGAAACTTATTCGAGAACAAAGAACAAAATATGCAGGACGAGTGTATACCTGTAAACACGGCTTCACCCATTTTGCTGACCGATATGGACATAGTGGAGTGGAGAAACTGGAGAAACATGCTACTGTCTGCAGACTTCAGCTATCGCTATGATAGTTATGCCTACAAAGTAAACTTCTATCATTCAGTTTAAAAATGCGGAAAGGTTGTTGAAACTCCCGTATGCCATCTATGCAAATTTGAGAGTATTCTTAGTTCGTATTACTCATGCAGGTCTAATCCTGAAGCTTCTTATAAAACTCCTATAAGAAAAATGCTCCAATTTTTTCACTGCTTACGTCAGACCGGCGTCATTTATTGAACAGCTACAGACTGATCTTCAAATTGCCCTTTACATACAGAAGATATGATGTTGTTGAGAAATTCATGGATCATTTAATCTCCCTTGCAAATAAGTTTAGCAGCACATACAAATCTGCTAAACCTCTGAAACCAATAGAACAACAACAAGAGGTATGCGAGTCTTCTACCAAATACTACTTGTGTAATACTAAATTCATTGAAGAAAATTGGAATGTTAGGGATCATGAACATTTGACTGGCCAATATCTTGGAAGTCTTCATAACGAAGACAGTCTAGCCTGCAAAACACCGCAATATATTCCTGTTTTCATGCACAACTTAAGCGGATATGATTCTCATTTCAACGTTACACAGCTATGTTGTGCAAGCGAAAGAAAGGAGGCGATTCCGTGTTTAGAAGAAAAGTGTAGTTCATTCTCGAAGCATGTTGGAGATATAAAGCTGCGGTTTGTGGATATAAACAGATTTGCTAATTCCAGCTTGGATAAACTAACAAAACTCCTAACGTCGTTTCCTGAGACAGGCAAGTAGTTTCGAGAAAACATATTGTTTTGGTGACACGAGAGGAAGTATTACCCTATGATTAAATCACGTCAAAGTATGTTTTGAAGGAAACATGCTCTCCTCCTAAAGAAGCGCTCTACAAAGACTAAATGAAGAGGAAATCAACGATTCAGACTACGAACATGCTAACAATGTATGAAGGCAGTTTCATATCCGAAATTTGAGAGAATTCAGTGACTTCTACGTAGCCTCAGATGTTCTGCTACTCGCAGATGTGTTTGAAGCCTTCAGAGAAGAAACATTTTATACTCATAAAGTTGATCGTACACATTACTTTACATTTCCTGGCATTATCTGGGATGCTATGCCTGTGTACACTGGGATTCAACTAGAATTTTTATTGGATTATGAGCACCTTCTCATAGTGGAATCTTGCATTAGGGGAGAATTGTGTTAGATGTCTCACGGTATTCCCTGGCTCCTATATGGAGGAGTTTGATCCTGATAAACCAACTCAACTTATTACACACGGAGTTGCAAATAACCAATAGGGATGAGCTGTGCAGCATCCACTGCCCTATGGAAGATTTCAGTGGGGTTCTTTTGATAATATTAATATAAAAACGCTAAAAGAGGATGATATTATTGGATATATATTCGAAGTTGATGTGGATTATCCTGTTGAGCTTCAAGATCTTTATAATGATTAGCCATTCTCTCCTTAGTGTCGAAACCAAGGAATTGAAGTGTAAACAAAACTAATTACACAGATTGTAAGCAGAAAAAAGTATGTTACTTATTACGCGACGTTAAAACAGGTACTCTCACATGGACAACGACTAGTAAAAATCCATCGTCTGCTACAATGTCAACAATTGTGTTGGTTGGAGCCTTACATGGGGTTTAATAACAATCTGAAACAACAGGCTGGAAATGACTTTCAAAAGGACATTCACAAACGCTTCAACAATGCTAAGTTTGGAAAACCATGGAGAATATACGAAATCGAATAGATATACGACTTATGAAAAACCAGCAAACTATGGAAAAGCTGATTACTAAGTCTACATTCATCGATAGTAGTATATATGGACCTAACTTAGCAGCTGTTCATATGGCGTCATGACAGATTGTATTCAACAAGCCAAAACACATTGAAATTAGCGTACTGAGTATCTCAAAAGCCCTCATGAACTCATACCAAAATGATATGCTATTGCCGCATTATAGGACTGAAAACCTGAAGCTTATGTATTTGGTGACGGATTCCTTCATTCATCGAGTCGCTAAAACTGACATATACCGGGACAAAATGTAATTTACTGAACATTATAGATTCATCTGATTCCATACAGAACAAAAGTGTTGGGAAAGTTTAAGGATGAGGCTAAAGGGAAAAAGCATCCAACTTTTTTCGGACTGAGATCTAAGATGTATGCTCGTGATTTGAAGGAATATTAATAACATTTGATTGATTGTCTTAAAAGTAGGGAAAAAATATGAACTTCTATGAATTTGACCCTGCCTTAACAACATAACGTTTCGTCTGTAAAGTCATCAAAGTCACTCTATCGCCACACGATAATAAAAAAATCGATTGCTGATGTTGGAATATCAACTTGTGCTTATGATCATTAAAAAACTGTGACCGTATCAGGAGAGAATATTACATGCATTGCTCATCATCGGTAACGTGTAGGAAAACTGAAGTTTACACCGCAAACGCTCCCATGCACCTAGTAAAAGACACATAAAGTTATAAGAATATGAAGAATTAAAATGAGGGTTGGCGGGAATTCTGCCATAAGAAAAACATTTATAATGCTGGTTGCGAGCCCAGATAAAAGAGAAGAGACACCTAACCTTACATTCTAAAAATGTTTATATAAAGAAATAACAGTTTAAAATACTAACAATGCATTGGAAGATATGCCTAAGGCTTTAACAGTTACAGCATTAACAACAACAACAGTAACAACGAGGTAGAGGTTTGTATTCCGGAGTAAAATAATTTGATTAAAATAAAAAGAGCGAATAAAACAATAATAAACATAACGTTCACTAAACAATAAACGGATGGAGAAAAATGTTTGGAGCATTCTTTTAGTGTTAGCATCGAAAAGAGGGATATCAAAGAAAAAAGACAAATAAAAGGATGAAGAAACGAAACGTTAGTTTATGTTAGATTTACAGTTTAAGTAAAGCTGAAAACCATGCAAACATGTCCTTTCGCTTCACAAGTTGGCTTCTGAAGCTTTTAAAAAAAGGATATAATGTGTCTCTTAAAGTAAAAATATGATAAACAATACCGAAATGCCCATAACGCATCCAAGTAAAGGAAAAATATGATAAAACTGTAAAAATATTTGATTAATTATGAAAGTGATCAGATCATCAGGGAACATATGGAAATGTTATAAAATATAACAAATAGCGCGAAAAACGTGAGAAATGCTGGACCTATGGCTGAAATTACAGAAAAAATGCAGAACATTGTCTTGGGAGAGCCATAAACTAGCATATAAATTATAGCAATTACTAACAAACATAGGAAAAAGGGTCTGCAAGGTCGCATGAAAAGGACATTGCCTTAAATACGCATAAAATTCTCCTAAACGTAAAAATATATCGTCAGTACACCTTCACCGCTGTCATTCAGTTCTTGAGGAGCTTCCAAAAATACATTCAGTGGGTTTAAGTACCCATTGCGTGAGGTTTAACACTGCTCTATAGTTCTGAATGACTTAAAGGTCGTAATTTATCTGTCAGGAGACATAAAGCGTTACAAAACATTACGAAATACTGCAAAATTGACTAAAATGTACTACAATGCTAAAAGAGTCACAAAACACTGTAAATAAAGCAAACTAACAGCAAAATCGTTCGAAAAATCACAATATTCCTATTTTTAACCCCTATAATACCCCCAAAACACCTAGAAATAAGATGAAAAGAGTGAAACATTTCCCAATGAATACCTCACATTTAGCTGCACTAGAGTCCTAAACACCCTCCAAATATATGAAATGCTATTAAAAGCATTCGAAACAGCTTTTATGGTATTCAAGAAACCCTCAGTACGTGTTATAATTGATCTGTAAGCCCTCATAAAATAGAGAAAAACATTGCAAAAAAAGGTCTTCAAGCAGCACGCCACAGTACAAGCAATCGTTAAAACACTTTAAAGATCTGAGAAAGCCATTAAAATAATTGAAAGCCACAGTAAACGAATTTTAAAAGGACCCTAAAAGACTTAAAATACATCTAATAGTTTGAGCCTCGGTTAGATTCCTCCTCCCCCTAGCTCTGTAAATTCTCTATCTTTCTCATGTATGGGCTTTAGCCCCTGGCCCAGGACCGCTATATCTGAACTACTACTGACCAACACCCGTTGCGGTTTTCAACGTCCTCAGTTAGCAGCTGAGCACCTGTATCGCTATCGTCTTAGATCATGATTGGATTTACCTAGAACTGACAAACGCTTGGGATATTTATTTTCCCCGAGAAGGTTTATGATACATGATTGAGAACAGGCACACAACTGGAATATACGTGGATGTCTATCGTTGTTTATTCGGGAGTTAATGAGAAACAACATTTTCCAAGTAAGGTTTGGCACATTTTTTCCTTAATGTGTTTGTCCAAGAGAACGGAGATTCATAGGGATCGCTACTAAGTACTGTTAATGTTAGTTTACAGTGAGAACTATCTTTGTTATGACCAGAAGTCAGACATTATTTTCATTTCATTACCCTAAGTCATTTTCAAGAAGGAAATAAAAAGAGGGAAATAAACGTGTATGCCACCTTGCACTGTAACGTAATTTTTGCATATAGTACGCCTATTTACTTGCATGCATTCATAATTTATGCACTGGTAGGAATGTTTTTCTCCACTAAGTTCACATAGTTTGTCTATCAATTAACGCTCAGAAGTATTATAAAAGAGTACTACTTTTTGTTGGGTTTTCCTTTCCTTCTTTTTTTTTTTCTAAATATCATAAACTGCGTACAATTCTAAGGCTTAACCTTTAATGTTAACTTGCGTCAGCTATTACCTGTAGATACATATTAATGTGTACCGCCGTACTAAAAATTCATTTTCAGCTTCGATGTTATGATTTGTTAATTATTCACAGCATAAAGTAATAAAACCTTCAGGTTTGGTAAGTGGCACCATTTAACGTGTTTAGGAGTTGACATAGTACACTTTGGAGAGTAATTTAAATGCTACAGCTAGCACATTAGTTGCAATTTGGCAAATATTGCTTAAATTGTTAAAACAGTAAATCATATAATTTATTGCTATTACTAACTATAGAACATTTTGCTGACAGCTAATTTTAAATTGTGTGTATTTGTGATGAACAAACATTTACTTATGTTGAGTTCTGAAAGCACAACAAGCTATAAGTGTACTTAATGAAGTCACAGCTTTAACTATACAGAGGAAAACAAAAGCAAAGCAAAGACGAGCAACAGGTAAGAAAAAAAAAAGAACTAATACTACCACAGTTATACATTTAAAAAAGCTATAGCCTAACACTAAGGGCTACAGCAGTATTTTTACCCAATTTTGCAAACTCTTATTCTATAGCATACTTGCGCCCAAACCTATGAATATTCCCAGTGAATAAGCAATTTACCGTTATTATTTATCCGTTAAAAATGTATTTGAAAGCAAAATAACAGTTCTACCTAATGCAGAAGGTAACATTGTTAGACTAATCCCAGACATGCTTTTACACACAAATAAAGAAAAGTCCATCGACATAAACATTTTTAACGTGCATCTGTTGACAAATATAGCTTAAAGGAAAATGACTGATGAATCCAATGCGAGCAATTGAAGGTAAGATTGCAGCCAACAAACGGACTCGTCAAAAATGCAAAATCTTAGGTAGGTAGTTTCCAGTCCAGCGGAACACAGACATATTATAGCATGTAAAGTAGCTGTATGGCTGATACAATTTGAGTATTTGCGTAAAGCATAAACGAGGTTGAAAAGCCTTATGAAGTTGTATGTAAATATTCTAAGGTAATCTAAGTTCTATACTGTTTTTTTTTCTGGATAGGATACGTTAAGTGTGCATATATATTTGGCTGAATGGCATTAATCTGTTTCACTCACCACCGTATCACTCCAGTTCAGGTGAAAATGTTTTGTGTGAGATTCTCTTTCTTTTTACGTTTTGTTTCATTTCTTTTGATCTATAAGTTCATATTATTAAGCAAAACACCATTGTGATAGCTTTATAAAGTATAATTGTGCACCAAGAGAGTAAAATTTCAAGTTTTCTGCTGGCAAAAGAATGTGCATGTACTTTTTAGTAGATATTTTACTGTTGAATAGTTCTGTGTGTATTCAATGCATTTACAACCACTTCAGAAATATATAGTTACTTTAGCTATATCCAACCTCGTCAGTTACTGGCGTGAAGCAACATTCTATGATCTTACAGTAATTGGAGCCTTTCTACGACACGCGTTCAGACATAAGTGTCATGAAGTGACGAGTACGTTGAGATCCTGCGTACTTATGAAAAAGCAAATTGTAATTACATTGCCAGCAATGTATCTGTTTGAAGCCACGTATCTCCGTAGACAGAGAAGACACGGTGCAAAATCCGCAAGAAAACAATCCAAATAGCAATTCTAGAGCCATATCAGAAGATCTCAATATCAGCCATACGTCAGTGATGCGTATTTTACATCAGACTCTTCTTGGATGGAGTATGAAGGACGAGTAATATTTGCACAGTGGCTATAGCAACGAACGCAAATGGCTACAAATATTTTGAAAGCTTCTGGCAGCTGCATCTTTATGTGTACTCGGGAAGTTAAGGACATATGCAACATACATTTTGTAAATAGAATAAGTGAAACCGATACACTAAATGAGAAACACGGCTGATTACAGGGTCTGTTAGATTTAATATGTCTAAGGTACACGCCCAGATGAAGAAAAGCTAAATAACTAAAAAACTCTTACAACACCAACTATGGTAAATACAATAGAGCTCAGTAAGGAAACATGGTATACAATTACCTCATAGTGGATGTTATACATTTAGTTCACAAGAGAATCAAAAAAGCAAACTAAGAAACAAAATAAAAAGTATAATGAGAAGAAAGACTAACAGCAATACAAGCTTCCAACCTCTGTATCAAACCATAACCTAACCATGTTGCAGCAACTTGGTCAGGAGGCATGTTTTGAAGTGCTTTTTTAGTAAAACATTTCGCTTCACACTCGCTAGCTTTTTATCCATGAGAAACGGTCATTTTTAGTCATTTTACAGCATCTTGGATTTCATTCAACCCTTAATAAAATTCTTAATGCTGGCTGCTCATTACAAATAAGGATAATAGAAGGATACAGAAGCAATGCGACATTTTTAGACAAAAGAGACGATTTTTTCACATTAGTACACAAAGTACGGGTTGTATAGATACGAATATTAAAATCAATCTACAGGTTGTTTAAAAAATACGGAGCATAATTTCAGGTATGTATTTCCCACATGTAGACAATCCAATTAGTTTATCATAACATGTGTCCGGAAATGCTTCGTTTCCGAGTTATGGCCTTCACAACATTGAAATTCACTGGAACGTTTTTCTTTCCGCAGGTTGTTGTCATTACAGAAGATGTTCAAAATGTCCACCTCCTGCTTGAATACAGACTTCACATAGATGTCTCATTGACCTGCGAACACGATCCCAAACTCCAGGAGTATTGCGTATGCCCTCACTACTTGCCACAATTCGATTCCGAAGGGATTCCAAATCCGGCACCGGAGACGAATAAACCATTGATTCTAAATGGCCCCACAAGTAGAAATCGAGAGGGTTCAGATCAGGTGAGCGTGGAGGCCAAGCAATTGGGCCACCTCTACCTATCCATCGATCAGGAAACCTTCGATCCAAGTACCGGAGAGCCGTAAGACTGAAGTGTGCAGGAGCACCATCATGCAAGAAGTGAATGTGTTGATGATTGATCAGTGGAGTGTCTTCGAAAACGTCAGGTATGGTGTTTTCCAGAAAGTTTGTGTACGCCTGCCCCGTAAGTCTGTTTACAAGTAGATGGGGTCCAACTAATCGATCACCAATGATACCGGCCCACATGTTGAGGGAGAACCGCACCTGGTGATGAGATACAACAGTTGCACGTGGGTTTTCATGCGACCATACATGCTAATTGTGGAAATTTGTTATGCCATCTCTTGTGAACTGTGCTTCATCTGTAAATAATACGACGGCAGAAAATTTCGGATTTACACCACACTGCTGCAAGAATCACTGACAGAACCTAACTCGTGCAGGGTAATCTGCTGGTGACAGGGCATGTACACGTTGCAAATGATAAGGATACAACTGATACTCGTTCAACAGTCTCCAGACAGTCGTATGAGGAACATTGACTTGCAACACTAACCGTCGTGTGCTGATAGAAGGAGTCCTGTCCACAGCCTCCAGAATCTCCTCCTGCACTTCTGAAGTTGTAGATCTTGGTCGTCCCCTTCCCAAACCAGGAGAGGTGAATGTTCCATACTCGCACAGACGGGAATGGAGACGTACAAATGTCTTCCGATCTGGACATTGTCGCTGTGGGTACCTCTCCTGGTACAAACGACGAGCCAGCGCTGCATTGCCGTCCGCCCCACCGTACATGAAGTGTATCTCTGCCAGCTCTTGATTTGAATACATGTCGCACAGTCTTAACGCCTAAAGAACACTGAATGTAACCTTCCTCAGAATGAACTATCAGAGCGCCCTCCTAATGTCTCCTTTGACATCAAAGACCTGCGGAAAGAAAAACGTTCCAGTGAATTCCAATGTTGTGAAGGCCAAAACTCGGAAATGAAGAATTTCCGGACGTGAACTATTTTGATTGTCTACAGGTGGGACTTTCAATGTTGTAAAGGCCACAACTCGGAAATGAAGCATTTCCGGATACATGTTATACTGAACTATTCTGATTGTCTTCATGTGGGAAATACATACCTGAAATTATGTTCCGTATTTTTGAAACACCCTGTATATCCGTGAATGGAAAATACCGTTGTTCTGGAGTACAAAATTTCCGATGATAATCCACTTGACAACTAATAATTCTAGTCAGGACTAGGTCATTCGTGACGCGGAATAAGAGAGCAGCAAGGCCGGAGCATTTCTACGTTGCAGTTTAATTTTCTTAGTGAATGTTTATTTCTCGGACGATACTTTGTGTTTTGCGAAAACTCAAGCTTTTGTTTGCATAAAAATCTTATGAATTATATCAGATTTATTTACTCAACTAATTACATATACAGTCGAGTGTAATAAAGCGTGACGATGTCTTTGGCTTTCTATAGCGTTTTTCTGTATTTAACAGTCAAAATCTCCATATCAGTCCTATTCCACACATAATTAAATCTGCTAAACTCTTATTGGTTTGATAAAGCGAGCGGCAAAAAGCGGGGGATTAGGAGCAATTTTACGTGAGTGGTTGGAATACATTCACCAAAGGCGACTGTCTCCTAGTGGTTTGATGCCAAAAGCCAGGTAGGTAAACCCTAATCAATGAACACAGCTTCGGTTTTCTTCACAGGAATAAAAGAAACCCTGAATAAATCAAGCATTATGCTGAGTGGTTTAATTAAATTGCCTTGTAAATATTGCCCAATTTAGTATATATAATTTAAAAGGAACAAGGTACATGGACAATGAAAGAAGAATTATTATCTGATAAAGATTACTGCCCTATGAGGACTGTAGAGGTATAATGAGCATCTCCAAGAACAGCGTCAAACTGGTGGTGGAAACATCACGAACGGATTATTGCAAAACTTTGGTTTTACAAACAAAATTGTTAAAAAAAGAGCACGGTAAGTAACTTAGTTAAGCACAACTAAACAACCGAAAACGCAAACTAAACAGAAAATCCCTCAAAACCTACCATTTTTGCATTAATTGAAACGGTCTGGCAAGTTTTTGCATTCTGGCTTCAAAACTCTGATAATATTCATAAAAGATAACAGTAACTCGCAATTATTTACTAAAATAGGAATGGAAATAAAAGGTGCAGTGCCCTAATTGGGAGTCTAACGACCAAGTTTCAGATTTCAATATCACTTCTTGGTCAACTGTGCTAAGATTGCAGTGAAGGCACCTCATGAAAATATACCTCTGACCCAAATGTTTCCCGTAGAAGTATTACTAATATTTATTAGGTGCATAATATCATATCATTTGCGCCACACAGTCATATGGGTTGGATGGCCGTATATGTTCTCTAAAATACTTGAATTGAAAATATTACCCACCTCTGTCTTATATTCACAACAAAGGAAATACACACACAAGCTACAACAACAGCAAAAGAGCGAACACTCTGATGATGATCATATTTGTTTCTGGAGGCGATCAACTTCTGGGTTATTATCGCCCAACTCAAACATTTGCTGGTAAAAATCTGGTAAATAAAAATGAAAGAATAGAAAAGACTAGTAAAAATAACTAAAATGACAAATTAAATTCAGTGTGAATAAAACTGCGCATGGCAGAAACCAAAGGGATTCAAGAACAATTCAAAACAAGGATACTAAACAGATATAACTAAATGCAAATCCTTACTGCAAAAGGTACACTTTGTCAAAATTTCAAAGTTTAAGAACCGTAGCTACCACTCCAATATCGTAGCAGAACAAATAAAATTAAAATAAATCTAGATATCAAACTTAAAAGGCAAGGAAGATCGACATTTAAAAAGCCGATCTGCCGCGACGAACACCTTGATGGTAAACACACACACACTCGCACTCACCACACACGCATTCACATTGGCATAGGTGCTCCTGTACCAAATATGTCTCAACAGTATTTAAGCAAACAGCTTATCTCTAGCTCACGTACTTCCATTAAGTATGAGCCCATGCTTGATCAGTGTTGGCTGTTCAGAATCGGATCCCAACTTGCTGTCGTATGTCTATTTGAAGCTAGAAATACTACCGATGGTAATATTTTCTGACATCCTCCATCTACACACTATCTGCCAAATTATGCCTCCATGCTTTCTAATCCCCGGATAATGGAAAATCCTCCCACCGGCATCATCAACTGCCTTAAGAGCTTTCCACTCTCACAACTTAAGCCACGCTATTGCCGCCCTCTGTTTTATATACTCAGTTATGAAATATATGCTTATTTACCCCCACCAATTTGTTTATACCACATAGTCATCAGTTTATTTGTTCACAATGTTATATCCAGTTTATTACACCTTTGCCAAATACTGTTTAAGACAATTTTTGATAGTCCACGTTGCAGCCCCACCGCCCAGCATTTTGGATGATATGCGTATGTGATTTTTTTGATACCGATAACATATAGCCCTCAGAGTTTTATGGTCACCTTTAATTATTTTAGCCAGAATCCATCTACACTTATTTTAGCCAATACAGATTCCTAGCATCCTACCTCACGAGGAACGCTTTAGCTTGAGTTACCCCTCCTTAAACCCAGAATACAGTTCCTAGCACTACATTGCATTTTATGTTATCTAACCGCTCCCATCCCTATACAGTAATGAAGTCCAAATAATCGCTTCATGCGTATTTTGTAATATTTCTACTGGCATAACTTGTACCCGGGTCAGTAACCTCAGTAATTCAGAAAGATGTCCAATCCCATTGTGTTTAGAAACTCTGAGTTCCTGTGCCATTTTCCAGCCATATCGAACCTTACTCCTAGATAATCAACATGTAAAAGCATTTGGGATTTCTTTCTCCCCGTATGTCTACTTTTCTTGCTGACCGTACACATATCCATTTTCAAATGCTAGTGCTTTAGTTTTAAGAATATTTACTTCCATGCCTCATTGTCTACAAAGTCGTTGCAGTGCATTTAAACCAAATTGTAAACCATTTGTTATTTTAGAAATAATAACAATATCATCAACGTACAAAAGAGTTGATATTTTTTCATCCTTAACAGTCGGCGCATCCATGTCATCCTCTAACATCATATTAAAAACGCACCAATAAACAAATTAACATATAATAGAGATATTATACAACCATTTTACATCCCTCTCCTCTGAGCTTTATTGCATAATGCTTTGTGGTACTGATCAGTCTTGATAGGAAGTTTAACTTGGCTTGAGTGTTTTTATCATTTGTCCGGAAAGTCCTTTACGTAGTAACTTAATCCAGAGGGAAATACGTTCCACAGCATCAAACGCCATTTTAAAATCTACAAACACGATATATACCTTACCCCAATTTTTCTTAAATTATCATCAACTATAGATTTAAGAACAAAGATGTTGCCAGTCGTCGGAAAGTCTTCTCTAAATGCCGCTGGAAATGTAGAAACCTTACCATGAGTTCATTACCCAACATTTAATTCTTTCGTGTAAAAACTCTACCGTAAATGATTCCAAATATAGAGAACAGTCAGATGTCTGTGCAATTTTCTGGACTGCTGCAACTGCATTTACTCTTGTAAAGAGATTACATAATGGCGGATTTCCATGTTTCTGGACATTCTCCTCCTTCAAATATTTTGCTGAAACTCAGTGAACACAAATCTGGCATTTTATCAATAGCTAGAGAGCTCTTGACAACCTGACAAGCTTCTATACAGGCTACCTTCCCATGGTTTAAACATTTTAATGCATGGAAAATCTCTGCTGTGCTAATTTTGAGATCCAGCCGATGTACAATCGGAGCTCCGGTAATCCCTTCAGCAGTCAAAGTAATTCATTCCATGTCTACCACACCTCTTTCTGAGACAGTTTTAATGTGTGTTATCCATTTTCCAAAAGGAATATTTACTTGTATATGCCTTCACTATCGGATTTGCCCAATAGCTTTCCCCATGTACCAACCCCCCCCTATTTTCCATTACTTGAGGCACCTCTTCCGCCTTTGCTTTCTGCCAGGTGTTTTTGTTATGATTTAGAATGTCTTTATACGTTTTTCTAATATTTAATAAAGAAATTCCTCGTTCCTCACTCTCCTCTGTTCTATATAATATTTCAAAAGTGGTGATTCAGCGATATTTTTCTATTTTATACTCATCATTATACCAGTATTTAAAGTTAGGCAGTTAATTTATTACTGTTCTTTATCAGCCTGTGTGCACTTGGCTTCTGAATAATGATAGTTATACTCTTTATGACTTCAAACTCTTCATATAGCTCACTTTTCTAAAGTGATAACATACATCTCCTTTCCAGCTTCTCAACATCACATTTAAGCGCTGACGTTAAAACTTCGTATGCGTTTTCATCCCTTGGATAAGCATCTAACTGAAAAATGTTCAAAGCCATATTCAATGGAAAAGATGAGATTCAATATTATTTCGATATTAAATGTTTGAACTAACTGCAATAAATCTTGTGCTCACCGAATGTAGACAATGACACACAACACGTTTGTGTGCACAAATGGTACCTCCTCTGAAATGTCTTAACCATATCTTCCGTTCATTATTCCTAACTCGTATGTGTCGCAAAACAATAATAACTACTTTCCTCTTTCAGTTAGGACTAGTCCTTGCTGCTTCTACCTGCCTTTCTGTTATATATGTTCCCCTGTTTGATTGTGATATTTTCTTGTCTTAGTCTAGCATTTAGATCACCCTTAGTATTGATAATATGGGCAAACAATGAAAAAAGAAATGCTGCCTTTGTAATACATGATTTTCTACAAGTTTTACCACTTAAGATAACATCTGCCGAGAGACAACACAGAGCGCCGCCTCCTTCCTCTTTGCTAAGACATCTGTCTAATAGCTTTCCATGTACCTGTCAATCAAACCACTCTAAAATATTTCACTTCTTTCTTGTCAGTCATTTGAACAATCATCTTTCACATTCCAACATCAAATCCAAAATAATCGATTGACCACGCCCACGCGGAAAAACGCGAACTGCTAATTTTGAGCTACAAGGTTCATCTGCATATCATATTAATCTTGTTTTCACGAGGAATCTGAATCTTTAATCTGATTTCAATTCGATAGCCTCTTTTAATTAAAATATGTCAGATTTCTCTATATCTGGCAATTTGAGAGCTAAAAGTCTCATTTGCATGACAGATCGGTCTAATATTTCACAAGGAATCTGAATATACAACCATAGTTCACCTATCATGGTGAAATTAAAAAACTCGATATAATTACTGAGTAGAATATTTGATATGAATTATTTATTATTACTTGAATATGCGTTTGCGGCAATATTCTCGCAAGGAACTATAACACTCACACGATTGACCATGTTAAGAGCTTTATTATGCTATAGCAATACATGAAATGAAAATAGCAAGCATTTAGAGAGAATTGCTTTTATAGAAAATACTAATTCATCATATCAAAACCAATTTGGCGGTGAAGAGATTGAGTTTCCAAGTATAGGACTTTCAAACACTACATTCAGAGCAGAGCACGTGATCGTTTCAAGACTTAAAATAGAATAGATGGGCACGAAAGGAAAAAAACTTGGAACTTATTCCATTTAATTATATGCCCTAAACACTGCAAACTAAGACAAAGTTCGCGTATAATGAAACAGCAGAGTACACCCCAACAGGAAATTGAACCTGAGACCTGAGAGCACTGAGAATGCCAACATCATTACGGCTCCAAACATTTATATACCTTAATATCGGCTCTTACATGGAGACGAATTTCAACTTTCAGTTATGTTGCAATCACGTGACTTTACGGCTATGTATAATTAAACAACTGCAAAAAGGATTAACTGTAGAACACAATTATTGCACTCACTATAAATAAAATCCATTCTTATGTCCTTACAATTCCCTATTTAGTACAAGAATTAACATCGCGTATGATCAAGAAATTTTAAATACAATCACACTAATTAAAATCGAAATAACGCTTAAAGAATTGAGATTACAATAACACGCTATGGGACTTTTCTCATTCCTTTATCATCCGCTAAGCATCACAAGTATAAAATTCGCGTTATCCCACATTCAGGAAAATTCAATTACAACAACACCAACTAAAATAGCAATAAAAATTAGAGATTTGAAGCTACAATAAAACAGTATAAGACTTTTCTTTTTGCTTTATCATCCACTACACAGCACAGGTATAAGATTCGTGATTGCTTAATTCAAGAAATTTTTAATACAATTACGCCAATTAAAAAGGCAATAACGCTTAAAGAATTGGGGTTATAATAAAACACTCTAAGGCTTTTCATGTTCTTTTATCACCATCTATCCTGCACGAGTATAAATTTGGCATCATCCCACATTCAAGAAACTTTTATTACAACTACATTAATTAACATGCCAATAACGCTTATAGAATTGAATTTACAATGAAACACTACTAGACTTTTCTCAATCCTTTTACCATCCCCTATTCAGTACGAGTATTGGATTCACGGTTAATTAGTTCAATATATTTTAATTACAAATACATCCTATACTTTAATCAAAAATGCAAATAGCAACTGCATTTTCAACGCTGTAGGAAATGTGTGATAATTCTTCACGAAATTACATCTACATGCCAGTTATATGATTATACACCCTAGTGTATACAAACCTTATTCATATAACTATCACAAGACATATATAAAATGCTTTTATTCACGTAAATATCGGTCCCATACTAAAGATGACGATTAAAAATGCTTTGAAATCGCTTGTACATCCTACAGCTGATTCAGAAATATTCTCTAATATCAACACTGAAGTATAAGTTATAACTTGAATAGCTTATCAGATGAATATTTTCAACAAGGGAATGCCTTAACAAAAGCAACAGCTAACATTATTTGAAATCACTTAGACAGCCCACAACTAACTCAATAATATTCTCTAATTTCAGCACTGAAGTATAAGCTATAAGTTGAAGCGCTCATTATATGAACATTTTCAACAAGGGAATACCATACCAAAAGCAACAGCTAACATTGTTTGAAATTACTTAGACAGCCTAAAACAGACTCAGAAGTATTCTCTAATTTAAACACTGAAGTATGTTCTATAACTTGAAGAACTCATATAATAACTTGACGATTATGCATTAATAACTATCTTCAAAAAGAAATACCATACCAAAACATCAGTTAACACTGCTTGAAAATACTTGGACAGCCTACAACTGACTCAGAAGTATTCTCTAATTTCAACATTGAAGTATAGGTTATAACTCGAAGCACTCATCAAATAACTTGACGATTATGCATAAATAAACATTTTCATAAAAGAGGGAATAGCCACTTTCAAATCCCAATAAATAAAAACCGCGCACGGCTACTCACCTCATGGCTAACATATACGACCAGGGAAACTGAGTCATACTCTTACAAAAGCAAAGCCTGACCCGACTAGTTTCAGATGATGCAGAAATTTTTGAACATAACATCCTACTCTTCAGAGCTTTCTGTTAGAAAAACATCCTCACTTGGACCCTCCAGGTAAAGAACACGCATATACATACATTCCCTCCCTGTGGTATACACTGAGAAACATGTTTTATATGAGCAGCTATATAAGCAGAAGGGCTGCAATATAGCACTACTTATTCGATATGACCGCCGTCAAAGCATTCTTGAAAACGGAGGTCAAAACCTTGATGATATGGATGACCACAGAAGAGAGTGTACTGAAGATTTGCTTCATTATACAAATCTTCACAATGTATTGTGCAATGGACGAATGCGTACGATTACATGTACATAACCTGTTTACCATAATCAGATGCCTTCAAAGAATCCCTGCACCGATGACTGCACTGTCTACGAGCGATATTTATTATAAGTATAACACATTCACGACTTTCTACTATTATTAGTACATCTGTAATCGGGTATCGTAATGTTAACTAATTCGAATGCATTTTTTATATATCCAGGGGTCGGAACACCCAAGAGCTTCACGATACAGCTACCATAGATGCAATGGATATGTTTAGACCAGTGCATGATATTGAAGCTCACTTAGAATTATACAACGGTTGCACTCATGTGGTGATTTGTTGAAAACCCGCAGAGCATGATAGAATAACATAATACTTCATCTGCAACTTGACCTGCAGTGTGTATCGGTTAAGACATGAGACAGAGGTCATTACAAACTGAAAATACAACTGACCAGCACATCACATATTTATTTCTTGAAACATTAATAATCCTCATTCTTTGTTCCAGAGTTCGAGAGACAAATCCATACCACCAGAGCTCACAGATCCTACTAGACCAAATTTGACGAGGTGGATGTCTCCATTTCAAACTCATGTAACATCTGTCCTGTACAAGATTATGGCGACATTACGAATTTGAATACGTCGAATCATTCATTAATGTGAGTATAATATCTTGCTATTACATCAAGAAAGAAACTAACCGTATTTTCATTGCAGTGATCGAGCTACAAGAAAAGTAATAACATTTACTAATTTTCAATAACCCTTATGTTCCAGACACAGGGAGATACAAGACAATAGTTTTAAAAAAGACGAGAATATATTGAAAATGTAGTATTATCATATCATATTATTGTATTCATGAAAAAAAAGACGAAGCCACTAGACTCTTTAATATAAATTTAAACAAAGGGTGTGTAGGTTTTTTTTTAAAATGAAATGTAAAAGAAGCTGGTACTTTTAAAAGCACGCATTTACTTAATCTAACTAATGCAAATAAAACACTTTGAAGAAGCATGGACCTGGAGATGGAATGTAAAGAAAATGCTTTATAAATAAAAATATTATGTATATATAATCCCACTAATGTTTTTATTCCACAAAAACAAATACAAATTTCTACATCCTTTTCCTTTGCATAACTATACCTTTAAATTATGGATAGCATGACATGCACTAAGGGCTTTTGGGTAAATACCTTATCTTGTGTAATCAGACAATTTAATATTGTAATTTGCGGTGATAGGCGTCCAGCATGCTATAAGGGCTGAGAACGAAAATATGCCTTTGCGTCAGCAAAACAAGAACGAGACAGGGTCACAAATATCTCGAGGGCATTTTCTTGTTTACTAGATTTCATACAGGAAAGAACCTGCTTTTTCAGCTCCCAAACAGCTTTAATTTTATCTCACTGCTTTAAACACGAGTGTAAATATACTTAACTCGACCAATGAAAAAACAGCTTCAACAAATGCTATAACCAATCAAATTTACGGTAGAAGCCTATCTTAATACAAGCGTCCGTCTATAAAGGTGAAACGAAGAGCTATTAGATAACTGAATTTAGAGAAAGGCTTCAGTACAGTGGTTGATGAGAGTCATCTGAAAAACTATGATTTAAATCGCAAAAAGAAGATACTAATCAATCAAGCAGCTGAAGGCGCCCAGTTAAGATTTTAATTGTTCTTAAATGTATAGTATGCTGCCATAGCTTAATTTACGTATAATCATCTTTTTTCAGACAACTTTACAAGTGTTAGCGGGGGTATGTCTGAGGACAGTATAACTTAAACACTCCATTTTATTGACTTCAGATTTATACTACTTCAACTCTCTTAATTTGGAAGTGATGTTTCGTTTCATATTTATTGGTTTACTCATGATAATGCAAGTCGAAAGGCCGCGCCATGGCCGAGTGGTGAGGCCGCTAGTCTCTCACCTAAACGGCCTGGGTTCGATCCCAAGCGACAGCATGTGAAATTAGTGGTAGATAAAGCGGCGCAAGGGCGGGTTTTCTGTGGGTTCTCTGGTTTCCCCCGCCTCCACATTCCACCGGTGCTGCATGTTCATTTCATATATCAGCAGTGTCATCGTCTGCGGTGTCACAAGTAGTAAAAGAGGGCGTTAAACACCATCAAAAAGTAAATCGAGTTTCATAGACAATCTCATGGCGATACATTATAAAAGATCTGACTATCCTAATGATTTCCGCTAAGGTCCCTAGCTATAAGGAACAATTGAATAAGAACATTTTATCTGGAAAATATTTATCTTCAATAGCATGAAGTAACAGAAGAATATGTTTATTTTAATGTTAGCTATCATAAAATTTCAACCCATGTGCACGCTTCTACTAAAGAATGTTTCCTTCCACTACATAACCCGAAAAAGAACACTACCGGTGGACTCATAGTTTCACTACAGAATTTCATGTGGAGCTCTTTATTACATTTAAATGATTTAAAAAAAAAAAAAGGAAATGGAAATACATTTCTGGTTGATAGAACTAAACCGAACACGCAATTTTAAATGGACACACTTACAACCACTGCTTCTAATGAGATGTTTAATCAGTACAAGAAGCAGCGTTAAACATACAATGTACTTAGCTATAATATCAGAAAATAAGACTGTCTCCGTGGTCGAGTGCGTAAGCGAGATGACTTCTCACCTGGAAATACCGGGTTCGATTCACGGCTGACGGCAATTTTTTCTTTAACCAGAAATATTCACTATCCCCACAGAGTCTGTAAAGTATGGATAGGCAGGTGTTTAGTAATATAGAATTGGTTAACCTAAAGTTCTAAACCTACAGTAATACGAGTTGTTTCATAACTCGAAGCTCCCCTATGTGAACATTGAAGTTAGAGGAGGCTATACAAATCAAACAATTAAAACGATTATATTGTGAGTACAACTTCTTCTATAGTAACAATTCAAAATTACCAAACATCAAATATCAGCATAGGCGCGATATAATACGAATACAAGGATAGCATAATAAGCAAATATAAATCATGCATCAACAATATACACATATTGCAATATGTCTTTAAAGAGCTATAATTGCACATTCGTAACTCAAGATATTTATCAAGGTTACCTAACATTCAGGAATAACCAATACTAGACATTTATATACTCTCTTTGCATCATGGGAAGTATTTAAGCACCTTCTTCTTCTGCATATTATAATTATTATTTATGTTATTATTATTACTATTATTATTATTAGTTTGTCATACTTCTGGGGAAAACTCGACCGCAAATGAGGTGTAAAGATTAAAGACAGATGCTCACATTTTTTTGATTGTATGAGAGCTGGTAAAATAACTTAAGGTTGAAATACTTCCCGATTTTATTACAAAGTTCAAACTCGTCATTCCTGCAGCAATGCCTCTAGCACGCAGACGTTATTATGGCAGACGGGACAATATCGATACTATAACACATGCAATTGAAAATAATTTGCAAACTGATCGATACCACTGCATTAAGCTTTGGACAGTGCCTGACTCTGGCACACTGCTTGGGTGGAAACTACACCTAGACTTCCGATCAACAACAATGATGGGAGCCATTATTGGCACTATATATATCCTACATTCACGCAGAGATTTACAAGAAGATGAGCTCAATCACCTTCAAGATTTTCAAGATACAATAATCGGCATGCATCAAATGTCTGCAGTTGCTCAAAAAGCTAATTTAATTTTAATCTAAATCCATGTAGATGGTATAGCAAAAGAAAGGCCCGTGTACAAGCTAACGAATACCTACACCTATAACACCAAATAGGTGTTCATTTCGGACATAAATATAAGACATATGATAGCATGAGGCAAGCAAAAATGTGGTGTGTATCAATAGGCGTCAACAATTTAGACACTGAAATACAGAAGAAAACAAGACCAAAACGGCAAAACTCTAAACCGAGCACAACTCATCAGGAAGCGTTTAACCTAATATAACCCAGTTTAACCTATACAAACCCAAGCTAACCATCCTAACCTAATTTGACATCATAGTGAATATTCAACATCAGACACATTGCATTTATTGTAGAAATGCAGTACAAAACCTACATCTATAAGACATATGACAAGAAGGTACAAGCGAAAATGTACTGAACAGCAACCTGCATCAACAATTCAGACAATGCATGATACAGGAAAACAAGAGGAAAACAGTAAAACTCTAAACAGAGCACACCTCATCAGGAAACGTTCAACCTAATCTAATCTAGTCTAACCTAGCCATACCCTAGCTAACCATCCTAGCCTAAACTAATCTAAAATCATAATGAATATTCAACTTCAGATATATAACATTTATTATAGAAATACAGTGCAAAATCATATGTACTCATTTGACACCTTTTCACCTATTACACCTAACCCCTGTCCTTCTCAAACAACCTAAATCTATAAGACATATGACAAGAAGATACAAGCGGAAATGTGCTGAACAGCAATCTGCCTCAACCATTCAGACTGTGCGTAATACAAGAAAACAGGAGGAAAAGCAGTAAAACTCTAAGCAGAGCACACCTCATCAGAAAACTTTTAACCTGACTAACCTAAACTAACCTAACTTAAGCCAACCATCCTAACCTAAACTAATGTAGCATTGCAGTGAAAACTGAACATCAGACACACCACATTTATTAAAGAAACACATTAAAACATCATACGAGCTCATTTGTCAATTTTTCGCTCTATTACACCGAAATCTTTCATCTCACATATATTCAAGAATATTTCTTTTTACTGATCCCCATTGTACGCTGATTGCAAGTACATTAGCAATAGCAGCCGGTTCACCAAAGAATTTGCATTATCATAAGAAGATGCTCTGAAAGTTTTATCTACACCACTGACTCGGTTCAAGCACTTCATTGCTGCGACATTTAGTTTCTTTTGGATTTTGAATAGTAGTATTCATGGCTAACACAAGACTCATAGCGTTGAATCATATGTATCATCCGACGATATTACCACATGTTGCATCATGAAGGCAAATCACAGCACAAGCAAACATAAATGCAATAAGATACTGGCACAGCATTGTGCAAATTATACGATAGCATTCTATCCAAAAATTATAAAAACAGTTTCAAAATGCTAATTTAACAAATCAATGTATCATATCCTAACCACAACCTAACCTCACTCATCATATTTAACATAACACAAGCAATAACATTATGCACTAAATGAAGCAAATCCATTATAGATATATTAATAACAGACAATAGGTACATTTCTGTCTTCCAATATCTTTAAGACAAGGGGAACATTTCAAATGAGACATACAGATTTTTTAGGATAAGCCTGTAACTGTTATAATAAAATTGGGATGTGTTTTATCCTTAAGCTATTTTACAAGTTCTCATACAATCCAAAAAAGGTGAGCATCTGACTTTAACCTTTACACCTGTGTCGCTGTCGCGTTTTCCCCAGAAATGTGACCAACGATAATAATAATAACAACAATAATAACAATAATATTAATAATAATGATTATGATAATAATAATAGTAGTAGTAGTAATAATAATAATAATAATAATAATAATAATAATAATAATAATAATAATAATAAAGAAGGTGCTAAAATACTTCCCAAGATATAAAGAGAGTATATAAAAATCTAAAATTGGTGACCTTGATAAATACCTTGAGTTACACTAATGTGTAATTATAGCTCTTTAAAGACATATTGCAATATGTGTATACTGTTGATGCATGATTCATATTTGCTTTTTATGCTATGTTCAAAAAGTGTAGCCAGCATTCTTCATCGTCTGAAACTGGTCGGGTCGTGCTTCGCTGTTGTAAGAGTATGACTCGGTTTCCCTGGTCGTATATGTTAGCCAAGAGGTGAGCAGCCGTGCGCAGTTTTTATTTATAGGGATTGTGATATGTTGCTACTAAATATTCCATCTTTTATGAAAATATTTATTTATGCATAATAGTCGAGTTATGTGATGAGTGCTTCGAGCTATAACTTATACTTTAGTTTTGAAATTGGAGAATACTTCTGAGTCACTTGTAGGCTGTCCAAGTATTTTCAAGCAGTGTTAACTGATGTTTTTGGTATAGTATTTCTTTTTGAAGATATTTATTGATGCATAATCATCAAGTTATTTGACGAGTGCTTCAAATTGTAGCCTATACTTCAGTGTTGAAATAGAGTACTTCTGAGTCAGTTGCATGTTGTCTAAGTATTTTCAAACAATGTTAGCTGTTGCTTTTTAGTATGGTATTTCTTTTTTGAAGATACTTGTTTATGCATAATCGTCAAGTTATGTGAAGAGTGCTTCAAGTTATAGCTTATACTTCAGTATTGAAATTAGAGAATACTACTGAATCAGTTTTAGGCTGTCTAAGTGATTTCAAGTAATGTTAGCTGTTGTTTTGGTATGGTATTCCCTTGTTGAAAACGTTCATGTGATAAGCGATTCAAGTTATAAATTATAATTCAGTGTTGAAATTAGAGAATACTTCTGAGTCAGTTGTAGGATGTCTAAGTGATGTCAAAGCATTGCTAACCGTCATCTTTAGTATAGGATCGACATTTGCGTAAATAGAAGCATTTTATATATGTCTTGTAATAGTTATACGAATAGTGTTTGTAAACACTAGTTTGTATAATCATAGTATGTAATTGGCATGTAGGTGTAATTTGTATCACCCATTTTCTTCAGTGTTGAAAATGGAGTTGCTATTTGCATTTTCAATTAAAGTAAAGGATGTAATTGTAATTAAAATTTATTGAGTTCATTAGTCGCGAATCCAATACTCGTACTGAATAGAGGATGGTAAAGGATTTAGAAAAGTCTACTAGCGTTATATTGTAAATTCAATTCTGTAAGCGTTATTGGCATGTTAATTAGTGTAAATGCAATTAAAGTTTCTTGAGTGTGGGATAACGCAAAACTTATACTTGTGCTGGATAGAGAGTGATAAATGAGCAAGAAAATCCTTTCGGCATTTTATTGTAACCCGAATTCTTTAAGCGTTATTGCCATTTTAATTGGCGTAATTATAATTAAAATTTCTTAAATTAAGCAATCACGAATCTTATACCTGTGCTGGATAGGGGATGATAAATGAATAAGAAAAGTCTAATTCCGTTTTATTGTAACTTCTATTTTTAAGTGTTATTGCTATTTTAATTAGCGTAATTGTTCTTGAATTAATCCATCGCGAACTCTATACATGTGCTGAGTAGGGGATGATAAAGGAATGAGAAATGTCTTATAACGTTTTATTGTTACTTGAGTTATCTAAGTGTTATTGCTATTTTAATGAGCGTAATTGTAATTGAATCTCTTGAATTAACCAATCGCGAATGTTATACTATTGCTGGGTAGGGGTTGATAAAGAAATGAGAGAAGTCTAATACCGTTTTATTGTATTTTAAATTCTCTAAGCGTTATTGGTATTTTAAAAAGTGTAAGTGTAATTAAAGTCTGTTGAGTGTAGGATAGCGCGAATCTTATACTTGTGCTGGGTAGGGGATGATAAAGAATGAGAAAAGTCTAACAACGTGTTATAGTTACCTCAATTATTTAAGCGTTATTGCCATTTTAATTAGTGTGATTATAATTAAAGTTTCATGATTATTCCCAAAGTTAATTATTGTTCTGGATAGTGAATTATAAGGGAATATGAATGGATTTAATCTATAGCGAGTGTTATAATTATGTTCTACATTCAATCCTTTTTGCTGTAGTTTGATTATACATAACCGTAAGGTCACGTGATTGCAACATCACTGAAAGTTAATTGTGGTCTCCATGTAAGAGCCGATATTAAGATTTATAAATGTTTGGAGCTGTAATGACCCCTTTTTATGCGGGTACATCAAACAGAAATTTATGTCTAAGCCACACCTATAAGCAAAGAGAATATACATGAAAAGGTCTAAGTGTTAGCTTCTGCTTATTGTTAAAAGTGAGAGACAGCGTTTATTAAGGAGTGTTCAAATGTTTATATGATAATGGAGGCAAGTTTGACATTTAATAAAGTAATTTAAACTAAACACCTGAGTAATTTGACCTATTTATTTAGTACTATGTTACTAATTTATAGGTACTTCTACTAAACATCCTGTAAAAGCTCAACAAGTCATTGTAGAACAAAGTCTATTTTAATATAACCTGTTTAGCTTATTACGAGGAACTAAAACATGCAATAATATACAATTATTTCTTTAAAATTCTAAAGTTGCGTCCCGTGAGCTCCATAAGGCGGGCCATGAAAATATTTTCCATATCAAAGTTTGGCAGGCTCATTCCTTCTATATGATTTGGAATTTTTCGCACTTTTTTGTTTGTTTTCTCTTTCCTTCTTCCTTTTTTTTTTTTTTTTTTTTGTTTTTTTTTTTTGTTTTTTTCCTCATTTAATGTCTAACACTTAATGTGGGCCGCCCTGTATGTACAGAATTCAACCGTGGAATTTGACCGCATTGTAAAGGAGTTCAAAGCAAATAGTTTGAGATAGGGAACCTATGGACTTTGGGTTCCAAAGTCTTTGCTAGAGTATAAAAGGAACTAAGAGTTACCACAACACTGATTAAACCATCATGGGCCGTGACATGAACACTCCAATTTCGGAGAGGGTAGATACAGTGGCGTTACTTAGAGCTATAGTTAGCGTCTGGCCATCGGGTTTAGGTTTTGAGGGAGTTGTAGTTTCACGTCTCCATAGGTTTCTTTGTTTGAATTTTATAATGAGCCGTTGATAGTTTGCTGCGGTACTCTTACTGACAAATAAAATACAAGTAATGTACAATTAGCATCTAGGTGCAACGGAACACGTTGCATTAAACACCTGAAGCGGTATGCTTCTCTGTACCTTCGAAGGGGTTTCTAAAATACAGTTTTTCAAACATTGGCGTGTAGTATACAATTACAATTATAGGCCAGTTCACAATTTACGAAACAATATCATCATTGTGTCAAATGAAGTTCAGATGAAGTACAAAACGAACAACCATCTGCATAGTAAAGCAAATACCTACGTAAAACTAGAAAGAAAAGTGCATTCTGCCTTTGCATCTTTATATTAAAGGCATATAAAAAGAAATTTAAGAAAATATACAATATACGAAGTACCAAATAAAACAGGTTACCAGAGGAACTGTTCGATGTGACTAACTGCAACATCCTATCAGAGAGTGTACCTGAGCAGCACATCACCGTAGGACCACTGAAGCGTATGTGATTAGAAAGATAAAACTTCGTACACAAAACCGGTTCGAATACTGGCAATTGCTGAGGTTATGTTATTGCTTTTTTCCACCGGTAATCATAGTTCACTTTCCTTAGTTTCTACGTTATAAGGTACACATTACACAAACGTTTTCAACAAACATATTTCTTTTATTAAACTAATTAACACAGGGTGATTTCATGCAGTCCTTTGAAAGTAACTCGGCCTGAACGGTTTATCGTCTTGACCTCAAAACTATAAACTAAGCGTGTTACTATTAGTAGACAAATTGCATTTCTCTTTGAGAAAAACAACAACATTTAAAAAGTAAGCAATGGAAAGTTCAGAAAAAGGTGCGAATTTCAATAACCACCGCTCTGCCAATTCACCTACCTGTATGTTATAATGTACTGCTGTACCTAGCTGCGTAATATCTGAAACTAACCGAACGGCTATCAGTGGCGTGCACCTTCTAAAAGAAGGGGCAATCTTGCCAAAATTGCAAGTCTAATAGTTTTAAATATAGCATTGATTGCGAAGCAATACTGCATTTCTTCGGCTGCTGGTATGCAAATGTGGCATTTTGACTGAAAATAGGAAACGTCCACTTCCTTTTGAATTGCGGCCACTGTTATGCGATACAGAAAACATGCCATAGCTTTGATGTTTGACAAAACCGACAATAGGTTCCCTGTCTCAATGTGTCTTTCTTGGACCCCTCTGTAATCCTCCCAATTTGTGCGGTTGAATTCCGGAACACTTTGGGTATCATGAGAAGGATATTCTTTAGAAGACAGTCTCCTCCAAACTCTCCATATCTTATTTGTCTTTCAGCCCCATTTCGGATTGAATCCCGGACTTTGGCATTTAACCATTAGTAGAGGCACCTACCTAGCGAGGCTATCTCAACCACTCGGTAAATGCTTCAATTTCCTGCTCGTTTCACCCCTCGTTTTGTTCAAAAGAATAATAGACTAGTGTAACCGTGTAGCTGTGGAACACAACCGGATAAATGGATAATGCCAACATTATATAAGGCAAAAGCAGTGTAGGAAACCAAAAGCATCGACACGTTTTCTTTTTTCCCAAGTCTACACTCAACTTTTCTCGTCGTTTGAAGTAAAGAACTCAGAGTCAGTAGGTATATTAAATTCGTGCTTTTGCTGAGGATATTTCTTGTCACAGACCATAAGCATTTGCCAACTGTTATTCATTATTTCTAAGTATAAACAAAAACAAAAACACCGCATACCCGTTTTGTTGAGATTCCGATTTGACAGAGCTTCCATCACATATCAAGAGCACCATTGAATATGTGAGATAAACACCGCTAGATGAGTTTTATGAATATTTTACATGCATGTTGCTATTAGCTATGCTAACTTCAAAACAGTTCCACATATCACTCACACACAATACCAATGTGTCTGCCTCCGTGGTCGAGTGGTCAGCAAGCTGACTTCTCACCCGGCTGGGGCGTGGAATTTTTCTCTAGCCAGAATTATTCCCTATCCCCCACAGAGTCTGGAAGTTTGTATGTGAATGTGTGTGTGTTTGAGTAAAACAAAATGATTTAAACCAACGTAAAATAACCCACAGGCAACGAGTTGTTTCAAGTAGAAAGCCCCGATATGACCTTAGATGTTAAAGGGGCATACATAATATAGCAGACTGAATGAAACAAACTCTTGAAATAAGCTGGTCAAAGCATATACATTCGGTGATATGTTAGGCGAAGAGTGTCCTGTGTGTGATTGCGTAGCCATAAATTAACATAGTGAATAAAATATCATATTTTTAATACTGAACATGTCTTTCATTCTTTTTAGACTATGCTGATTACACCGACCTAGTTTTGTTACCATGAAACTATGAATCACATAGTGAACTAGTAAAATTTAAAACCAGTTATGCCGTAGCTAAATAATTTTAACTCACAGGTCACTCAACCCGTAGATTATGGTGCTCTTCCTTTCCTATTGTTTTGCTGTTCTAATTTTGATATAAGAACCGGTAAAATGTTATATTCATACACCTAAAATATACTAAAGCCCTGAGTATGGACCAAGAAGAATTAATTCAGCAATTCTTATGTGACGCATGCTATGCAACAATATAAACACTATCACCGCTGTGTTCCTTTCAACCTTGTCTAGCGCAAAGTGAATGGCAGTAACTGTCAATACTGTTGTACAGAATAGAAATACGAAAAATAAAAATTGACGAGTATAGAAATAGTAGGTATTTATATTTACTTAAAACTATTAGACACACTTCGATAGCAGCGAATATGGGGAGCATGAAGGTATTAGCTATCGACGCCATGATTGTCGAGGTCTCAAAACTATAAAGTGTAATTTCGCTTACTATAGTAGTGCCTATTATAGTTCTCTGAATCTCACTTGTATGTTGGATGTATGTAATAAATAAACGCAAAGCTCGGAAAAATCTTTGTCAGTCAAATGGTTCCGAATTATATTCAAAACTGCATAGAGTTCGCGACGTTACTACCAATTTCATTCCCATAAAGGAGACAGAAGTCTACAGATGACGCCTACCGTTTTATTTAAATATGTAGTTATATGAGCCGTAGACCCTGCTTGAGGTTTCGCCATCTTTTTTATGGAAATTCCAGTTTCCTTCAGGTTGTCTTATTGATGTTTTTTTTTTTAAACCTTGTTTTACCTTGTAGATCATATCGGACGGCACTACTAATTCCACAACAATAAAATTGAGTGTCTTCAAGTATTTTAATTCCGCAATTATTGTGTTGCGTACATTTACCTATTTGCCGATAAGAACAGTAGTTCTGTCGATTACTATCATCACTTTTATTGGCCATGTCATAATTCAGCTGAGCTAACGGCCTTGTGTAAAAATTAAGGGACAAGTAATAACTGTGTAAGAAATGGAATTATTACCTGTGTCCATGAGCGTGGTTTCCCCCAAGTGATGGAGAGTATAGATATAGAGGAGACCGAAAGATAGTTGTACGCCGGTAGTGAGGAGATGAACTAGGAACCCGGCACCGCAGATAATCCACCCCCAACCACCTTCAGGATAGTAGTGCTGCCGTATTGTAGAGGTGTCTACGTCTCGACGTCTCAGCGCTGGCACATTCCGGTGTAGACTGTGCATCTCCCTCTCACAGATTACCGGACACGACTCGTCATCCTCGGCCTGTGGTTGATGTGGCCCATGGTGAGGATGTAGCCTCTGAGTCTCTGCAATCATAGTTCATCCAACTGGGAGAGTCATGTAGTCTTTCAGCATTTTTATTATTTATTTAGGTTTGTATTCCAAGGTGATCAAATTTATTCGGATGTTCCCGAGAGCCAACTGTGACTCTGATTTCTGATGGGAAGGAGCAAATCAGTAGGGTCCAGGAGAGTGTCAGCTTGTGAACATCGACACATACCAACATTGAGCTAGCTTGTATATATATTATACATATTTCATACGTATTTCTTCAAATATGTATTTATTGCGAGCAATGTGCCAATTATAAATGGCGCCTAGTTTCAAATGTTTCAAGAAGAATTATTTGGAGCAAACACAATGGGTATATGTTTTAGGAAAAATTATTAACAAAATAAACAAATTATTGGTATTTGTTGCGTATCTTTAATACTCTTACTGAATTATTTCCTAAATTCTTATCCCTTTTATTTTGCATCCATGTTAACACCATAGAATTATTGTAAAGGGCACTATATCTACCAATTGCTGCAAATCAATCTACAGATATAAATATTTACTGAATTCTAACGCTTAGCCCCTTTTATTTCGCGTTTATTTAAACCCCCTAGAAACATTGGAAAGGACACTATCTCTACCAATAGCTGCAAATAAATCTACAGATACTACCAAGATTCTGCGAATTGTGACGCTTATTAACAACAAATGAAAATAAACTTGGTACCAAGGTGTCAGACGTCCGGTGAGTGTACAGAACCTCAGTTATTAATGACACCAGTAACAAACTGATAATATTCTTTAAGCTCTCCCGTTTACATTTCTCTTCAATCGACCTTTGAGGTACTACTACTTTACATACCTACTGTTCTCTCAGCAATAAATTCATAAGTGCTGAATATATCCGCCAATGAAACCTGAATAAATTTGATCACCAGGTATAATAGCAAGTCCTGAATTAAACATATGAAAGATTAAAAAAAAAAAAAAAAAGTGCGGCATTTCAATACCACACTGAATTCACACATAGTTGTACAAGACCAACGCCAAATTTCTGAGAAGGCCGCTGCATTTCTTTGGTTTTTACAATCCTTTCTCATGGACATGCGCTACCGCATCATTTCTGTGGGCTGTTCCATCGACTTGTCTGTGACAGAGCACACGTATGTTCTCAATCACAAAGCTTGAAACAGTGGGAAGGGGACCGGGGTAGCCAAAGCGCCATTGCGCAAAGGCCATACCATAAAACGTGCGCCCTGCCATTCATTTGCAACGCTTGATTTAGCAGTGACGATAGCCCGCCCTTTATCCTGCGCCGTATTGCATATTGTAGATTGACCACTTATGAGCCCCGAGTTCCTCGCAGTTCTTTTCGCGCGCACCAACTGTGGAACAGACTGATGTGTGGGTTGCCTTAAATGAATAAAAAATACCAATATTGACGATGCAGTATTTCAGAAACATCATGAATTACAAAATTCGAAAAGAGTGCAGCGGCGTTCTTCCTTTATGTATTCAGCGATTGTAAAATAGCGCGTATTCTCTTGGGAAATGCCAAAGACTTCATCATACTATATTCTTATACCCATATATTCTGCATTCAAATATAACAGTTTATCTCTTAATCAAATGCCATGCTTGTCAGTTGCATATACCTACGAGTAACAATATATCTCCAAAACGCGGTTAAATATTTCCTTCCTGTGCTGAAATACATTAAACTGTGTGTACCTACAGATCTTGAGAAGTCAAGGATAGATAAGGTTCTGTTCCATCGCCTATTTCTGCTCCCTAGGTCATCATGCGTAGACTTAGAACAGGAGCGCTATTTTATTTTCTGGTTGGAAGGGGGCCGGCAAAGTTGTCTAAGCAGTTTGTTGACTTTTTTGTCATTTAACAACACGATTAGCACAAAAAGTTAGCTTTCATTTTTTAAATGTGGAATATTTGTATTAAAAGTGCAGTTGCCGTATATTTTCTTTTGTTAGGGCAATAATATTAATAAACCTAATTATTTTTCATAACTCAGGGTGGATTGACGCCCATCCCACCTAAATGACGCCTCTGTCCTAGAATACCTTACTGGTGCCACATATACACAGCCACACTTTCTATTAACAATCTAAAACATTTTCTGGATTAAATACTTACTGATTATTTAATTGCAGCTGAAATTTTAGACCTATAATAGCTATTATATTAAAGGCAGGGCATGAATTAAAACCTTGATAACGTCAATTTTTAATGATGTTCCGTTATTGATTTTGGAAATAACTTCTTTGGGTTTTTGCAGCAAATATTAATTAAATATATGCATTAAAGTTATGTATGAAGTAAAGGTAGAGACTTTGTTATATGTTGTAGCCACTGTCAATAAAAGTCACGAACTTCTATGAGGTTTAATAATTTAAATGTTTTTCACTGTTAGGTTATTTGGAAGTAAAAATTCTCATAGAAGCAGTGCGCAATACGTTGCGGATAACGCTTCTCATAACTCTGCCACATTGGTTTGATTACCTCTTTGTATAGCAGTGGCTTTAATTCTGGGCACTTTTCGGTTAAATTAACATTCAGATTACAATATGGCCTACACTTACAATATTCAGGATTATTCTATTCTGATAATTATAATCAGGAAGCGTTAGCATTGAATCTTTAACTAAAAACTGGAGCTAAGTTGCCCCTTCTTTTGAAAATATAATATTTTATAAATGTAAGCAAATAGCTTTTATTTTTTATTCTAACTAATGTTAAAATTGAAATTGTTTGGGCCTGTTATCATACAGAAACTGAAAATTTGGAGAAATTTATTCATTTTTGGGATTATGAGACTTAAACACCATAAACACCATAACTTTAAACATAGAATATTTCAACGCTTTTGAGCCCTCCATTATAATTTTTGAATTCCATTTGGTATAAAATAAAAAATATAATTTCCAAAAATTATTTTATCACTATTTTAATCCAATATGAAACACAGAGCGTTATTAGGGGACACCGAAGTGCTATAAGTCTCTTTGTAAAGTATTAGAGCTAGAGCTTTGATTTGTTACACAGACATTACTTCCCTAATAAAGTATGTATACAAAGTTTCAGGCAAATGTGTAACGCCATTCTGGATGTACTTTTTAACTCGTACAGTCATGGAAAAAATGATTGAGCGCTGTACCCTTTCCAAGTATTGCTTCGGCCTCACGGAAGCACACGAAGTTACACTAGCTGGATTTACACGTGCACGAGTTTAGACGTAGTTTATTGCTTTATAACATAAAATAGCAACCAGGGAACAACCAAAGTAATTCTTTTTCGCTAACAAGCACAAAAACGCTAACAATTAAAGCAAACCTTGATGGTTGAGCTGTCTGCTGCAATTCTTTATAATCGGATATTCAATTGCTCAGAGTACAAATTGCTCAGGCCCAGCGTGCTCCGTTTGGAAATTAGCGTGTTACCTAGCGTAGATTCAAGCCATGTAAGCCGCATAGATGTTTTTTATTATTTTGTTTTTAGTTTATATTAGTACTGTTAACAACCGATGTAGATTAAGTTATATATAAATCATTCACGCTGTGAAATGTGAAACCTTTTATTTGCTGCTTTCGCAAACAAAGAAAAGAACTGCAATCTGATCTCCGGTTGCTTTTATATGCAACAAAAAGCTAATAAAACAAGAGAAAACAAATTCTAATACTTTGTGTGGTCCCCATTATTTGCTATCCCTGCCCTCAATTTTCAAGGCATGGAATCCACTAGCGTTTGAAAATAAGTAATGTCTTCTGTAGAGAATCCCAAGTGTCAGTCATGGCACACCAGAATTGTGTAGCATTATTCAATCTGGAGCCTCGGAAAGCCTCTGCTTTACTTTCGTCCAAACATATTCAATTGGGTTGAGATATTCTGACTTTGTAGGACACAGTATCTGTTCTAAGGTATTCGTGTGCTCCGAAAACCTCTTTTAAACTTTGGCCAACTTGTGGACCGAATCATTATCCTGTTGGAATTTAATAATACCTTCAGGATAAAGCTCTTGGGCAAATGGAAGCAGAACATGTGCTAGAATTTCAGAATAGGTTTCCTTATTCAGCTTTCCATGATCACGTTCCTGTATATCTCCACCTTCCCGAGATATCCATGCCCAAGCAGTAACGCTCGCTCGACCACTCCTTGCAGCTATTGCAACATTTATCAAGAAAATTCTGCAGGAGAAACACGAGTATGGCAAAATAATGATGTCAAATCAAAATAGAGATAACTCACACTGAAGTAATTAAATAGGAAAAAGGAAGACCATGGTGTCATTGTCTCTTGAATTAATGCCTCCAGCATTTCCAAGAGACGTAATATGATGGGAAGTAGGGGTTTTTAGTTGATGAAAATCCAACTCCCACACAGAGTGGTGTCTTTGAAAGATTTTCCTCTACTATAAAAAAAAAAACAACAACAACAACAAAAAACACTCGTTGCAAGAGTGGCCAAATAACATATATCATATCGAGTACCACTTGGCCTGCAAACAAACAGTCGAATTGAAATCTGCAGCAGAACGTTGTTTCGCCGGAGAAAACTACATCGAAGTTCTCGTACTGTACAGTAAATGCCAACCTATCAATTTTGTGGGCTCCAGTTAGCACTTCATTTCCTGCCGCACGTCTACGCCGAATTTCGGCATCTTTACAGCGGTTGCTAATCGTCCGTGCACTACCCGGATAAAGATGGCCCTTGTATTTTTTTTTAAAGCAGCGCTGTATGCCCGTTTACATTCCCCCCCTAAATTTACTGTATGCTTACTGGTTTTACTGTTCCTTTACACAAACATATACACATTGCACAAACATATAACACACATGCCCGAGGCGGGACTTGAACCCACGATCCCCTGCCCACGAAACACCAAAGCGAGACGCCTTAGCGAGCGTGGCCATTGGGACCGGCTTGTATTCAACGGCCATCAGAAACGGATCTCTTTCGACCTCTGCCATGAAGAGACCTGTCTTCATTCTCGGTAGATACATGCGAGCGACCAGTGCTCTTCCTTGCAGCAACCTGTCCTTCTTCACAATATAACTTTGCCCACTTTCTCACAGTGGACTGTGGACATCACAAATTCTACCCGCTCTGGTGGCCGTATAACCCAGTGATACCAGGGTGAGAACAGCAGAACGGCCTCTGCCATTGCTAAAGTATGAATGAATGCGTCGTTGTAGTAGTGATTGAGAACCTCTTTCTGCGACTAATGGAACTAAGCACAAACATTTGACCAACACAGAAAGAAACACAATTACGACAAAGGAATCAAACTTATCAACAGTAGTTGTAAACGTTGGCTATTATACATAATATATATCTGCATATTATCTAATGCTTAAATTATAACCAATATAGCGGAAACTCTGTATTAGTATAAATTAAGAATGTGAAATACAAAATATGATAGAAGAAACAACATAAATAGGGTAGAAAAGTTTATGCTGTTACTGAGGTTTGATCTAACGTTCGGCAATTTTCAAAGCCCTTGCGTTACCTGTGAGCTATATCTGTCTGAGCTAAATGGCGTTGCTGCCACATTCAAATATGCACTGTAGTACGTGAATTATTTATCGTATTCAGGGTACTTCATGGCTTGTGAAGCAGCTCATTGGTTGATTCAGTTAATGAGGAATTGGTTGCTCAACCTATATGTATAACTTCCAATGAGCATAACATCAGGAAGAAACACTTTTGGATGTGTTTACTAATTGGCTAACAAATAATGAGTAGCATGGCGCTTGTTGCTGAATTCTTTATCAGGAAACAATACAAATATGAAACACGGTGCAAGACACAGGCTGTTTATGCGTGCAGTAGACGATAGTGTATGTCGCAGACACTGTTAGTTAAGTCTAGCTGCATATCGGAAATAGCGACCAGTGTAAACCTCGCTGCGACACGAAGTGGGACTGAAATATTCTGCTCTCAGAGTGCGCTCAATCATTTTTTCCATGACTGTACCAATTTTAAAAGCAAAATTTAAAAATGTACCTTCTCCTTAATTAATATCATTATAATAATATTAATGCTTATAATAGTAATAATAACAGTAATAATAATAGCAATAATAATAATAATAATAGTAATAATAGTAATGATAATCATAATATCAGCAGTAGTTAAGGTAGTAATAGTAGTAGTAGTAATAATAATAATAATAATAATAATAAAAATAGTAATAATAATAATAATAATAATAATAATAATAATAATAATAATAATAATAATAATAAAATACTAGTAATAACAACAATAATAATAATTATACTATTAAAATACTACTACCAGTAATAGTACTGATACTACCACTCCTACTACTACTTGTAATAATAATAGTATTAATAATAATAAAATGATAATTATAATAATGTTAATGAGAATGATGATAGTAATGATAATGATGATGATAATAATAATCTTAATAATTATAATGATAATAATAATAATAATAATGATGATAATAGTAATAATAATAATAATGATAATAGTAATAATAATAATGATAATAATAATAATAATAATAATAATATCAGTGACACTAACAATAACACTAATATTAAAAAAACAACAATACCAACAATGATGGATGGATGCGTGGATAGATGGATAGATAGATACATAGGTAGATAGACAGACAGACTGACAGACAATCTTTACTGCCAGAAACGGTATTTCATCGGATACCTCTCCATTTTGGCGGTTATCATCTGTGGTCCAGTTTGGCGTCTACTTCCCTCCTAATGCTACGAATGTGCTATTCATGTGCTGTAGAGTGCATTTTCTGTCCACTGAATGATTTGTGAATTAAGTCCACATTTCGGCTCTATTCGGCTTACGACCTGGGATTTTGTTGCTTTCAGAATAAAACCTCCTTCTTAAAATTCATTTTATGCCCCGTGTACTCTTTTCTACTTCTGAGATAAATGAAGGTTGGGAAAATCAAGAGCTTTTTAGTGTCCTACTTTCAGTTCCACTTTTTCTCTTGCTTGGAAATGTTGACTCTTTCATGTCTGAAAGCAACTAGTCATGTTTCCATGTCAATCTTTTACTTTGTATTAAAATTCTGTTTTATTTTATTTCTTTTATTACTTTTGTCTAGCACGATGTACAGCAATTCAATACCAAGATTTCACCGAAAATGTTTGTTTTGAGACACCCTGGATAAATAAAAAAAATAGGAAAAAGAATTCTAGTACACCACAATTGCAAAACGAAAAATTCGTTAAATACCAAACTTTGTATTTAAGTTTACTATATCTAAAGATGCGACACCCCAAACTACTGTTTATATAGAAAGATTTCCGGGAATTTTGGTTTTCTCAAAAATGCCTATCATGATTTTAATTAAAATATAGTATATTAAATAGGTTAACATAAGAAATAAAATGTAGATCTTCAATTTCCTTTGAATAGCATATGAAGTTCTCTTGATTTTGATTAACTTGCATAATTGTTAAAACGAAATAAATAAACAAAATAAGTGTAGATGTCGTTAAACATACCATTAATGTCCTTTATATTCTTGTTGTGGAACTAACTGTTTCTGAGAAATTCCTTCTTATTGGCTTCATTTTTAAACAGCTATACTTTACTCATATACGATGTCGTCCATGTTTGTTTTGTTTTACTCGTGGTCATACAAAGAAGCATATTTCAATGCCAACGTCATTGCGACCGCTTTTAAAACATTTGACTAACGCTTTAATCCAGTGTATTCCCGTGTTTTCCTTCTGCTTGTAAGCAAGTAAGTTATAAGATCATTCTGCTAATGCTAATCTTTTGTAAGAAGTTTTCAGAACTGGTATAGAAAACTCGTGTGATCTTTTCTTGTAGCAAACGAAGCAAATAGAGCACCTGCGAATAAACAAAATGTTTTATTGTTACCATCTGCAGATGCAGTATCATCAGTTGGTGTATAATCAGGATCTACATCTGACCAATCTTAACCTGTTTCGAGGCGTGTTTCCTTAGTGCATTGTTGAAATGTTGACCCAGAAACTTCCACTACTGAATTAAAGCTTGTATTTGTGTTCGTAGAAATTACAGTCTTTAAGATTTCTGTAAAATGTAGTACTAAATCAATATACTGTTTCTTAATAACCTGAATTATTCAGTATACTTCACATGCGGATAAGAAACATGTGCTTAATATTTGGAAACCTCGCTCGACTTAAAAGCTAACCACTTTACTTACGAATAAGCCTAACCGCATAAAATTATTGCACCATGACCCTCACACATATTCAGGTAATTAACAAAATGGAGCTACAGGATTTTAGCAGTATCGAAAAGGTGAACTTGCATAGTGTCAACGTCTGCGAAAACTAAGTAAATGCACTTGTTGGGTTTTCATTGTCAGTTTTGTGTCAGTTTTGGAGTAAGACGCAATGGCTACCTATATACTAAGTATACCGTAGGAGAGCCTTTTCTGTTGAAAGAGCATATATTTCTGTGCTTAAAGGTATCCACAATTCGAATTTTAAGAAAGGCGGAGTTACAGTACTCCCACGATATACCAGTTATCGCGTTTAAGTTGCCGGCATATGCCGCATTCAATGCCCATAGCAAGATACAGCTAGCATAACGCAAAACGGTTACCGAAAGAAACGACGTAATATAATTAAATCACGCGGAAAGTATTTTACTTAGAGCAAGTCGGGTCAGACAGCACCACGTGGTCAGCGGCAGACAGGAGCATGTAGTAACTATCGTTAATAAAAATGGCGAAGGAATTATTTTTGTTTTTTAACGCGCTGTCAATTTCCAGGATCCGCCGGTATGGGGGAATTTCATCTCAACGAAGTTCCTTTACTTACCAGTAAACCTACTGACGTAGGAATGTGTCCTTACAGTATGCTTAAAAGTGAGGGGGGGGTGTTTGAACCCGGGAACTTCGAATCAGAAGGCTAGCGCCAAACCAACTAAGCCACCCAGATTAGCCTGCTGATATCTAATAGTAATAAGTATATTGTACTTCTGTGGAATGTGATAAACAGTGTTTCTATACAAGGCATCGCCGTGTTACTATGGACACAAAAACATTTAAGAAACTTCTTAAATAAGATCAAATCACTTGATCCAAAAGAGATTATCTAAACTAATTATTTAAAAGGCAATTAAATACGTATTTTCACATGGAGTACTAGGCTCTGTCAAGTGTTTTATTTACTTTTTAAACAGAAACACATGTAGGTTGTTATATCTTGGCTTACCGTATACCTTAAGCTTATTAGATTGCCACTTTATTTATTGGCTTTTGTAGTTCCTAAAATGATTGTTAAAATATTAATGTTTCAATACTTACTGATGGTAGCTCCCATGTGTTTCAACCAAATGGGGCTGCTAATGATAACGTTTAGTGCTAGGAATAGAAATTTCAACTTGCAAGTCCAGATTATTCACGATACCATTCAAAATATGTTTAAAGTATTATACGATGCAAAGAAGTTGGTAGCACAGTGTTAAGTATATGACAGTAAAAACTGAAATTATTTTAATGTCATATTATGCATTGAATTGTTTATAAATAACAAGAGAGAATGCTATACACGCCGGTAGGTGTATGTGCGAAGGCCGCTAGGAAAGAATGTGGAACACGTCGTACCACGCCTAGCTGTCTACCTGGAACCTATCATTAAGTGCGTTATTTTTATCGGAAGGAGCACGTCATGACTTACGACGTACTGACATCACACAGAAATTACCTTCGTCCTGCATAAATTGTGAAACAAAGAAGTGTTACATCATCGGATAAGCCGCTAAGAGTAAAATAAAACTGGATGAGAAAGAGAGAGAGCGAATTTTTAATTAGCAGGTACCTATCATATAATTAGATAAAATATATCATGCCAGATCAACCCAAATAGCGATCAAGCGTTCCAGACAACTTATTTAATTTGTTCCATTCTATTTCATATTAACGTATTGTTAAACAGTGTTCCAAAATATATTTTCTCTAAAGGTTCTATTTCAAAACTAATATAAAGCGACATCAAATTCACAAGCGTTTATTGTTCAGTCGTATTTTCGTTTATGCTATTATAGTTTATATTCGATCTATTGTGAAGTAATTGCAAGCTGTAGTTAATCTGAACTTCGTCTAAAATATATGTTTTCTGCTTTTATTTCAATCAGAAATATTGTAGCATCATACTGTCACATAGATTTTCTCTAACCTTAATGTGGATCTGCGTTTAGAAATGCGTTATCTAAAATCAATAGCTGAGATATCTTGGGAAATTTGGTTGAGACATAATGCGGTTCTAGTGATCCAGGTATTATTTCTCGACAAGGTTGAGCGTAATTCTAATCCTCCAATCTCAGAACCAATATTTTAAAATAATACATTTATTATACGAGGATGGGCTGATAAGTCCCGGGCTTCACATAGATACGGAGCCACTAGGCCAGTTAGACGGTAGTATCGTATAATTTAGCTCTAGACTAGCTTGTATCCATAGTTACAGGTCAATAGCGTGTTTAGTTTTTGAATGGCTGCATTTTAAACAACACAAATTTAGAGTTTTTACGAAAATGGGGGATTTGGAAAAACAAGTCGTGATTACACACTTCCTTTTCAAATGCTTAACGCCTAAAGAAATCAAAGAGGAAATGGGCAGTACTTTGAAAGACTCTGTTCCTTCATTTTCAATGATTAAAAGCTGGGTTGCAGAGTTTAAAATGGGACGTACGAGCACTAGTGATAAGCGTCGCTCTGGAAGTAGAAGTGACAACTCCAGAGATCATTGAAAAATTCATCGTTTGGTACTGGAAGACTGCAGATTAAAGTGGTTTGAGACAGCAGAGGCTGTAAACATATCAAAAGAACGTGCAGGTAATATTTTAAGTAGTGATTTGGGCCTTGACAAGGTCTGTGCAAGATGGGTGCCGCATTTGTTGACACCTGATCAAACGTTGTAAAGGAAAACTGTTTCTTTTAAGAATGTGTAGCTCTACCGTAAAAATCCCAGTGAATTTTTGAGACGGCTTATCACCATGTATGAAACTTGGATACATCGCTCCACTGCAGAAAGTAAATTGCGTCAAAATAGTGGGTTGCGCCAGGTGAACCAACTCCAAAAACGGCAAAGTAAATTTTGTAAAAAATAAAAAAAAAAAAAAAAAAATGTTTTTGTTTCATTACGACAGTGGTCCGGCCCATCCTTCAGCATTGCAATGGGGAAAATGTGGGAATTAAAGTTGGAATTGCTTGAACATCCACCCTATTCGCCAGTTCTAGCACCCAGTGACTACTACCTGTTCCCAAATCTCAAAAAAAAAAAAAAAAAAAAAAAAAATCGTGAAGGACGAAGATTTTACAGCAACGAGATCATTGATGCGACAAACAGCTATTTTGAGGTCCTTGAGAAACCGCACTACAGAGACGGTTTAATTAAATTAAAACACTGATATGACAAATGTATTAGCCTTTTTGGAGATTATGTTGAGAAATAAATAAATAAATGCTGTTTTCATTGGCAGGCGCGGGACTTATCAGCCAGCCCTGGTACCCGACTATTGTAGTCTATATTCTATTGTTTTCACTATCATTAAATATAGCTTATGCTTAAGGGCATCATTTCCCCAAACCAGATCATTATTTAGCGTGTTCCTTAGTAGTGTATTGTAACAAATGAGGGACACTGGTTTCTACTGAAAACACTTATTAACTGTGAAAACACTCAACCTAATATGTTACACTTCGATAACGCAAATTAACTTTGCGTACTGAACTTAAGTGTCACTTTGTTCACTCTTTACTTCATCACTCACTAGACTGACGTTTCAGGCTCGGCGCCGGGCATTTGTTGCATCCTTATATACACCCCGTAGCCCTTGCTCAGAAAGTTTTGGCTCGACTGTTCAGGACACCACAGCATCGACGACACGGGAAGTACTTTCTCGACGCATAGAAGTGACATATGACCTTTGTTCGTCCGGCTATTGTGTTCGTGAGTGTTATTGTTAAGCGTCGGCGATTAGGAAAGTAGCTGCCTGGGCGGCAGCCGTCATACTCCTTCCTCCTTACGGCTGTTCTTCCTGACCAGCATAGACGTAATAGGCCAGACGCTCTACATTCACTACCTGCCTCTTCCCTCGGACATCCTCTGAATGCTGTATACTGCATCATTGATCCTCTTCAACACACGGCACTTGCCATGGTTGTTAAAGTTTAGGCAAAGTCCCTTTGTCCGGGTAGGGTGATATAATCACACCAGGCCTCCCTGTTGGCAACCCTGGATACTGGCTTGATAGCCATAACGGTCTTCATATGGTCCTTCCTATGTCGATATGCTGCCGTGCGATCCTTTGCGACCGTGAAGACGGTCCACATGGTATTCTACGTAGTCAATTGCTGGCTGCTCCATCCCAAATGGCTTCCCAAACATCAGGTCGCATGAAAATTGCAGCTACCTGTCAAAAACTATGCTGGCGGATGTCAACCCAGTGGTTTAATCCAAAATATTTAAATAAATTAAAATAATAATTTAATCTCTGTTAAAATATGTGCGCTGAGAAGCGGGAGGTTACCAAGTAAAGCCGGACTTTGACATCCCAATTCTGCTGTTGGTTAGCCACCTACTTCCTTATGTGCTCCTCAGTTGTCACGATTTGTCACTCGACCATGCCGTCTGGTTGCGAATAGAGAGGTGTTGTGCGAGTCTTGTACACTCCAAGCCACTCCACAGCCTCCTTATTCACGTTCGACTCGAAGTTGGTGCCCTGGTCACTCTACAGCTCGAGTGGTAATCAAAAGCGACAAAAGAGCTGTTCCAGAAGGCAGACCGGGACCGTTTTTGCCTCCTTGTTGGGGAACGTCTACACTTTCAGTCACTTGGTGGATTAATCTATGACCAATTGCTGATATTTGTTATTCCTCGCAATTATAGGGAACGGTCCAGCTATGCCGCTGGCACTAGATTCGATGAGTTAGTAACATTGTGCTGCTACATGCAAGCCCGGCTACTAGTCTAAGGGCTGCGCAAAGATGACACAGGCGACACCATCTCCTGGAATCTATCCTTAGTCTCAAAAAGAAGCTCCCTTGCCAGAGTTTGTTGATCACTCGCTTGGGTTGAATATGTCCTTTTGAGGTCCCTGTATGCACTTCAGGGTTTCTTTTTCTGCAAATCACATTTAATATGTAAGTTTGAGTACACACTGTATGGTATAACGCTTTGAAAGATGTTTTCTTGAGTGATTTTACAATGAGCTCCCTTATTAGTTAATATAGGAGAAAAGTGGCACAGGATCACATGAGCATACACAGGGAAGATAGAAAACTCCAGAAGGAGAGAGTCTCTAGCAACAGAGCAAGGATAGGGCAAGTGAGCATATAGGATAAAGATAGGGAATACAATAGGGCATGCTAGGGGCAGGAGAAACATACGACTCAGGGAATTAGGTGCATTTCTTCAGCTATTTATGGGTGGTGTTGGTAAAAGCATGAAATGTTTTTATCACTTTTACAGACATTTTAGTGCTTTTGAGCCAATTTTTCAATGATTCTAGGGCTTTCATACGTATTTTTGGGGATTTTAAGGCAATTTTAGTATTGTCACAGTTGTTTAGATCGTTTTTAAAGCCAACGCATGTCATTTGGAATGTGCTTAGTGCTCTACGACAGATAACTTCAGGTATGCATAAGGCATTTTAGCTTTTGTTTTAACCCATTTTGGTCATTTTGAGGGTATTTGGGACTTTAAAACAGGTACTTAGGCGTTTTGAGACGTTTTTGTTCATATTTTGAAGTGCTTTCTAGTGCTTCCCTCCATTTTTAATACTTTTGTATGTTTTTAGGACTATTCTCCAGTGACTGTAGTGTTTTCGCACACATTTTCTGGATTCTTAAGCTGACTTTAATGTTGTCACAGTTGTTTAGGTCGTTTCTGAAGCAAATTCATATCATTTGAAAGGTACTTAGGAGTCTAGGGCAGGTGGTTTTAGGTATTTATGAGGCACTTTAGCTCTTTTATCCAGCCCTTCGAGCTATTTTGAAGATACTGGGAACCCTAAAACGGGTATTTTATACCCTTGCATTGGGTTTTTACTCATATTTTACATTATTTCCAGCGTTTTCTAATGCGTTTTACTTCCATTTATATGCATTTTAGTAAGTGGGGGACTATTTTTCAATTATTGTAATGATTTCACATGCATTTTTCGTGCATTAAAATCCGATTTAATTGTTCGCACAGCTGTTTTGAATGCTCTTAATGACATTCCAGGTCATTCGGAGGGTGTTAAGGACCCTGGGACAGCCTGCTTCAGTGTATTGATATGATATTTTATCTCTTCTCCGGACATGTCAAACCGTTTTGATGCTATATAGGACTCTAAAACAGGCCTTTTAGGTTTTTTCAATGATGTTTTCTCATATTTTACAGCATTTTTTGCAGTGTTATATAGCGCTTTTTAGCATTTTATTGGCATTTTAGCACATTTTGAGTTTATTTTACAGTATTTGCAGTATTTTCAAGTGTTCTGTCTTCTTATAGATCATTCATGAATTTTAAGGTATTCATAGCTATAGGGCTATAACATAAGTCCTTAGACAATGCGTATTTCAAGTCACTTTGAATGCATTTTTGGAAGCTCTTTAAGGACTTTGTGACAGCACCGAATGTGTACTATCGCCATTTTAGTACGTTTAGGAGCACTTTAAGCGTATTTGAGCCAATGTTGTTTTCATACGGTCTTGTAGACCCCTCTCTTACGTTTGATAGTGATTGGTGTCATTTTTATGCTAGTTTGTTCGTTTCTGCAACAATTCTCTACACTTTTGCCGTAATTGATGTCATTGTTTCGGTGTTTCTGACGGTTTTTACACTATTTGTTATTTCTTTTAGCATTTTCATATGTTCGTGGACAGTTTGGTCTAAGCTTGGTCTTTATAAGGCTCATAAAGGGCTGAAAAAATATATCTAATACCTTGAGTCTAGGTTAGGTTAACACCCCTAGCATGCCCTGTTGCATTCCCTATCTTTCCCGTGTATGCTCACTTGCCCTACCCCTGCTCTCTCGCTAGGGTCTCCCTCCACCCTGAGTTCCCTATCTACTCCATGTATGCTCACTTGCCACTGTGCCAGCTCTCTCCTATATTAACTACTCACTTTTAGTCTGTAGCTTTGAGTACATTCTGTTTGGTATAAAACTTTGAAAAGGATTTTTCTTGAGTAATTTTCTTTTAGTAATTTAAAACGTTGAAAATACCGCTCTTCCATCCAAGAGTCACGTGATTTCAGTAATGTCGCACAGTAACGTACTGCGCATACTTGTTCTCCATTTTATTATAACTCTATGGGTAATTTACTAAAACTGCTGTGCCTGGCTATGGTGATTAACATTTACGCTGTTGTGGAATGGCTTAGTAGTTTTAGAGAAGATTTCCTAAATATAATCAGCATCCATTTGCGTTCGCTGGTGCAGCCACTGTACAAAGCTATCTGTGTCTCGCACACTTTTTGTTGCGTAAAATTTGAAACAAGCAAACTCCTCCAATGAGCTCATGGCAAACAAAAGCGTTATTTCATCCTCGGAGAGCTGACCAATCTTCATGCCAATACAAAAGCACCGCTCTGCACTAAACAATCTAAAAGTCTTCAGCAGTGACACAGGCAATTACAACACTGGATTCGGTGGTTACCGTTTTTTCTGCCCAATCATATGGATAGCTGAATGTCGTTATATCATTTTACATAAAATCAAAGAAAAAAGCATATAGCACTAACTGAAATCATTTGTAGGATATACTTTATTCAAATAAGGATATACTTTATTCATAATAAGGAAAATATGCATGGGAATCCTTTTTATAATATTACATTAATATAGAAGATACGTATGAAATTGTAATGGGTAGAGGAAAACGTATATACTACAAATAATGTACAAATAATCTTTAATTTCATATGTTATTATACAGGAGGTTAAAGGTGTGAGAGTGACCTCAATATGAGGAGTAATAAAGTCCAACAGCAACTTCATCTTTCTTGAAAGATAAGGGAAATAATTCAACATTATTGAATATATTATCTACACAGTCTGGCAATAGAGTAAAGTTTGAGGGCTGATTGTTTTGTTTTGAGTTGCGGCCATGTCAATATTTTATTTTAGTTTGTGCTTGAAACACGGCTCACCACGTGTCTACGTGTTTACTATCAGCTGGTGGCACTAACGGCGGGGGGGGCGGAGTGGTTTTCTTTCAAGGTATTCATGAAACCTCAACTAGAAGCTGCGTAGGAGGCTACAGTATGATTTATCTGGTGATCAAAGATGATGTAAATTCAAATGTGAATTATGGAAATATCTCACTCAGGTGATTCGTGAAATTATTAAACTAACATTCTTGCTAAACAGAACATTTATTAAGGTTCAATAACATAACTATTCTGATAAGTTTATTTACAGTGGATATACAAAATGTGCTGCATTATAATCTATGTAGGCATCGGATCTTAGTCAATTTTGTCTCAATGATCATCAATGGTAGCAACCTCGTCATGCTACATTCTCTTGTGCAAACTGACAAGGCACAGCATTCTGTAAACATTCTTGTCCTTCTGCTCTACACACAAAGTTAGCCAAACTTATGACTACAACTTTATTCTAATAGACACGCTGAAATCCAATTCTTTAATATCATTCTGTGGCTAAACGTCTAATTTTAGCAAAAATGGTAAAAACACAAATAATACATTCTTTGTAACTCTATGTTTGTATTCTAATTCCAGAAGAAAACGATAAAGAAGTGGTGACACATTAGAAATATTATTTTTTTAATATATGCAACCATGTACTATAAAGGAAAATAGCACGCAGATTTATATTTCAGCTTAACTTCAGGAAGTTGACATTTGAAGTCACTGAAGTCTGTTATACCGCTAATCTCGAAAACATTGTTGTGCCCCGTTTGTTTTACTTTCCTTGAAGATCGGACTGAATTAATAAGCTTTATGCTTAATTTCTCTGACATACTCAGAAAGTAGGAATAGGAAGGTAGGGTTTTTCATAAAAAATTTGTATCAAATATCGTAAAGTCTTTCCTTCAGTCCCCTGAATAAAAAAATATAAAAAGATTTATGCTTGTATATAGCCGAATGAGAGAGAGAGAGAGAGAGAGAGAGAGAGAGAGAGAGAGATAGAGATGTGGAGAGCGAAAGAGAAACTGAAAGAGAAGGAGAGTAGTATGAATGAAAGAGCATGTTATGTGGGTAAATAAAAATATTGACACTTGTGTGAGGTACCGTTTAAGACTCCAATGGAGAGTTACATACAATTATCCCATCATTAAGCACCCATTATTTTGAAAAAGTTATTTTATCAAAACTACTAACGAATATATTTGAAATATGACATAACAAATAAAGTGTACATTCTTGAATTATCCATTAATTGCATTTAAAGTTCTCTTCATTCTTAATTGTTTTTATGTTACTGGGAAATTAAAATGCCTATGGAACGTAAAATTTATTCAGGAAAAAATAAGGGCTTATGAAAATAATCAGCTTTATTGTAACATTAGCCATTTCGGAAATGTTAACTCATTGATGTGAAACTTGGGTTAGGTTTGTATTATCGCCAGCAATGAATGTTTTGAAACCAAGAGGAGCAATACAATTTTCCACACAAATTGTTGAGAAATAAGCCAGTAAAGATAACCGAATATCTAACGTTACTGCATCCTGCAGACAACCAAATAGGAAAAGGTGTAACTTACCTTGACATAAATGCTGGCCACTTTCATATCATGATTAAGATCTAGGGGCGGGAAATATCACGCCTATGTACATTTCATGACAATGTATTTATGTTAAATGTCAATGCTTACAGAAAGTGGTGAATATAGGAAACAAATACCTTTCATTGAAATATATTTTGTTATTCAGCGATATGTTGCCCCCAATCATGAACATTTATCTTACGTTCACGCTTATTTGTTTTCAGAGCTTTCGGAATTCAAAACGTTATTGTTATAATTTTTTGTTGTTTTAACCAAATCTGATTGAAATATATTTTCTTCTCGATAACAGCCTGACGTTTCTCCCTGCGGCTAAATGCATGTGGCCTGGAATATGTTTTGAAGATTTTAGTACGTTGGCGGATGGCTTTCTTTACTCATTGTCTGAGAGTCCGTAAATTTAACACCTGAAGAGCGGCCGCAGGACGAAATGTTTTCAAATACCAAACCAGGGTCAGTGAAACCGTGCTAGAACGTTCTCTACACCTGGAGATGTCTGTCCCCGTAATCGACAGCTATAAAAAGGAAAGCTGCAAGCCAGGACAGTCAGTTTGCGAATCTGGTTCTATCTCTTTAACGAGATCAGTTAACATTCTTCGAGTGTCGAAGCGAAGAGTGAGAAAAATTATTCGACAGTTTTGCGAACAAATTCATTGTTTGTAATCAATTTAGGAGTAATAAATATATTTTTGTTACGCTGCTGTCAGGAGTGGGATTTAACCCCAAGATGGGGGATATGATGAACATTTTAATATCTGAAATTAATAGCACCACGAAAACAGGAAGGGAGTAAATGAAAAGAGAAACGACATCCCGTATGGAAACCACAGTGGCGAAGATGAAGGACAAGCTTGAATCTGCTTTGGAGAAGATTGAAAAGAAGCTGAAATCCGTAATGGAAAAACCATAAGATAAGAAAAGAGGAATGGAGAAGTTACACAAGATATAAGTAGAAATAAGGGCGTAAGTGTCCAAGATGAAAAAAAAAAAAAAAAAATTAAATTGAATTTTATTTATGGACACTCTTTACTTGCTATTTTTTTCATCATCCCATTCCATTCTTGGGTAGCATGAATATAGATTACAGGATGCATTATATTCCTTAATACCTTTTTTTTCTGAATATATTTAAATTTAGCTTTTATTATGATGCTTAAAGGGGCGCAAATGAGGAATAACCAAATGCCTGTGTGTACCAGCCTCAACGCATATCATACATTGACTGTTATAATTATAAACGTTACCCGGGTAACCCAATGTAGACATAAGCGTTAAGAAATATATCGAAGAACTTTGCCAACGGGTTTTGGCCTTGGAAGATTTCGGGGACTGGAAGGAACAACCCATCGCAGCAACAAGCAACTGAACGCCTTTGTACTAAAGATACTCGACGAAAGGCTTAAGGACTCGGAGGTCGAGGCCCCAGTACGAAATTCAACGTCTGCACGCGAAAAGCTTACCAATTAAGATTGGACGTTCACCTTCTAAGACTTCCACAGACCGTTAGCCGCCGTCGCCACCCACAACCGATGGTCAGTAGAGGAGGAAGCCGCAAAACTAATAGTGAGCCTCCAGGGAGGGGTAGCAGGAGTACTAAATGCCATCTCATGTCGGCCATATCCGAAGAGATCTGGGAAGCCCACGCGAATTGCTTCTGGAACAATCGCTTGTCTCTAGAGTACCAAAATCTGCTTGAATTGCGGTAACTACATGTGACGATGCAGTTTGCCCTGACAATTAAAAGGCGGATGAAAAAGCCGCGCTGAACCTACCACTAGTTCGTGCCTCTGGAAAATTCTCACTCCTTCTTCAATGGGATACGCGACGTCGATATAAGACGTCTGAAGCTCGGCGTATATAACATGATCCCTGAGGAGTGAACTATGCACTGAGAATGCATGCACACAAATACATTTGCGTCCACCTCATAGTTCAGGGGTATTTGCTACGAACTGGGAGATTTTTTGTAGTGTTTAGCGCCCCCTTTTATTACTTGTGGCACCACAGGCGAGAACTAGGAGAGAGAGGTAGAGAAAGCATAGGGAGGACAAAGAGACCCTCAAGTGATGAATGATGAGAAGGGGCCAACGGGAACACTTAGTAAAAGAATGTTCACGACAAATCCAACATGGAAAAAGGAAACAACGCAGGGCACGTCGGGGCTGTCATCACTAATATTTCGAGCAGCGCTACATGCCTTGGACAGAAGAGCGAAGGACAGACTCATCGCAGACCGCAAGGCACAAGGGAGAGCAGTAGTAATTATGTAGCTGAGACTGTAACTACACCTGATGTGACGGTCTTATCGACAACAATAACCAGTGGGCCCTACCTACTGGTGGGGTCGTCCGGCGACATCATTTCTGTAGACAAAGAGGCTCAATTGTAATTAATACTCAAACGCAGCACTGCAATTCTGTGGCTATTTGGCCGCGAGGGTGACTGAGAAGGTAAAACAAGGACAGCATGCACTCAGGATCCATTAAGCGGTGCGTAACGTCGGCAAAGGGGTACTGTGAGTCGGATGACAGGTGTAGCTCAGGAGCCCTCAAAAACACCCAGGAATTAGCAGGGGGCGATCCTAACGAACAATTCAGTTGTGTCCACAAGAAGCTAGGTACTTTGAAGGTTTACCAGGAGGATGAGATAGCAGGAGCCAACTGACAGAGATTACGACATTTCAGAACGGGAGTAAGTCGGGGAGGTGTGAACCAGCTGCTAGTGTCTTAATGTGCGACGTTACGAAGAGCCAGTACCTCGTACTTGCTGAAAGGGACGGCCGACCATCAACCGACCTATCCGGAAACTGCTAAGTTGTGCTTCTCTGGCAAAACAAGCAGAGAACGAGACATGCTGGAGGACATGAAATCTAGGGCATTCAATGAAGAGTCCGACAGCTCTTATTGCTCCTCTGTAGTCGTATTGCAGAAGAAGAAGAAGAAGAAGAAAAATGGCGAGTTACGCTTTTACGTGGACTCAAGAAGCAGAATTTTTTCACCAGCAAGAATTGTTTCCCCTGGCACTGGATTGACGACACCCTGAACACACTTGTGGTGCCCTGTGTTTCTCGAATTTAGAATTTAAAACGGCGTATGTCAAATGGATCTAGATACTAGAGACAAGGAGGAAACCGCATTCTCGATAAGCCAAGAGCTTTGGCAGTTAAAGATTACGTGCTTTGGGCTATGTAGTGAGCCAAACATCTTACAGCGCTTGTGGCAATCATTGATGGGAGTGTTGACTTGTGATATTTGCTTGCTATAATTGGGTCAAATCGTCGTTGTGGGCAACAACTTCGGGGACCGTCTCGGGAATCTGACTACGATACGCTGTTGCCAGTGAACTTGAAGTCGAAAGCGAGGAAATACCATTTGTTCATTAAGGACGTGAACGACTTCCGCTACGTAGTTTCAACCAGTGAGGTGGCAACGGAAAGGTAGAAATCTGGCACAGTAAGAGATTGGCCTCACGCGAAAGACAAACGAGAGGTGAACCTATGCAACTACTATTAACAGTTCGGCAGGTGTTTCTCCAGCATCGCAAAACCCCACTTGACTGCCGATAGAGCTCTGGTCTTTCGTGTGGACAGAAGAGGCCGAGAGCCCGTTTCAGGCAGTTAAGTCAGAACTCAGCACTGCTCCTATTTTAGGACTTCCACTAGCTGGTAGCGACATTTTTGTGGACGCCGTCGCCAGTACCATCAGCATTGGAGGCATACTATCCCAGGTACAAGATGGCTAGGAGCGGGACTTCAACAGCAAGACGCCCTTCAAATCTGAAAGGTAATGCTGCATTTACCCGCGAGAGCTCAATGCTAGTAAAAGCGCTGGAGCACTTCCACAAATACTTGTGGGGTCAGCCCATACACCTGTACTAAGCCCTCATCCGCAGCTGGCTGTTGACTTTCAAGAACCTGGACAGCCCATCGGAACTAGAGGCTCCAAGAACATTACAACTTCGTGAAGGCAGCTCCCACAAAACTACGGATACCATGTCCATACGACCCTGACCATCAGTGTGCGGCCGCTGCACTAGGGTGGAGGAGAAGAAGCCTTCCCAATTCTGTGTGTATGTGTGTTTTTAGGTTTGTCTGCAGTTAGTTGAGATAACGCAAGACTGAGGAGGGAGCAACTGGCAGATGACTGGGAGCTAAGTTGAGGGAATTGGTGTCAAAGGACAGACTGAATTAGAAAGCCGTTGCTCCAGAAGTTTACAATTCTTGATGGATCCATGGGTCTGATTGACCAAGAAATATGCTGATAAGAGAACGGAAGTCACACAAAAAACAAGAGGAAGCAGTTAATGCTCCCTTTTACTAAGGTGGCAGAAGTCCAGGAGGAAACACATTCAGTTGTTTCGGGAGAACATCTGGGACCCAAACAAACAAACCACAAGCTCCGAAAACGATACACCTCGTTAAGGCTACGGTTAGGCACTGAGAGGTGGTGGCGCGAATGTTCTGTGTGTGCAGCAAGCCGCGGCCCTCTGACCACTTAGCCATGGGTTTATCTGGGACATTCCATGTGTCAGAAAGGGAAAACAGTGATCTGCTGGTGGCTGCGGATCACTTGCCAGAGTTGTAGACTAATTTTAAGTGCGGGGCCAAGACAATCGCATTCTCCCTCTCGTAGAACCTGTCCTTCCAGTATGGAATACGTTGGAGCTGCACAGCAAAAAGGCATCAACTTTGAGTCTAGCCTGAAGAGTGATACACTGGAGCGCCTTGAAGTACACAGGACCACACAATACCATTCTACTCAAACCAGACGGCATAGTTGTACAATATATTATGACTCAAGAACATTTGAGGAAAGTCATGGCCAATCACCAGACTGGGATTTTGGGGATGACCTATCGTTCTTCAACTCACACATCTACGAACTGAGAAGTTGATTATAATGTTGCCAACGATGATGATGATTAGTGTTTAAGGACGCCCTGCTGTATGATTATTAGCGTCCTTATGAAATAAAAAGTGTTAAAGTCTTGTACAAAGAACACACACAATACCATCGTACTCAAATCAGACGGAATAGCTGTGCAGTATATTATGACTCAAGAATATTTGAGGAAAGTCATGGCCAATCATCAGACTGGGGCTTTAGGGCTGACCTATCGTTCTTCAACTAACACATGTACGAACTGAGAAGTGGATTATAATGTTGACAACGATGACGATGATTAGTGTTTAAGGCCGCCCAGCTGTATGATTATTGGCGTCCTTAAGAATTAAATAGTGTTAAAGTCCTGGCATAAAAATCAATACAGAAATAGTGCCGATATAGAAATCCCAGTGTGAATAAAAGCAGTGAAAGCAAAACTACACGTTCCAAAAGTCATATATGAATACAAAGATCTGGGGTAAAAAATGCACCGAAACCAATAATAATACACCTAAAACTGAGTCTTTAGTGCTAAAAGACATTGGTTATAAAAAGTTAAATACCTGTTCGAAAGCTCCATTGTCAGTCGTCAGGCTTAAATAACACTTAATCCTTAATGGAAAAGTCTGATTTGAAAAATAAACCACTTGAAAGCCCTATCTACTGCAGCGTTATCATCCCCGACGACCTCCGCAAACTAAACCTTTAGCTCTAGCGTTACTCAAAGATCTGCTAGAGGAACACACTCTAGCAGTATATGACAGAGGGACAATGCTTCACTACAGAGCTGACAGATAGGAGCAGGCTGCTTGTTAGGAAGGTAACTGTGAGTAAAGCTGCAGTGACTAATGCATAGGCGAGCCAATACCACCTCATCCTGACAAGAAGAGGTGAGGAAGCTACCTAGTTGTTAGGGAAGTCCTTCACTTCTCAAAGTTGTGTACTCGAAGAGCTGACTATTCTTAATGCCAGCGCCCAAGAACAGTTGCCGCACATAAGCCTAATGTCTTCCGATGTTACATAATTATTTGTAGTACTGGTTTTTATGACTACATCTTTGCTGCCTAATTTTCCAGTTCACATCCCGGCAAGCCAACGTTACCAGGAATTCATACACACACTTCACATTAACGCTAGAATATTGTAAAACCTGGAGAGCATCTTGAATGCCCTGCAAAAGTTTGTGATGGTTGTATAGCTCGTGAACACTCTGATGTACACTAAGAGAATCATCCAGAACTAGAGAGTCATCCAAATTTCGACGGAGGTGATGACGGTGATGGTGATGAGTATGCTGATGATGATGATGATGATGAGGAGGAGGAGTAGGAGGAGGAGGAGGAGGAGGAGGAGGAGGAGGAGAAGGAGGAGCAGTTGTGCTAAGGGCGCTGAACTTCGAAACTGTTAGTGCCCTCTTAAAGCAATTGGGGCTAAAATCAAGAGATACAGTTAATAAACATAATTAATCATAAATAAAATAATAACTAAACTTTGATGTTACATCCGGAATAAATAAAGCTACCATGGTAAAAGCCATAGAGGCAACTAAACATTATTAAAAATAATGGAAGTAATACGGTGTAACTAAAACAAAATTCCAATTGCTAAGAGCTAAGTGCTAAAATATTATAAACCTGTGCTACTGCTTCAGGATCTTATCACAACAGATCAAAATATTATTAAGACTAAATGCTGATTGTAAAAGGCAGACTAGACAAACATTTAAACAATGCTATCGACCGTTGAGGTATCAATCGCCAGGACCTCCTCAATACTGATCGGTAGTTGCAGAATGACTCGTGAACGTGCTAGACGAGCATACTCTACCAGTATATGTAAGAGTAGATTCCCTCTTAAATAGGTATCTGTGTGTGAAACTGCAGTGACCAATGCGCAGAGGAACCCAAGTTACTTCCTCTTGACGAATTTCATAGCTAACATTTACATGACTATATTATATAGCATAGAACTCTGCTGTATAAATGCAAACTATGCAGTATACTATGCAAACCGAAAATATATGGTGCGCTTCCTGTAATAAAGGCACAACACACACCATCAGTGAACGATACTGTCATTCTAATTGATAAAATTCCCAACAAGTAAAGACATTAGACACGTTTTCGTAAACTTCCACGGCCAATATTAAAATTATCTTGGTCCAGAGTTTCCGGTGTAGACCGCGTCTTAAGGCTAAAATCTGCCGCAGATTTTAGCCTTAAGACGCGGTCTACACCGGAAACTCTGGACCAAGATGACATTAGACACGGCATTGTACACTCCACGTATGCCACCATCATGAGAGCTATATGAGAGATAGCAGCTAACCAAGATGGGTACGCCCTCGCCCTCTTGGGAAACAAGTTAGGCATTTTCATGTCGTGGTTTCTAAGAAGATCTGAGAAACGAACCTGCAGTCGTTGGACTATGCGAGAGGTTTTCTATAACGTTTGTCCAGCCAACAGTTCACCGCCAAACCGTCGGGGAAGCCTAGCGCTCCAACGGAGCTTTCAGCCACCGCCGGAATCTCAGCAGTAGCACCGCCGCCGCAGATACCCGGCAGCTGCCGTTACACCGTCCAGCCGCTGCCAAAGAAGACCGGCGGATGCATCAGTAACGGCCGGCTTCTCAGATGACCAGCCACTGCCCAGCGCAGAATTCAGCATTCACGGCCGGCCCCAAAGGGCCCCTCCTGCCGACAGCGCTGCCCATCTCTGCCGGGACCACAGCCGATGCTCCGCCGTCTTCCACCGCAGACAACCGGCAGTTGCAGCCGCAGCTGCCGGCATACACCGCCGAAGCCTCAGCCACTGCCGCCGCCTCCACTGCCGCCAATGAAACCCGGCGAATGAACCAGCAACAGCCTCCCTGACACCCAGGCCACTTAAGCCGCTGCAGCCCTCACCGCCTGTATACCTCATTAGACACAGTGCTGTTTTACGAGGTGTTCCGAGGTACCTTCCAATCCGCCACCTTGCCGCAGCCGCACGCCATCAATGGCCCTCATTCATGAGAGCCAGAAGAATCGTGTCCTCAAGGGGTCCATCGCCGCTTGTACGATTGGAATTCGCCGAGGCCGGGGACTTAGAAGCTGCTTTGCGCGCCGGCCTTCCCTTGCTTGGGAGGCGCTTATAAGCCGAAGCCAGTCGAAAGCCGCGGCCGACACCTTGCTGCCGCTGATGTTCATTGGGCCATAATGAGGGCACCTACACATATCAACCATGGTGGCACTACTGTGGTGCCCATACCCACACGGCCGAATGCACAATTGACGACCTTAGGAATCGCCAAAGGTAGTGCGCCAACTGCAATAGCTTTGGCAACTTTACGGGACAGGCGTAGTGCCCCAGGTATCCAAGAGGCCGCTACCAACAGAACACCACAGCTTCACATCAGCGCTCACTTGGCAAGCCATCACCGCCGCAGTCTCCCCTACACCTGAAACTACAGACCATCAATGCGTTACAACAAACTACTGCCATCGCCGAGAGAACCTTACTCAACACCGCCGCAGAAATTCAGAAGTCCCTGGAAGACGGCCTCACCCGACTAACTTTACAGCTCTCTGACGACTGACAGACCACATCGACACGGACGCAACATCTGAAACATCGATGCAGACCGCAACTACTCCTAGGACAGACACATCTCCGCCTTCCACTCCGTCAGAAGCACACCCACCATAGACACCTCGAAGCTTGCGAATGCGCAATCTAGCCTTCTTCAATGCCTACACTGCAGCCAACAAAAACGACTACCAAAACCACTCAGTGACGTACTAACGACAGACTGGCCTACTCTTCCCAACCAAAAACCTAATAAAAGCCTTTGTTAAGGCAAAAAAAAAAAATAATAATAAACAGAAATATAAGATAACCGGAACTCCTTCCAACCCAACCTAAACTCCCCGGGTGGCAGTCAGGGCCTTGGTCATGTCTGTCACCCGTAACCCCTCTCCTCTTCTGCTGGGCCGCCATTATTTCGGCCAGCAGCTGAACTTCCGCACTAACGAGGGTGCTCAGCGGAACCTTCCCTACGCCGAGTTATCTCCTTTGAAGCCGACATTTCCTTCCCACTCCCGCACTTCACCCAATGGCGAAATAAGCCATTCTTTCTACCCCCAAACTTTGTTTCTGTCTCCCCTTTCAAAAGAAAATTATATCAATATCGGGGAGATCACGGAGTTGGAGCAACCTCTGGCAGTGAGAGATTGCTTGGTCCGAAAGATAAATGAGAACTACGAAGTTTCCTGGACATCTGCTGCTACCACTGCAGGTTCGCTAGAGCTACGTCCAACATCGCAAAACCCCTCGCTCGTCTGACGGAAGAGAAACCAGCCTTACATGTGGTCAGAAGAAGTACAGAGCGAGTTCCAAGTGCCTAAGTCAGCACTCTGCAGTGCTACTGTTTTTGGATTTATACAACCTTGTGTAGTCTTTGGAGTGGACACTGATTATAGTGAAACGGACATTGGCGTAATTCGTAATATCCTGGTAGGACAAGACGCTCTCCAAAGCAGGGAAGAGCTACTGCGTTACCCGGCGAGAGCTCCTGGCCATAACTAAGGCGCTGGAGAGTTCCTCAACTACCGTATGGTCAGCAATTGCACCTAAGCACTGACCATTCCGTCCTTACTTCGCTATTAAGTTTCAAGGACCAGACTGCTCTTAGAGTGCAGAAGCTGTAGGAGTACAGTTTTACATCAGCACATTTCAAAAGAAGAAAATACTCCAATGAGGATGTCACGTTCAGATAACCCTATCCAGAGAAGGGCGGCCACTGCATTAAGGTTGAAGAGCTGGAGTGTGCCGAACTTTCCATTTTATTTCAGCGACGCCTGCAGCTGAATGGGATAGCGCAGGATCGAGGAGGGAATAGCTGGCGAATGCAGACTTAGGCCCACTTCTGGTAGAAGCGGAGGCAGGGACTAGATCGAGCTGGGAGGAATCACACAAAGGAGTAGTGTGTACAAGCCCTACTGGACGTAATAGGAGCCACTGAAAATCAAGAAAGATGTACTATTCACCTGATGGGAAAACGCAGAGGAAACAGCTGATCCTCTCTCGGAATCAAATACCATAAGTCTTGAAATAAGTACATGCGGGGACTGAGGGAGGTCATATGGGACCGCAACGAACCATCAACCGGCTCCAACAACGGTACTCCTGGTTGAGACAACGAAGAATTACTTAGAATTTCCACCAACATCATGTGTGTGCTGCATATACGGCCATAGCAGACCAGGAGCCGTGGTCGCATGCGGGAGCATAACGAGGGAGCACCTTTCAAACGCATGGCAATTATCATGGCTGGGCTATTCGCTCTGTCAGACAGGGGCAACATGTATCTATGGGTTCCCATGAATAAATTCAAATGCCTGGAGGTGCACGCCACACTCAACCAGGTGGCCAAGACCATTGCGAACTGTCTCGTAAAATACCTGTTTTATCGCTATAGGGTCCAGAGAAGCTAAACAGTGATCAGGGCACTAACTTTAGGTTTAACATCACGAGGGAAACATTGGAGTGACCCTTAGTACACAAGATGCGCACAATAGCTCTTCATGCACAATCAGAAAATATACTTGAGCGGTACATCAAGTCCTAGGAACATTTGTGGAAGGTTAAGGCCAATCACCAGAGGGACTGGGATATTAGGGTGCCACTTTTCTTGCCGGCATACTGCCCTTCAACCCACGACACATCAGATTCAAACCAGAAAATTTAGAATTTGGCAATCAGCAGTAGACTAGATGGAGTATCTCCTAGACCGCCTTTAGGACATGTAAGAGAAAGCCCGTCCAAACCTCCAATTGTTTGAAGACCAGTAACGACCGGCAGTACAACAACCAAGATTTCTAGCACTGGGAGCTGCTGTGACTGTATCGCCATATTGGGTCCAACGGAAGCTGTCCTAAGTGAAAGGGCTATTTCCAATTTCACCTGAAAAGTGTTCTCTAACAACATCCGCAATACAAGCTATTAATTCATTATGAGTGTCAGAGGGGAGTGCCTTTAAATATTCCATCGAACGTCAAATTATCTTTCATATATGGTTCTTCTTCTGTCAAGAAGTTCAAAAGCTATAAATAGTTGACCTTATTTATTGATGCTTCAGATTCGTCATAGGTTCGAAGCGCTAACTCTTGCCGTGCTAAAATACAGATAGTCGAAATAAGTCTCTTCATTATATTTCTGTTTCGATTAACTTTCTCAGTATGTTTCAAAGCGGCCAAGCGCGTTGCTTCTGAAAGATCATCGTCAATTCTAACTGTGCCTAGCTGATTGTATCCCAACAGCTGACGTGATACCTGAAATTGAACATTCATGCATTTTTGCTTTCGAAAGGACATTTTAAGACTATGTTCGCCTATCCCGCATTTGCGCCATAAAGTGTCGTTACCCACACCAAATAGTACACAATAATAACAAAACAGTTTGCTTCTTGCAATGCTACCACTCAACACGGCTTCAAGCTGTACCAAAATGTTTGGAAACCCTTTCAAAGTTTCCATAAGATTTTTGAATACACGGACTTGGCGTAGTCTTTCGCCCTTTTTCCAGGAATTTATTTTCCAAAGGCAGATCATAGAGTAAAAATGGGTCTTTCAATTAAAAAGCTCAATGGGTCTTGTGAAGAATAAATCCGTCCATGGCAGTTGGAATTTCTCAACAATCAGCAACTATGGAACAACATATACATAAATGTTATATTAGGCCTCTTATAGTTTTTCTTGGGAAAGAAATATGGCATGAATAACGATGACACATGTGCCACGGCACATAAAACATACTTCACTTTACCCTATTCACTAGAAATTGAGTTCTTTAATTACAAATTAAAGTTTCAGAGGCAACCATAACCACGTGTATTGTCAATATGAATACTTTCCATGATATGCTTCTTAACTACCAACATTTGAAATAAGTAGCTCTACCAAATTTTAAATTGCGAAATAAATAACAATGAAAATCATAAAGGACCTTCTATCATCTTTCAACGTCCAATGATACATTTAAGTTTATTTTCCATTAATCATGAATATCTTATTTTCCTTTGTATTCGAAATAAACATTTAGAAGTTAATTTTGTTTCTCACCCTGCCCGACTAGGCGATTTGAAGTGGCACTCTCAGGTAGGGAACCGAAGGACTTGTCGTTACATATGATACACGTATCCTGCTGGCAAAACGTAGAAACAAATAAGCGGCTTTTTTGTAATTCCTGTCAATCACATTGGAACCATGACCTCCACCCAAAAGAAACGGGCTTACTGCGCATGATCCTAAGTGGCACAGAAATCCAAGTAGCTATTGGTTGCAGAAGAGTACATTATAATGGTGGGCGCATAATCGAAGTTCAAACGTAAAGTATTTGAAAACATTTATACTTTATGAGCGTACGTCATCAGATCGGATTAAAATGAGTTTGATGGAGTTATTTTAGAATTTTTTTGGGGTAAGCTCATTCTTAGAGCCTTAAAGGACGCTTCGCCACAGCTCGCTATAGCAATTTAAAATGCTTCGCCTTCGTGATGTGTACCATTTTCAGCACATAGCTGCGGAAAAGAAAATCTCTCTCTCTCTCTCTCTCTCTCTCTCTCTCTCTCTCTCTCTCTCTCTCTCTCTTCCATTTTTCCGGTGATGGGAAGCAATGCAATAAACAAACTTTGTCGTGATGGGCTAATAAATTCTGTTACGTCTGGCATAAACAACTCTTTTTATGATTACTTCCGAAGTTTATTTCTGGTATTAGCACTGCGTTTTGTGGTTTCGGTGTATGCCGAGCCGTAAGAACAGGAAATGCGGTACATACCGGCTGATGACTTAGGCTCCCGGGGTTTTTTAGCTGAGCGTAATTCATTGTTCAGTTGTCTCATGGGCTTGAAAACATTGTGGTGCAGCAATATACGCCCGATCCTGTCGGTGATACTATTAAAGTATGGCAGAAGAACTCTGCCTTTAGTTTTGGATTTGTCTGGTCTTTGTTCTTTGGGCTTGGTATACATCGGAACCACACAACGTGGTGTTAACGGCATATTCCAGGAACACAAAGGCAACTGTCAACTGGGCCACACAGGAAAGTCTGCTGTTGCCGAACACGCCATTGAGGCGGAAGGCGAATACATCATAGCACTCCTCCTTGAGTTTACAAGCAATGATGTTAGTAAATCTTGTAACACTGCACGTAAGCTGAGAAATCTTCAGAAAGTGAACACGTTGAAGCTGTATGTTTTAACTTTATTTTCAAATTCAGTAATATTCCAATTACATGTGTATTTACAACTAACATTTTTTTTTCTTCGTTCGCGAATAATATTTCTTGTTATGATAATCACATAGAAAGCTGCAGTAGTAAGTATTCTCTTGCATAAGTTGCACATAACCTGTACTTGTAATAGGTTTTGAAAGCTTTCGCGAACTTACTAATTAAAATCTTTTAAAGTATATTTCAGATGCCTAGAAAGTGCTGTGTCCCTGGATGTAAGTCAAATTATAACACCAGTGCAGAGTTACAAGGTAATGTTTCTACATTTTCATTCCCTAAAGAAGAAACAAGGAGGCAGGCGTGGATTCGTGCTATCCCACGGAAAGACTGGTGTCCGACATCATCAGCTGTGTGTGCCGACCACTTTGACGAAAAGGACATAATTATTAATACAAACTGGAAAAATGAAAATGGTTCTGTTACAAAACTTGAGTTGTAATGCCCTAAATTAAAAAAAAATTCAGTACCCTGTAAGTTCCAGAATTTGCCATCATACTTAAGTAGCACTATTCCAACAGAGAGAGGATATCCGGATTCCAGGAGAGAAGCTATTAGAAGAAATGAAATTAAAAAATAGGAGCTGGAGAAACAAGATGCAGTGAATAATTTTGAAACATTTGTGAATATTTTCGCTGCACATTTTTTGGGTGTGAGCTTTGTATTGGTCTATTAAGAGAGGGAAAGGAAACAGAAATCAGTTATGCTTATTTTGACTACTTACAACGAGGAGGACTTTCAGCACCCAGTGGTTTATTTGTGGGCATCTTCTTTCATGTTGCTGCCATATTTCAATATGTAACGAACTCTTCGGACTACTAAATACTTTACAGTAGGTAATCAAAGGAGCATTCTTACTATGCTAGGTATACAGAGCTTAGAGACCAGCGGTGTTTATGGTGACATTGGTGGGTGCATCGGAGGTCAGAGAAATTACTTCTACAGTAGTTTTAAAGTTTGTAAGCATTATCTAAAATAATTATACTAAGTGTGTAAACAACACAATTGATCAAAGCAGCAGGAAAAGAAAACTTCAACCTTTAAGATATTAAATTAAAGTGCAGTAGCTCTGTTACATGTTTGTATTGATGTATTATTCATTTGTTATAAATAGAATTTATTTTGTCCAGAATACATTATACATGTACACGAACTAATAGCACGTAAATAAATCTAATGTAATGACAAGTAATAGATTACTTTTTGCTTGAGATTGTCGTCTGCTCTATGCCTACTACTTGACAGCTATACAGTGTTGCAACATCTATGAACATGGTCTGTTAACTGTAGGAGGCAGTGATCATAGAATTCCTTCATCCGCAGTACATCGCCAGCGAGAAGCCATAGATATTTACAACCAACCTAACATTTTCAACAAAATAGAAGAGGCCTTAAAGCTCAGCAGAAACTGCCATACGTTTTCGAAGGCTGAAAACGTCATAAAACTGGCCTGATCGAAGCGAGGCAATCAGAAGGAACCTGCGCCGCAGAGACCAAGCCCGGCTCCCAATCAACCAGCATAGATACAGTGATAGTCAGCGCTTCAGGCCGATCAGCCTATTAAATTCTATAAGCAAGGTATTAGAAAAAGTAATACTGAAGTGAATAAATTCACACATACACAGACACAAAATATTAATACCGGAATTGTTCGGATTTAGAGCACATCATTCGACCACGCTATAATTGGTAAGAATGACGGAGCAAATCACCAAAGGTTTCAATACAAATAAATCAACAGATGCCCTCTATCTAGACATTGAACATGCCTTTGATAAAGTATGGCATGCAGGGCTACTCCGAAAACTAAGACAATACCAATTTTCTGACACTGCGACAGCCGTAATTAAGGACTACTTCTTTGACCGACGATTTCACACCTCGGAAGAGGATGCAGTCTCAAGCTCCAAACAAATACGAGCAGGAGTTCCACAAGGAAGTATTTTGGGCTCTACACTGTTCAATTTATAAATAAATGACATTTCAGAATTGGTGAGAACCAGCAAGGACATTTAAGCAGATGACACTGCTATAACCACACAATCCACTCAGCCGCAAATTTTACATTGATATCTACAAAATGCTTTAAACACACTTGAACCATGATTCACCAAGTGAGGAATTAAACTCAACGCGAGACAGACACAAGCTATAGTCTTCACTAAAAGTATATATAATTACAGAGGCAGAAATATGTTACAACCGCTTAAATGTCAAGGCGAAATGATCGAGTGAAAAGACCAAATGACCTACTTAGGTCTTGTCATGGACCAAGGCCTATCCTGGAGTAAGGTCAGGGCCAAGGCTAATGGTCAACTAGATAGATTATATCCCATAATCAATCTGAATAGCCAATTAAAATTAAACATGGGAATGATCCTATACAAAACACTTTTAAGAACAACCGTTATATGCGCATCCCCAGTATGGGGTTACGCTGCAAAAAGCCATATACATAAATTACAGATATTTCAGAATAGAATAATCAGAATAATTGCTAAACAACCTCCAGTAGCGCCGACTTGTTTCCTTCATGAGGAGCTAAAACTACACTCAATCGAGTTCATCAAAAGCCAGAGCTACAACTTGTACAAAAGCAAAGAAAGGAAGAGTAATGACCTAATACAAGAACTGGGCACCTATGAAGCAGAAAATAACAAACAGAAGAGATCGCTCTCACTTTTTGACAGAACCTTTGGCTTAGGGGAACCCGATTTAAATGTACAAGAATACTCAGAATCATTAGTAAGAATTCCACAATAATATTACCTATGAGCGTGTCTAAGACGTGAGTTTGGTGGCCCTTAAGGTCCTTGCTCTTTGAGTCAAGGCAATCTGGGGGTATGAGGGACCCCTAGCACTAAGGCGATCTGGCAGACCACAAACGGACCTTCTCTTGTATATAGTTAACTAATAGAATGTAAGAAATGTTTGCTAAGAATAAGTCTTTATTATAAGTTAAGCAGCATTGGGCGTGGAAGCTAATTGGTTGGGTGACCGTTAAGGAAGACCACGCGCCATTGATGAACTCTCTGCATAATGACTATGTCCTTTCTGTTACAGAACTGAACACAACCGCATGAATAGCTTATAGTAATAACTAAAGACTATGCCAGACAGAGCAGCAGATGCTGTAGAAATATTACTAGCTTAGAATACGTTCTAAAGGTGATATTTTAACTATGTCCTTTTGTTACAGGGCTGCAGACACAGCAAAACTGTATTGTATTAGTCAAGACTACTGACTCTACTCGAAAGGGCAGCAAATGTTAAAGAATACTCATCGTCTTTACACTGACTACGTCTTTTTTGTTACAGGGCTGCAGATATATACACCTTTAATATTTATGTAAATCCTCAACAGAAATTTCCAAGGGCGCAATCAGGGCTTCGGCCATGTTTGCGTCTTGGGTCTGACTCTCTCCTGGCTTCGGCCTATTGCCGGCCAACACACCCGCTCAATGAATCCGCAGGTGCAACAAGCGGCACTACTGCATTTCTACAGCCTAATTCTCTCCGGTGGAGTGTTCTTTTAGTGGATAATGCCAATTTATGGCGACCCCCACACTTGGCAGAGCTATCCCCTCTTTCGCCTATGGATCGAGTTTTTCCACCTTACTCGAAAAAAAAAAAAAAAAAAAAAAGGATTCAGGGTCAGAGAGCAGAGAGGCATCGCGCAGTGTAGTCACACGTCAGTCAGACGGCTCAAGGTGCCTAACTATTTAGTATTCGCGTCACGGTTTTCGAGCTAGTTACAGGATGGACTAGTGAATGTAAGGCATATAGTGTTTCATAACAGTGAATGAGTGGCTAAAACCTTAAACTGTTTGTTGTTTCAACATATGTCGTGTTTGTGTTGTGTAAATATGAATAGATAGTAAAGTATACACAGTGCATTTTAGCATACATTAAGTGTTGAGTAGGTCTACGGAGTCAACAACTATAAATACAGTGAAAAACATTCAACGTGCCGGAGCACTGCGCTGCAGAGGTGCCCCTGCCACCAACTCAAACATGACAACCTGCTCGGCAGTGAGGGGAGATACGTTCCCGGCTATTGGCAGTGGAGAAGGAAACGAGGAGACCAACCCGCCTGCTGCTAATGTAACAGCTGGGAGTGGAATCATCTCTCCGCCAGTACAGCACGATGCATAGTCACTAGCAACACCGGCGGCCGATGACATGGATAAGAAGAAGTTGTGGACACCAATGAACAAGCGCGTTATGAATAACTCTCCAAAAAAGTCCGGGACATCGAAGGGGAAATCAGCTATTACAGAGAGATGCTCCCGTATCTCGACAAAGGGACAGCGGATTCGGCCAACGTAGCCTTGCTCTCTGCTATCGCATTCATGCTCTCAAAAAGCGTCAGTTGGTCGCGATGGACGAGGGATAGCGCATGGGTGGCCGCCTGAAACGGCGCCTCCGCCACAGCTCAGGTCCGTCCAGCGACTCAGATTCCGAAAAACAACGCCCCTCTTGGGAAAAAACTTAAATGACACTACACCCATCACTGCTACAAGCAACAAATTCGCCGTCCTCACACCAGCGGAGGGGGAAGAGAACGCGATCCTGGAGCCGCAGCAGCCCAGAGACGCCGGCCAGAGTACCGGAGACCCCGCCCCAGCATTTCGTAGGAAGGAAGCCCCTGCGGTAGCTACCTTTTCTAGGCAGCACCCGACGTTACCCCAGAGTACTGGCTTGACGCAGACCTCGCAAAACCAAACAACGGCCGGAAGAAATCCACCCTCTCCATCACCAGCACAACCTCCACTCGAACAACTTCTTCCCAACCTACACCACCAAATCCCAAAATCCAGAAACCACCGAGGATCATTATTTCAGATAGCAGCCTGACTTCAAACAGCCTCCCGAGTCTTCGAAATGGCCTGCACTCAAACTGCATTTAACAACGGAATGCATCAAATTGTTCCCGCAAAAAAAGTCTGACGGTGAGCCAACAATGCAGAGACTCACTGCTGCAGGCATTCAGCATTAGAGCTTCGCGCCGCGGAGCGATCAACCCCGTGCTTCATGGTGAAGCGGCTTCCAGTAGACCTCGACGAGACATATCTTAAGGAGGACCTGTAAGACAAAGGCTAAACCGGAGTGCAGGTGCGGAAACTAAAACCAAGGGGGGCAAATTTTCAGGTAACGCTTTCCCGCACTTCCCTAAATCAAAACCATATTAACGAGCGGGTCATCTGTAATATGATGGTTACCAGGATTAACGCAGTGCTATAATTGCCTACAACTAGGTCATAATTTTAAATGTTGTAATCTGACCTCTCGGTGCGTCTTCTGCAGTGGCCTCCACCGCCTGGCTGACTGCCCAAAGAAGACAAAGGATGACACTATAACGCAGTGCGCCATCTGCGGCAAACAGATTCCAGCCAGCTACAAGGGGCGTGAAACATTTGCAAATGAACGCTACCCCAGCCAACTGGCTGCAATAGTAAGGCAAACCCAGTTCTCTCCCATTTCACGCCCGGCCTCGGTGCGTTCAGGCTTGTCCTCTGGGGCCGCCAAAGGGGAAATTGCGCAAGCGATGCCATCTACTGGCCTCCCTCCTTAAGAATCCCTCCTCCTCTCAGGAGTCCTCAACTGACCTGGGAGGCATTTGGACCTTTTCTCCCTCTTTAGGGAATTTAATCTACCAGCTCCCCTGCCAAAAATTCAACTCTTATTAGCAAAACTCAGGAGTTGAACGAAAACTTTGGACAAAATAGAAGGCATCACATGTTTCCTTACTTCTGCACTGAATTAACTGGTTAACATAAGGGGAGGTATTGTTTTAACGCGGGCTCTGCTGTGTAATACCGACGGCATCTGCAGAGGGAAATACAAACTTGAAAGCTAACTTTGACTCAACAAAATTGAAGTTGCATTCATTTGCAAAACAAAATGAAAGCCAAAGTTGACTTTTAAACTCAAAGGGTAGCAATTTTTTTCTTTTTGGACTGATAGAATTCCCACACGGAGGAAGGGGGCACAGCCATTTTGTTAAAAAAAAAGAAAAAACTCTGTTGCTCGTGCTTCTGTAGCGCTTCCAGCGATGGAAATACTAGATTGCACAGCATTAAAAACACACATCAACAACAAAGTGGTGATAATTGTGGTATTTGCCGGCCCAACCCCAACTTAAGAAACTTAGAAAAGCCCAATTAGGGGAGCATGTAGTAATCGCAGGTGATTTCAGTGCTCGGCAACCATGGTGTCAGTCACGTCGAACAAACGCGGCCAGAAATCTCCTGACAGAGTTTATTATTGAATATCACAATGTGGAGGTACACAACACTCTTGACGCCACTTTTTGACATCCCTCAGGTCATTTTCACCCTGAGATTTTGGAGTTCGTTGAAAAATATGCGGCTACTTCACAAACTTTTAACGTGTGTCATAGCCTGGACTCCGACCATCTTCCTGTGCATTTCGAGATATGTGGCGCCATTTTCTTCCAGGTGCCATGGGGAGCTCGCTGTGTAGAAACAGACAGGGAAAAGTACAAGATGGAGATGCACAAGATGGCGCAGCCCAGGCTATCATAATATAGCAAGGCGGAAATTGACGCCGACATTTAAACTTTGCCGCCTCGCTGCAGACGGCCAAGCCTACCGCTACCACATACACCACAAGCCCACCCAGCTTCTACACTTATCCCTAGGTGGAGCACAAAATTGCCAGGCGGAGAGGATTGATGAGGCTCTGGCGGTAAACCCGCCGGCCCGAGTACACAATGACTACGCAACACAATTCGGCGTCAAATTAACTTAATCAAAATTGAACAGTGGGACAACAAGATGCTGAGTACCACCCATTCGCTCCACACTCTCCTTGGCCTGCATTTCTCCCCCGAGGAGAAAGCCAAGATTTTCGCCGGATGTCTCGAAGAGAGATTCTCGGAGAACGCCACCACCAACATGGCGTTGCACGAAGAACTACAGCATTGGGTACAAACTGGGGTGGCGCAGGAAGTTTTCAAGCTCATTAAAACTCTGCATAACGGGAAAGCCGCAGGCCCGGACAGGGTGATAGATGAGGAACTAAAAACACTTCCCGAGAAAGGCCCTGGTGCAAATTACTAAAGTTTTCTACGTCCTTTTAAGATGCAAGTAGTTCCCCACCACTTGGAAACGAGCCAAGGTCATAATGCTACCAAAGCTAGGGAAGAGCACCAGGCACCTTCAAAATTACCGCCCCATTAGTCTTTTGTCCAACATTGGAATATTGTTCGAACGACTTTTACTCTTTCGGCTCAAAAACATATTACAGAGTTGCATGAGATCTCCTCACCACTGTTCGGTTTTAGAAAAGGACATTCAATCGACTTACAACTCTTGAGGCTTGTTGATGGCGTCACCGAACAATTCAACAATGGCGCTTCAATATTGGCGCATTTTGGACGTAGAAGCTGCATTCGACCGGTGCTGGCACGATTACTTTGTTTATAAGTTGCACCGACACTCTCCCGGACTTCAAAGTTATCGGTTTATATTACACAGCTTTTTAGAAAACTGGCACCTCTACGTCCAGGTGGACCGTTCTTCCTTGCATGAGTGAGTTATGCAGGCTGGCGTACCACAAGGGGCCATCGTGTCCCCGCTGTGGTATATTCTTTCCACAAATGACTTTCCCGTGGAGGCCAGATGCAAAGTCACCATGTTTGCTGACGATACTGCAATCTACAACCACCATAAAAATCCGCGTTTCGGCCACCTCGAGATGCAGCAAAAACACTGACCGCTGTCTTTCATTGTTTCATGACTGGAAAAAGAAAACCAATTCAAATAAATGCCAGCTCGTTTATTTCTCAAAGAAGCTGCAACTTCCGGTAATGGACCTCACTGTCGGCGGTCAAAGATTGCACTGCCGTCAGCAAGTTAAGTACCTAGGAGTCGCGTTGGATCGACGACTTTATAAATACTGCCAACAGAACGCGGCAGCCTCTAAAGATATGCGCCGCCGTGTTCAGGAGTTTGGAAGCTCAGACCGCTCAAAACATATCCTGTACCAATCCTTCAACCTTCCCTAATGCTTTACGCGTGCGTGGCCTGGGCAAACGCCGCCAAAACAACACTTCAAAAACTACAAATTGTGCTGAATATCAACCTGCGTAAAATCCTTCGTTGCCCCCCACTAACCCCAAACCTTCAAATCCATACAGAGCTCTCCATGCCTCCCATCACCGAAGTCATTCAAAAAAGAGGATCTTTCACGTGGACGCGCATCAGGAGCCATCAAAGCAAAATAATCTGCAACACAGACGGCGGCGAACTCCAACACCACAAACATAAACAGGTAAAATCATTTTAATTCGGCCCGTCGCTCGCTACTCCACGTACCCACAACTTCATGGCCACGCAGAGCAGAGCGGATGTCCAGCAAAACCAAACGCCAGTGACAGCAGATCACGCAGCAACGTGGTGGAAAGTGTAAATATTGTAAATACTGTACATAGTGCGGGGAAGTATGATCAGTGGGTGCATGTGCGAGTGGATGAGTATGTGTGTATATTGATAATATGTATATAAAACAAAATACTCAAAATATGCAAACAAAGTATGAAAATAAAAACAGTTTTCAAACCAAACAAGCGCCACTGTGTGGTTTAGGATAAAAAATACAGTTATAAAAGTCCCTCAAATAATAAATGAATAATAAATAATGTTAAAGTAATGCCTGAAAGCCAGGTCCCATGTACCAGCACAAGACATTATAAATAACCTTGAACCTTGAACAAGTGATTCAGATGTAGCGAAAGCTTTCGCGAGAAAACTTCAACTGCGCCACTAAAGATGTCCACCGCAGTTGTGGATGAAAGGTCTGAACCATCTCACTCTACCAAACCATGGCAAAACAGCCCGGAAATAACTCCTAGTTATATTGACTTCGGCCGAGAAAGCCTACGTTCTCTCAATAGATACACTGTCATGTCAGTAGACCATTTTGTGCAAATTAGCTTTGCGACGTTCTTATTTTCAGAAATTGCTGTAAAGGGTCACTATTTTCTTCAAAATATAAGTTTCCATATTCCACAACACACTTCATGTCATTGTTTCCCAGCAATTGCTGAAAACAAACACCATTTTCTAGTAAACATAGTTGCACTCGTAGGCGCATGTTCCGTTACTGGCGCGTCTTTGGGTTCTTTTAGGGAATGTGGGTTGCATTCTTAAACATTTTTTTCTTAAAACAGCCTACAGAAAGAAGGAATGGTGAAATCGGGGGAACTTGGAGGCCATATTTTATGGAGAAATTTGATTTCCGAAAAATATCTTCATCCCCACGAACTCGTTTACAGAATATTAATCTGTATCCATCTTATTAATAGGAACTCTCACGTTCGTCTTCTCCCAACATAAGAACTGTTGCAAAATATTCCTATAGATGATACTTTTGACAGTTCCCTCAAAGAAAAAAGACTCAACAATTCTTCCTCACGATATTGCACACCAAACGCCGATTTTGTCAATGAAGTGTCACCTCATGGAAAACATGCAGATTTTCAGTTGCGTAAATCTTAATGCTCTTGGATTAGTGTAGCTTTTTAAATGGAACCACGCCTTATCCGTAAAGCAAGTCTTATCGAGAATGGCTACATTGATGCATGTGAAAGTACGGAAGCATTGGCAGTAATGGTGACGTTTTCCTAGATCTGATGGCCGTAGCTCCTGGCTGACTTTGGCATGATTCAAGTGCAGTTTCGGTAGCTTAAGGGCTTTATATGTGGATGTAATTGATGATTCAATTTGTTGCGCCAAAGGTCTTACCGATTTTCGTGGCGATTCAACCATTCGCAGCACAATATCATGAACAAAATCTTGTGTGACTATATTTGGTCTTCCATTTCTTCGTCTATCATCCAAGGAGCCCGTGTCACGAAACCGGGCAGAAGTGTATAAACGACACTTTTATCTGGTGACGAAAATTGGGAAATAGCCTTCTCCACTTCTCCAAACGTCTTTCACAGGATTTGAACTCAAAATATGCATCCAGCCTAAGCGACACACTACGCACGGTTAAAAGCCATTATTTCCGATTAGTATTCAAGGTCTCACTCTGAGCTACGCAACAGCTGAATGGACCTAAAAATAGCATAAAGTGTCCTTCTAGTTTAAAGCAATCTGAAATGTAAAGCTTGCTAACTCATCAACTAAAATACACCAAGAACAATTTTTCAAAATATGAGTGTGGTGATTTTTTCAAAACTCTGTATAAAGAAAACTTTGTAAGAAACATTGACACTTTACGAGACGTCATACTCTCTTGGCTTAGTGACCTAGATTTATGATACTGTTTACATTAAGTGCATGCTCGATTTATGTATTATTGCGGAAATATTTTCATGCTACTAGTTTTAAATATGTCATATAGTTGAAGATATTTTGCCTCAAAAATGTAGTATACTAACTTCAATGATAGTTACGCGAACGGATCAAGCATGAGTGTATTTTCATTTCGTAAAAATGGAGTGCTAAAATTCATTTGAATAAGCACTATTTACAGGAAGAATTTTGTTCCTATAGATAATTCCAAGGTATATAATGCATAATTTACTTTCCTCTATTGCTAGAACTATTTAGCATTTCCTGAATTCTAAAACGTTAGTACAGTACCGGGAAGTTGTGCCATATAAGCTCTGCCTGTGGTCATTCACTTGCCATTGATTAATTTAAAGGTTTGCGAACTGCACTTTAGAGAACGTGAAATAAAGAACATGTTTCATGAAAACAACGAAGATTATTGCATTTTTGTTAAAACCCAGATTAATGAAAGGTACTTATCCTGAATTAAATTTTACACCATTTTACTTCCTAAGCTATAGATTCAACTTTAGGCGTTTCCACATTTTACCTTTAAGCATCTGTTAACTACAACTTTGGAATATACAGTTTTAAATATTTTAGATATAGTTCTATCTCAGTGTCCATAGCGCCCTCAGTATGTCTGGTTCTGTTGCTACCTACGGTGAAGATCTAGACAGTAAGAAGACAAAGAATAGATAACCAGAATTTAGCTGGTGTCATCCCTGACTGTGTGGATTTAATGAGTATCATAATGAAACTCCATTTTCGAACTTTGAAGAATTGCAGCTGAAAGTGTATGATCAAAATTTGAATCCGGAATGGAACCCAATAAAACAAAAGCATCCTGCCCATTGTGACTACGTCTTGCACCCGTACTCGCACAACGTGTGTGGTCTGCTTTGGAAGTCATAGCTGATTGTTGCCGTGAATTGCTACACTTGCGTGAATGGACACGTGTACTGTTGGAGAGTTCAGTTTAACTGGGAGTGCATATTGTGCAGCAGTTGAGTCATTTCGACGGGAAATTAGTAGAACAACCACCTAAACTATAGCTATTTGTTAACTTTAGAAGCTCAATGTGCCACCAAATTGGATTGAAGGAATGTTTGTTTAGCCCTTAGGATATTAAACTGACACTTAGTGGCTGCACTGAAGGAAATAATTCCTAGGAAAAGTTTGGATTGCTTGGAATGCACATCAATTTTTATTGAAATAATTTACAAACGCTCTATCATTGTCAATGTTAAAACATTATGGAAAGGCAGCTGTTTTAGAAATACCATACAGGAACGCATGGCAAAAACCTCTTCTCATTTTGATTATCTCAAGATATTTCTGAAGTGGCTAGAAAAATGGATGCTAAGTTCTTGTGCTGGAAGACTCATTAAAAGACTAATAATGCAGTGATATTCTCCTAATGGCCAAATAACTTCTTTATAATAACGGTCAAAGATTTTCCTAGCTTGCAAAGTTCAGACTGATAGTTATCGGGAGTTATAATTTGGAAGTACCGTTTTGGAAAATATCGGCAACCTACAGGAAACTAGTATGTTTCCCATCAGAAGGTACTTTTGAATAGTGTCTAACCGATATTGAGATAACATTAATTACCATGGAAACATCGGGTGTAATCAATATTTTCTGCACCACTTGTCATGTGGCATACGGACATTCAAGTTGCTCAACATCCGACTGAATAATTACATCATTTATGTGATGCGTATATTGCTGTTTACATTTGTGTTTAACAGGTTTCTACACCATGACCCACAAACATGCTGATTAACAAGTACATAAAGCTAATTAGAATAGTATACTCATTATTTTATACTGTGTTTCCCATACTATTCATTAATACACCACTATCTCTAAGACTCACCAACATATAAAACTACCGCTATGGGCAGCTAAAATTGTTGCAGTAAATATTGATTATTGATTGACTCTTCCATCGTAATTAATTTTATTTCAATATCGGTGACACACTCCGCGAAAGCACCTTGCCAGAAAAATGTATGTGTTTTTTTAATAGTGCTTAACGACCGCTTTTACAACTGAGACACCGCAGGCGATGTATGAGGTTGACAAAATTGCTAATCCACTCTAACATAAATCCTGATGCTGCTGTGTCAGATAATTTAGAAGGCAAAGAATGTAATACTGATGTTTTTATGAAATCCCAAGCAGGATGAGAATTGGTCCCTACCACATTACTTCATGGCTATTGTTTCTGTAGCATCATAAAAAGTTATGGCTGCAATTACTGTAATATATTCATTACCAGCGAAAAAGGCAATGCAGGTGCGGCACACTCCAGCTTGATAAATACAAACAACAGAGGACAAGTTGATTGGAAACTGTGGAGCAGAATTTCTGTAGCTTAATATTAGACTAAATATACTGATTCAATTAACTTTAAAATGCTTGCTTCATAACATTTTCATGTGTCTTAGTGAAACTCTAATGCAGAAGCATATTATTCATACTGCTGGTAATATTCTCGTCGACAAATTTATAAGGAATACCTTTGATAATTTGAAAACCAAACTCTGGTCCAGCATTGAACAATATGATTTTGAAAATGGCCATTGTGAGCAGCACATGCAGTTGTAAATGTTATTTAGATTAAATTACTTATTTCTTTCAATTTATTGTGCATATGTTTTATTTTTCATGCTGTGTACAAAATGTCATCTGGCACTCGAAGCATCTTCACTAGAGTTTCCCATGTTGTTGTATTTAGGTTTGATAGAAATAATTCTATTTGCAGACTTAAATTACTTTTTTCTTACAGATTCTCGTTTTATGCTGTGTACTTTCTGAACAAAACTTGATTTTATTAAAACAAAGGAACTGGAAAATGGATTCAAGCTTTCTGTGATGTTGTTAGATCCTAATTTAATTGGGCAATACAAAATTAATTGATGGTAAACCTTAAAACATGTCAATTTTATAGCAGGTCATATTAATTTGCTGTCAGTTTTCTTTGCTCTATCACTTTGCCTTTTTTTTTTTTTTTTTTTTTGTGGTCTCATATTGTGAATAATTCCACAACGATATTGCGAAAACAAATCATAAACTTACCTTACATTAAGAAAAACAAGAACAACAGAATTGTTTACTTCTATTTCTATAATACTCAAATAGGTTTCCCTGGAGTCATCGGGCGAATGCTGAGTAGGCTTCCTATATCCCCAAATTTTCTGACCTTCCATGTTGTTTCCATTGTCATTTTATTTTATCATTAATTGGTTTCTTTTAAGGTTGGAAGTGTCGGCGAAGGTACTCGGTGGAACGTGGTTGGGAAAAATGATGTTCATCTCCTGAATTCGGGGTTATGTTAGGACCCTATCATTGCTGGGCTGTTGCTCCTGATTCGGACTGCCTAATGTATGCTCTAACCTCATCCCTCCCTCCCGGTGGCCCCCTTCATGGAGCGTAGGTGCTGAGCCTCCTTCGTCCGTATCCTACTCCACCATACTGCATTACCGCTAATGATTTAAGACAATCACAGCTTTGAATACCACATGTCTAAGGAAATTGAAATAAATTCAGAGTCGTCAACTTTCAGGCCTGATCCTTCTCCAGATTTCAAATGCGCTCCTTTACAGGTATTATATCATTCTCCAGAGATAGGTCAGAAGTTAATTTAAAGAATAAACGCAGTTCACAGTTTATTAAACAGGTTACTATTGAACTTGGGTTACAAGTATCGTTTGAAAACATTATAGTTAATGTAAGTAGGTATGTTTTTCTGCTGTTTAAATAAATTATATTATGTTGCATATTGAAGCTGTACTCATCCTTAGAATATATTTAATCATTACAATTATTTTATTAGTGTTTCATACAAATAAGGTGTAATGCGGTTATGCAATTATATCAATAATTATTGAAGAAAATGCTATTATAGGTAATATTCTGTGCGTGGTTACTTATACTTTAATATCTGAGAAATTTAACTGAAATTACAAATGCTTTAGTACCAAACATGTGCTTTCACATATTTTCTTTTATGCTATAGAACTAATACCTCAAATCATCATTCATAGAACTATAACAATGCTTCTCATCATTTAATGAACATTTCCCTGCAGATATCTTTTGGTGTAACTATAACAAGAATGACTGTCGCATGCTTAAGGGTGATGTATGTTGGTCAAAATTCAGAAATTTTTGTTTTTACATCACATATTTATTTGAATTTTCTGAAATCCGAAATTGTATACTCTTTTATAGGGCTTGCTGACTTAAAATAGGCTTAAATGGTGCGTGCACCCCTTTAAAATCAGTAGTGACATGCCCTCTCACTGACATGAATTTTTCTGTTTGTAAATTACTTATTTTTGTAGCAAATTTGCTTTCTCATTGGCGCAATTGGCGTTCCTTTAATATATTGTATTGAAGAATTGGTAGTAAATCCACTTTGATAACTTATTTACTATAAGGCTAGAAAAACTCTTATGTTGTATATTTTACTATTTTGTGGCATAACTTTGTGCATGTGTTTTATTTTTTTAAATCTCATATAATAAAGACAGATCTTTAGTGCTCGTGTAGGAGTTTTCGAGTCCCACCTTGGGTATGGGTGTTTCTGTGTTTGTAAACGTGTTTGTGTTTGTGTATGTATACGTAAAAAGTAAAACGAATAGGTCAACTAAGGAAATTTAGAAACTAGAAATAAAAAAATTATGTTTATGGAGGATATACATTCAAAGTTTCTTGCCTATGTTTAAAGAAGCTCCAGAAATTAGGGTACATACATAAATTTGGCCAATTATGTATCTGTTTTTAAATTTTTGGTATAAAATATTACTCTTAATGTTTAATACTGAAGCTATAGGCATCAACAAATAAGCAATATAGTTCCTTGACTATCTAGATTAATATATACCAATTTCAGGTCGTCTTTTTCTAGCGATAAAAAGTAAACAAATACTTTAAATGCACTGTTAATTAAAATAAAGAAACAAATTACATTAACCTTCGCGTATAGTAATGGATTAACGGATCTGCCGAAGTCTCAAATGACGTCATATATCATATTGCAAGGTTTTCTCTCTAAGTGGTGATAGTCCAACAGGGTTACCCATTGTCTATGGGTCTGTTTACTTGAGCCTCGACTTCTTTTTCCCTGAGTGATATGGAAATGCATGGACACCAATTCCAGCTTACGTCATATGCTGCTCTTGGCAAACAACGCTGAGACAGAAGCCTTACATCGGTTTTTTCGGGCATATAGGGCCATTTCTGGAGCAAAATTGCATTTTACCAAGTCGGAGGTTTTACAGTTTGCTCATTGGCAGGAACCCCTTAATCTCCTAGGCATGAGGACTGTAAGCCGCACAAAGGTATTGTGTTTACACATCGCTTTAGTGAGAGTATGACACTAAATTGGAATGAACAGTTGACCAAGTTGCCTATTTTCTTAGCAGAGCAGCGAGGAGGAGCTCTGAGCCCTTATTAACGTATATGCTATGTACACATCCACGCACTCTGTAGCTTTTAGCACAGTGTCCATATGTTGGAAATTACCAGAACTTTTTCTCAGAGTACTGAATGTTTTATTGCCTATTTTATGAGTTCTGGAGTTGCATGTTGGATTGCCAAAGGACAACTGCGTCTTCTAATTAATAGAGATGATTGTGAACTACATAGCAGTGGATGCCACATGTTTGCATTCCTTGAGAAAATACCACTGTGCACTGTGAATGGCGATAGCCCCCGCTTCAGCAATCTGTTTGGGCAGAATAACTTTGTCTTCTAGGTAAGTCTGCTTGCGTTTATGAATACCTCATGGCTACCACCAGTGTCATATTCCGATATAAAAACTATTCGCCGAGACGATGGAATATATCTTGGAGTAAATATACGAACCCGAAGATGCCTTTGGACTGGAAGGCTGCAGTATACTTTGCTATCAAGGTAGTTATTCCCAAGGCGTACAGGTTATGCTGTGTCGTCATGGCAGAGCAACTTCTAATATCTTCTCTGGCTGTCCTGAAGCTGAAAATTTGCCCCATAAGCTAGTCCTGCGCTCTTTTTGGGATTGGGTTTATTACAGAATCTGTATCATCTGCCATAGGGTACAAGTATCTCTACTGGTATACTATTGGACCTTGGAATCCCAACAGGAACACAAGAAGCCAACTAACCGGGCTTATCTTTGCCACCTAGATTTAATTCTGCTAGTTGAAGGCATGCTAATCTATTGGTCTTGCTAATCTGGAAAGAACGCTGGTGGATGGACAAGTGGACATGTCTACCTTAGAATCTTATACATTTACAGAAATTATAGGTATTGATATTAATAAATCCCGAAAATACCCCCTTCCTCACAAGTAGATCGGCCATCGCTTTAGCCTAATGGATCCCCTTATTCCTCTTGAATCTATAAGCAAAAAGCGTCAATCCAGCCATTAGTATTTCGGCTCTTTGCCACGGGCTAATAACTGTTAAGTCTCTACTAACCTAAGTTGGAACATGGACAAATCGTGGTATGTGGAAAAACTTATTTTACAGGAGATAATTAAAGAAATTAAAAGGTTGACCCTGGTAGTTTGATACACTAAGAATATAACCTTTGATCTTTAACATGAGAGGTAAGATCTTTGCTCCTAAATTACAGCGCCTATTTTGAATACCAGTAAAATGTAAGGAACATATGCATGTAGTGCCACTAAGTATACCAAGTGGAAGTAGGTATTTAAGACACGGTGTCATCTTCAGTACATTGCCATTTATTAGAAGTTCCTAATTGATATAGAAGTAGCGAGCAGAATTACTTCAGACAGATATACTTAGCAGCTTGGTTTACCGTTATGCAAACAACAAAAATAAACAATAGTAACCACATGGTATCGGAAGTAAGTGTACTTCAATTTAAACGTCCTATTCAGTGTGCAGACCACATTGTCAAAATACAGGAACAACGGTTGCACTGAGTTATGACTGAAGGCGTGTAGTTCAATTACCTTCAGGATAAAGTTTTTTGGGCAGATGGAAGCAGAACATGTTCCCGAATTTCAGAATAGGTTACCCCATTCAGCTTTCCATGAACACGTTCCAACATACCTGCACCTTCCCTAGATAACTATACCCAAGCAGCAGCACTCGTTTGACCACTCCTAGCAGGAGTGGCTATAGAGCGCATATCATATCGAATACCACTAGACCTGTAAACAAACACAGCCGAAATGGCATTTGAAGAACAGAACGTAGCTTCTTTGGAGAAAAATACTTCGCTCCAATTGAAGTTCTCGTACTGAACAGCAAATGCGAACCGGTTAATTATATGGGTTTCAGTTACTGCCACACGTCAACGCCGAATTCCAGCATGTTTCCAGCGGTTTCTAACAGTTCGTGCACTACCTGAGAATAAATATAAAACCTTGTATTCAGCGGCTGACAGAAACGGATCTCTTCCGACCTCTGCCGTGAGAGACCTGTCTTCATTCTCGGTAGATATACACGAGCGACCAGTGCTCTTCCTTGCAGCAACCTGTCCCTCTTGACGATATACTTTGCCCACCTCCTCGCAGTGCACTGTGGGATATTACAAATGCTAGCCACTCTGGTGGCCGTATAGCCCTGTGCAACAAAGCTGAGAACAGTAGAACGCTTATCAACGGCCTCTGCCATTGCTAAAGTATGAATGAGTGCGAGGTTGTAGTAGTAATTGAGAACCTCTTTCGGTGACTAATGGAACCAAGCACAAACATTTGACCAACACAGAAAGAAACACACTAACAACAAAGGAATCAAGCTTATCACCAGTAGTGGTAAACTTTGGCTATTATATATATATATATATATATATATATATATATATATATATATATGCATACTATCTAATACTTAAATTATAACTAATATAGGGCAAACTCTGTATTAGTATAAATTAAGAACGTGAAATATAAAATATGAGAGAAGAAACAAGATAAATGCTGGAAAAAATATTTATGCATTTGCAGAGGTTCAAACTTAAGTTCGGTAATCTTCAAAGCGCTTGTGTAACCATTGAGCTATATTTGTTTGGGGGCAAGAAGCGTCTGCTGCTACATTCATATATACGCTGTAATACCAGTCATGGTTCTTATGGTAACGTGTTTCATTTATCGTATTCAGGGTACCTCATGGCTTCTGAAGCAGCTCATTGGTTGATTCAGTTGATTGGGAATTGGTTGCTCCACCTATATGTATAGCTACCAGTGAACATAGCATCAGTTAGAACCACTTTTGGATTTGTTTACTAATTGGCTAAAGAAGAATGGGAAGTATAGGGCTTGTTGCCGAATTTTTTATCAGGAACAAATACAAATGCGAGACACGGTGCAAGACACAGCCTGTTAATCTGTTCGGCAGGTGACAACGTGTGTCACAGACACTGTTAGGTAAGTCTAGCTGAATATTGGAAATATAGACCTGTGTAAACCACGCTGCGACACGAAGTGGCACCTGCAAATATTTTGCTCTCAGAGTGCGCTCAATCATTTTTTCCATGACAGTACACAAAATATTACTATAGGATTATGGAACGTATACCATAACGAAATAAGCCAATTTTAATGAACGTTATAAATGAGATATTATATGTTTCCACATGCTACTAGAAAAATGGACTAAAGTGGTGTATTTTGATTTGTCATTCAGAAGTTAATCATTTTCAGTTACTCATTTAGACTGAATGGCGCACTGTAAAGGTAAATAAAGTCTTATGTAGCGTAAATAGACAAATTAGTCAATTCTTGAAAGAAATATTCTCTATAGTCATTTTCTATACATAATATTTAGAATCACAGAGTTATCGTTTGACATTGATTGCTTTGCCAGTCCATCGAGCAAGCGTCACACGCATATGTGTGGAAACCAGCGACCTCGAGCAACATATCAGTAGCTTCCATTACATCTACCCAAGAAGATTTATGGGAGGCCCTCGAATTTTTCAAAGCTTATTTGTAGTTTGTATTATGCTGCTACTATATAATTATGTCAACATACGTTGAGTATGTGAATATTAGAACAGGTCTATTCTCTCTCTTCCTAATGTAATAGTTTACAGCTTTCGCCCATCTTTCATGATATTATATGGTAGAGCGCAAAGAAGACTTCTTTAGGTTATGTAATATAGGGTCTGTTAGTTATGAATTGTTTATGACTTTAACTTGTTTATAAGATTTATTTTATTTTAGTGTACTTATATCTTCTTTTGCCAATATAATGTAGGTACAATCACTAAATGGAATTTCCATAAGTTCTCCTAACCTGTAAAACACCTTAATCTTAGTTCTTTTGTTCATGCTTTATAATACTATGACGATTTTTATTTGTAGGAGGGAATGATATTCAAGCAATTTAAAAAGTCTTAGATTCAATATCTGCATATCTGTCTGATATTCGGCTTCATTCTGGACATCGCCAGATTCCAAATTTACATTGAGCTTTATTTATGGACGCCCTTTAAATACTGCGTTTCTCAGCGTCCATTCTATATTGAATGTGAAAGACCGCTTAACTTTGCTCAGGAGCCTCTTTATCAAGTTTGAAGATCTTGTACATGCCGTAAATCTACGACGCGGGAGCATCGACTAATTCCACGATACCTTTTGCCATTCAAATACCCAGTCGAACGCTAGTAGTACCCAAATTCTGTAGCTCACATACGATCTCCTTGACGCCTGACTCCTGTAAATTTCCGGCGATATTAATATCCTACAGATTATATTTTCACGATTTTCAATCGACACGGTGACAATACATTAAATCCCACCCAAAACCACCCTAATTTCTCCTTGTTTACCCATGCCCATTCGTAGACTTTGGATTCTTGTATGGCAAACTAGATGAAAATGTCCACACGTATTTATAGAATTTCTACGATGGTAAAGGTAAAGACATAGACTCGAAAACGGCGGGAGACACATTACGCAATGTGACCTAAAAAGATCTTGCACGATAACACTCCCAGGAGGAAGGAATACACTCGTAGTACGGAACCTCAGGCGGCAACAGACCCGGTACAGACAGGCCACAAAGCCATGCAAAAATCCTTAACTATTTGGATGATATTTCTTCACCTGGGCAGCAGGAGCCCCATGCGTCCGCCAATACCTTGGGTTCAGGGTGCCGGCAAGGTTTCTGCACCCGCGAGGACAGCGACCCCAACGCTATAAGCAGTGTTTACAACACGCATGCATCTCGCCACCTACTATAGTGTCACTGCCACTCACCATGAATCTAGAAGCTTGCGCGCCCACACACACACACACAGACACGCCTGAAAGATGACAAATAAATGACATGAAGGGAAATGGGAGAAAGAAAGTCGTGGAGAATAAACACCTCAGCATTCTCCTAAGAAATGGAACTACAACCAGAAACCTCAAGTTGAAGTGTGCGGTCGACAGGAATCGAAGCCGCAAACCTCCAGATGTGAGTCGCACACTTTACCGAGGTGCCACCTCGGTAGATGGGAATAATGGTCGTATAGAGAATGCCACCTCCTTAATGTGTCGAACTCTTCAATACAGCCTTCCTAAGTTTTCCTAACAACAGCTTAAGGTCTGTATAGTAAACACTTCTAAGCAGTTGGTGATGTACGAAATCCTAGATTTTTCCTTTTGAAAAGATCTCAGGACATGTTAGTATTTGCTGAAACATAAGCATCAGTTGGTTCACGCAGGGTGTTTTCTGAAATTTTATGCTTCCACATACGCTATTACAAACAGCGTTGCAGCATCACTTCTGTCCAAGAAGAAACTCTTGGTATAAGCCACACAAACACACACACACACTCACAAATCTGTGCGTGTGGAGAGATTATAATGGAAATGTCTTATCCCATTGCTATGTCCTCAGTAACGCGACTTTGCCCGCGGTCGCCATAGATTGATAATGTGTTTCTGCAGGAAGTAAGCTGGATCCGGGTTGAATGTGAAAAAATAAGCTGCTTTGGTAGAAATGCCATCATCACTGATCCTATACTGTGATTTTCAGATCACTATCATGGTGATCATCTGTGATGCTTGGGTGCAGTTCCTCCAAAAAGGAGAGTTCTAAATAAGGGAAACGTAGATATTTCAGTACACAGGTAGTATAATATTTAAGTTACTATTCGTTAGTAAACTAAGGAAAGTATGTATATTATGCACTATCAACAGAACGACTGTCTACTCTTTGTTAATTTTAGACTCAAATTGGAAACATTTAAGGCAAGGGGTTTGGAGAGCAGGCATATGATTGAGCGACATTTATTATTACCTGCTCTTCCTTTGCATATTGTGTGCAATAAAGGCTAATGGGTTCATCAGTGGCGTACACGTGTTATTGCGTTTCATTGCAATTTATCATAAACACAAAATGAAACGTAATAAAAAACGTATTTAATTTTCATATTACACAATTGCACTGAAATGGCTTGGAAGCCCATTAATCTACACCAAGCTGCAAACACCAAATTGATTGATCGGAAGGCCTAGCTGCTTATTTATGTGAGACTTGTTTAGAAGCTTGACATTAATTTGTTTCTCCTTATATTGTCATATTCTACTCCAAATTGTAGCATTCCAAACCGCAATAGAGACATTAAATATTTATTACTTAAAACTTCCGAAGTGAGATTCTTTTAGCGTTATTCAGTCTGTAAAACCCGCTCACAGTCATGGGTTGGGGCAAACACTCGTACTATACGACTGTGGAAGGGATAAAATATTAGTACACTTCCCTTTGGACACTGCACGAAAGTGTTCTAGTTCCAAGAGTCCTGAGGTCCACACAGCTGTGTTATTGTTGAGATCAATCAAAACGGGTTTTGAATTCTCCCAATGTGTTCTAGACGTTCTCGGGCTTCAAGCCAGGTGTAATGATGAAGAGTCATCGACGTTTTGGGAGCGTGCATCTCTCCCATCATCAGGATGATGAATGAAGGTAAACCTTTATTACATACAATATTTAAAGTGGGAAAACGATTTACATCTCGCTGCATTTGATAAACCTAAATTCTTAAATTCTCCATTTAACCTTTTATGTCATCAATCAGGATAATTATGGCATTATCTTTTGCATTCAGCTTCCTATTTAAATTATTTAAGTAAAACGTTAGATCATTCAGAAACATTAAATATTCCGTGAACTGTGTTTCCTGATCTTTTAAAAATTATCCTTCAAAACTTAACTTGAAAACACACTGAAGTATGTTGCCCCTGCATAGCCACCTAGCTTGAAAGTGGTGAGGCAGGTTTAAATATTCAGAATGTATATATTTCAAAATACCTTGAAATTTTCTATGTCGAAATGAATGTAACCTATGATAAACAAAATGCGAACAACTTTGATGTTACTATGCCCAACGGTGCTGACATTGCTCACAATGTCTTACGAAGAATAAAGCATTCTGCATATTGTTTGGATTTATTTAATTTTCTGCAAGAACGTCTCGAAGTGTTCCTAAAACAGCTGACTTTTGACCAATCATGATAATGGTCCATCCCTTGCAACATAGGGAGTGAAAACCTACATTTTAAATTATTTTTAAAATAGCGTTAAACATACTTTTACTTGTGGTCCAGCTCTTTAGAGGCGTAAAATGTGTGGACTCTTCAATAGTGTTGAAAACAGCATGTACTTTCCTTGCCAACACAATTGAGTAGTGTCTTTCCTGTCATTACATTTGTCTAATGTTAATAAGTAGCACATAGCTACCTAAGTTTTGTTTTCGGATGTGCTTCTAAATTGAAAGTCATTACTGAAATTCTCTCGGTGACTGTTTGACAGGATAGACCAAGGGCTTTAAGGGAATTAGCTAAATCAGAACAAATTTTTGAGCCGCGGTTATTAGGCATTCCTTCAAAAGCTCTTCTTCTGAATGGAGATGAAGCTTGAGCAATTTGGTGTGCAATTTTAAAACTGGCATTAATATGCTTTGTCGGCTAATTATTTAGAGGTATTACACCAACTTCGAGGTGGTAAGCTGATATTAACCAACACCTTTTTGCGTTAATTGTCCCAATTAGTTTGTCTGCTGCACCACATTCCTCCGTATGTGCATTTATGAAGTGCCTCCTAATATACAGGGTTACTACAAAAGAAATAGACAACTTCAACTGCCTGTAAAACAAAAATATTTACGGTAATTTGACGCCGTTTTCACTGGTTTGTAGAGGAGTCTTTGAAGTTTACATTGTGAACTCACAAATGTTCAATCTGGGCTCCTCCAGTCACACGACACACATCCATGCGATAATCAAGTTCATCCCAAACCTTTTGTAACATATCTACATCAACACTTGCCACGGCTTGTCTGATACGTTGTTTCAAGATGTCTAAATTAAGAGGAAGTGGAGGGACAAAAACACCGTCTTTCACGAATCCCCATAGAAAAAAGTCACATGGTGTGAGATCAGGGCTCCTTGGTGGCCAAAATGCAAGAACATTATTGTCGGTTGTAGCACGACCAATCCAACGATGTGGTAGGACTTCACCTAGGTAATCTCTAACATCTGTGTGCCAACGAGGCGGTGCTCCGTCTTGTTGGAATACAAAGTCATCCTGTTGCTTATTCAGTTGGGGCATCAACCAGATCTGTAACATGTCAAGATACCTAGCACCGTTGACTGTTTGCTCTGCAAAGAAAAAGGGGCCATACACCGTCGTGTGAGATACCGCACAAAACACATTGATTTTAGGAGAGTCCCGCACATGTTGCAATACATCCCTCGGAGGTTCAGTTCCCCATATTCGGACATTTCGTGTATTCACTTTTCCACTCAGGTGGGAAGTTGACTCATCGCTGAAAATGATGCGCTCACAAAAACCAGCATCGTCTTCATCATGTCGCAACATGTCGACGCAAAAGTCACGCCGTATGACCTTATCTTCTTCACTCAGAAACTGCAACATCTGTAATCTATAAGGCATCATTTGCAGTCGCTTCCTCAAGATTTTCCATACAGTTTGCTGTGGAATTTGTAACTGCATGCTTGCCCTAGATGTCGATTTCTGTGGGCTTCTTATGTAGGCAGCACGAACACGTTCAACGTTTTCTTCCGAAACTCTTGGTCTTCCCGAGTTCTTCCCTTTGCACAAACATCCCGTTGTCTCGAATTTTCTATACCAGTCGTAGATTGACTGTCTAGTCTGTGGCGTTTTGTGGTAACGTGTTCTAAGATGTCGTTGGACAACAGTTGCTGATTGCGTTCTAGCAAATTCCAACACGCAATATGCCTTTTCCACAGGGTTTCCGCCATTTCAGCTTCTGCAACAACAAACAAAACACTACAGCGTTACCAATAGTAACAAACGAAACTTTGAGAGTTTCTCAACATACCTCCAAAATAATTAGGTTGCTATCTCTAATAGTTTTGTTTTACAGGCAGTTGAAGTTGTCTATTTCTTTTGTAGTAACCCTGTAGTATTATAATGCATATAATATATTATAATTACAACATATACCAAACATGTTTTTTTTTCTTTATTCTTTCTTTTTTGCAACTTCAAGGATAACGCAATAAAGCTTTTCCATTATTTCCATTCGGGATTAAAATTCGGAGTTGTAGGTCCTTCATTCACTGTGGATGAAGGATATTCAGTGTGCATTCCTCCCCCACTCGCATTGTAAGGGCCTGAGCAGTAGCCTTCAGTGAGTGGTTTGGTAACGCAAATATCCAAAGAAATTGGTACTGGCCGCGCCGTGACTTTTTCTTTTCTTTTTTATGTGGAAAGAGGAGACAGTAAGAGAGTTGGAAGGTAGAAAGAATGGCTTATTTCGCCATTGGGTGAAGTGCGGTGTTGGGATGGGAAGTAACGGATTCAAAGGATATATCAAGGTATAGGGAGGTTCCGCTGAGCACCCTCGTAAGTGCGGCGGTTAACTGCTGGCCGAATTGGCGGCTCAGCATAGGTAGCGGTTGTTCCGGGTGACAGCAATGACCGAGGTCCTGACTGCCCCCCCCCCCCCCCGGGGAGTAAAGGAGGGATTGAAGGGAGTTCAGGGTGTCTTTTATTTACGGATTTGTGTTGTTTAGTTTCGCCTAGCCTTAAGAAAGGCTGAGGCTTGGTATGTGTTCGGGGAAGGTCAGTTAGTATGTCGTTAGTACGTCACAGCATGGTTGCTGTAGTCTTTGTTGATGGCTTCAACGTATGCGGCGAAGAGGGCCAGATTGCGCCTTCTTCTTCTTCTTCTTCTTCTTCTTCTTCTTCTTCTTCTAAGGCTTTGAGGTGTCAGTGGTACACGGTGACTTTCAGTCGAAGAGGGCGGAGGTGTGTGCCTTCGTGGCGTAGTAGCTGTCTGTGTCGAAGTTTCTGATGTTACGTTTGTGTGATGTGATTGTCGGTCACTGTGCTGTAGCGTGAGTCGGCTGAGGCCTTCATCCAGGGTCTTGTAAATTTCTGCGGTGGTGTACAATACGGCCCTTTCGGTGGCGGCTGTGATCTGTTGCAAATCCTGGATTCCGGCCTCAATGGCCTGGAGTTTTTGGTGAAGGGTTTTGGTCGCAGGGGCGGCGGCGGCGATGGCGATTACAGCTTCCTCCAAGGCCGTCAAGCGGGCGCTAATGTTCAGGACCTCGCAGTACAGGTCCTGAACGGCATCCCGTGTGGCGACGTCGTTAGCGGCTGCAGTCTCCCTTGGTTGGTGTGTGGTAGTGGTCGGTTTTGGCTTTTTTTGTGATGCTGCTGTGGTTGAAGCTTGGGTCGGCACATCGCGGCTGCAAAGGTACTGTGAAGTCATAGTGGTGCTGGTGGTGGTGGTGGAGATGGTTGGCATCAATGCTGCTGTTGTGTAGGCGGTGTTGGCTGGTGTGTTTGACGGCTGTAAATGTCTGCTGCGTGGGTATTTTGGGCACTGCGCCTGACCCGTAAAGTGGCCGAAGTCTCTACAGGTGGCGCAGTATCTCCGACTGCTCGTCAGTGCATGTGCTGTGCATTCGGCAGTTAATGAAGACGCGCCACAGTAATGGCAGCGTGGTTCAGCTGCGCAGGTTGCTTCATGGTGGCCGAATGCACAGCAGCGGCGGCATGGACGTTGTTGGGACCATCGGCTGGCCTCAGCGCTAAGGCGGCGCCCAAACATGGGTAGGCCGTCGCGCAAGGCCGCTTTGTAGTCTCCAACGTCGGCGAGTTCCAGACGGGCCAGCGGGGTGGGGCCTCTCCCAGATTGTATTCTTGTGGCCCTTAGTACTGAAGGCCAGCAAAGGCGGGCGGCGGTGGCTAGCAGGCGCATCGGGAGGTCACGGGGGACTCCCCTTATGACCACGCTAATGCGCTGCAAATTTGGCAAGGTGGCGGTCTGTGGCGGATGAGTCCGTGGTAGAGGCCCAGATGTATTGGCACGGTGATCTGTTGTGAGGCGCCGAGTCTGCGGCGACGTCTGGGTGGCTGTGGCAGAATATACAGGAGGCGGTGAGTGAGGTGTCGGTAGTTCTTCGAACAGTTGCCGGCATATGTCGGCGGCGGAGTGGTTTTGAGATACCGGAGATGGTGTTCGGAACTGTCGGAAGACGGCGTCGTCTGCGTCGTCAGCTTGTTGCGGTGCCGGCAGTTGCAGTGACATCTGCCGGGAGATGGAGGCGCCCGCGGCGGTTGTGGGTTGCTGTGCCGGCAGTTGCACCAGCAGCTGCCGGGATTCTGCTGTAGTTGGAGGCGCTGGCCCTTCCGTTGGAGTGGTTACCTGGCAGAGCGATGTGCTCTTCCGGAGGGATGGCGGAGCTGGCGGCAGGGGCAGCGGCTGCGGCTGCTCTTGTGTTGCGGTGTTTCTTCTTCGTCATCTCCAGTGAAAATGTCCCGTCTCTCGCGCGCCGTGACCGAGAGGTAACCCGGGATTTGTGGTGGATAAAGCGGCGCAGGGCTGTGTTTCCGCCTGCTTCTCGGGTTTTCCCCGCCAGTGCATTCCATCGGTGCTCTAACTTCATTTCATGTATCATTAGTGTCATCGCTTGTAGTGCCATTGTACAAAAAGCGGGCGTTAAACACTATCAAAAGAAAAGTTGGTATTACACTCCACCTTCTGCTGTGCGGTTCCATGACTTTAAATCTCAGAACTCTGACTTAATATAGAAAAACATGAATCTGAGAGAACCGGTATTTGCTCTCTATTTCTTGCACATCCTTATTCTCAAATAAGTATAAATGCAATTCTAACTTGGCGTCAAAATAACTCTTTATAAGTGTAGTTAACAAAAAATGAATATACAGATTTAGCCATTACTAATTCTCGTGCGTCCACTTTATACCCTTTAATGTTTATGTGGTAAATATCTTGAAAATTAACCTAAGTGGCAGTTATTGGTATAAATAATTAGTATCAAGTGACGTGCTTCCGATACCAGAAACATGCGAATGGAAGGCACTTCCTCGCACTCTTAATGCAGCGGTAGGTATCACAGCATTCCAGGACAGAAATGCCTAATGAATACTATTACTCATTCTCCGAAGTAATTGTATAAGTTATGTTATAAGCTGTTGTTACATCAAAAGTAGTTTTAGACCAAGTAATATCAGCTAATTCGTTATAACTTTGCGGAGATGTTTGGTGTATTAACACAAATTATACGTATAGTATTGCAACAGTACCATCTGTGTGCTCCACTATTAGGTTTGCCTTGGTAAGTGAGTTGGCACAGTTTAAGACTTCAGAATGTATAACAACAAAGGAAGTGTGACGCACCGGTAACTGAAGTCTTTGGAACGAGACAAGGTTCTGATTCTTTCAGAATCTTCGGCATCCACAAACTTCCAAAAATTCTGTGCCGTCATTTTGTAGCTATAAAATGAGGAAGAACTGCAAGCCAGTGTGTCGTCGTGAATGTAGTGAGTAGTGACTGACTGGAGTGTTAGCGAGCAGTGGCGTACAAGCCGTCAACTGTCTACACGTCGAAGCGTCGAGTGAATTATTTGCAGCAGTGCATTAAAGAATTTATAACTAACTTTTGAGTCAATAAAGTCATTTTTAAAGTATTCAACGATGAGATTATTAACACAATGGATGAGCGGATTTGATTAGCTTCAGCGAAGTACAGTGACTGTATTAGGGAGTATGGATACTGTAAAGCAAAGCAGTTAGCTTTGCCTCTGTGTGGTACACTCAAAGATATTAAAAATTCGCCTGGAAATGCTTATCTTTAGAGATGTTTTCGCGGTCTCCGCCCATGTCTTCCACCTGTTTGAGCGCTGGTTGTCGCTGGTTCACTTACACTTCCAAGAGAGACCTCTCATATACACTTGCTATGCTCTTAAACCATATTGAACAGGCCACGTTACCGAAGGGGAAATGGCGGTGCACAAGAAGCGTAACTTCCTTAAATGAAATTCTGAGTTACGAGCTGGTGATCCGCAAGAGCTCTCGTTAGACTTTAAGCCACCTCTCTCACCAGATGATACTAAACTGGTTTGGTCTTTTCTCTATGCTACGTACTGATGTTCTAATGTCAAGGTAATTCGCGCACGTGGAAGTAAAATTAATACATTGCTTATAGTAGTGCATATGACGCAGCGTCGTGCGGGATTTAAGGATGAAGGGGTGGATTACACAATCGCTTCTACCTTTTCTTACTCGTCTGGCATGTGGCGCCAGAACAGCACCAATAAAAATCGCCCCAGTCCCGTCAAACGTTCACAGTTTTAGCAAAATCACAGCGCCAGGTGTATTGTTAACGTCTTGACTGTACAAGAGAAAATTCCCTGCGCTTACTTCCTGGTTTCATACCAGTAAGGTCGCGTAGTTGTCTGCAGTTTGAGTTAAGCTTTCAAGCAAACAGGCACAGCTGAAGCGTTTACATACAACAACTACCAAATAATTTGTGCGCTTGGCACGTGTGAGCATGGTTTTCCTCAGAGGGAAACCTTAATCCCTTTTGCATGGAAGAATGGGTCATTAAATGACCGGTAAACAAAGAGACACACACAAACACACATATACACACTCAAATACCAGAACCTGAGCACAAACGTTTCTCGACCCCACCCGGTAATTCAATCAGGCACTCCTCGTACAGTAGGCGGGTCTTTTAGTGGCTGAGTTACAGGAGCAGTAATAGTAATTTATAGTTTGTTAAATAGCTGTGGTCTTTTAGCATGATCTTCTCTATGTCGGTATGGAGTTCCTTTTACAGATCTGCTTAGGCCAATCTTTCGGCACCCGCAAGTTTAATCTGGATTAAACTAATTTCCGCGAAGAAACTGGAGCCACAAGGTGAGGGCCACATAATCTTCGGATTAAAGTTTTGGAATATATTTTACAGGGATATTCCCAGACAACATGACATTCGTCATTTTAAAACAGACTTGTATCTAACTGGATAAAGGATACATCGGCAAACTCACACTACAACCCCTCTAGTATGCTCTCTTCAAAGTAAGGAATTGTTGCAGCAACTCCATGCTTTAACTGCCAATGCCGAAACCTTAAAGAAACAAATACAAAACTAGAGCAAGGACAAGGCACTCGCCGTATTAGTTCTTCAGAAAATTCAAGGCACAATATTTTACTACAAGTTTTATGTGTGGCCGTGGCCAGAGTAAGAACTATAACGTTTGCAGTACTGGGGACATCAATGAAGTGACTGTGCGGTAAATGATCGTACACTTTGCATTCATTGTAATGAAATGGGACTCGGCTTTGAATTGTAGATGTGCACCGGAACAATTGAAGCTCATAAGGCACACCCCAAAAGAGCATTCTGGACGCGCAAGTCAGAATTTGATTAACGTATGCATCTTCGCGGTGCTATTCACCCTGCTAATATTTTGTTAACTAATTTTAGAATACATAACAAAAATGTTAATATTTTCCTCAACACTGATACTTTTATTACCATTGTGTATCAGTCACATACATACCCTTCTAATGCCATTTCCGCGAAGTTTCTTTAATTCACACGTTAGGTAATTAACTTCTAGGTGTTAATTTTAGCACTCTTCTTAATTTTGACCAAGCGGACAAAAATTTGTCAGAGTAAAATTTAGTTATATCTGATTTCACTCATAATTTCACTATTGAGAAAAGATTTTCTGCTAAAGTACAAAGTAATCAATAATATAATGGATTTTAAAATAATGTTGCGCGCTTCAAACACTGGTGAAATTGAACTAATATGCAATTCGAACTTTATTTCCTGAGCTCACATAACACTAATACAGGTTGGTGATGACGTGTATGTAACTAGAAAAGCCGTATGTTCACAGAACGTAAGTTTTCCACCCTTAACCGCAACGCAGGTTAGTGCAAACGTTACCTTACCATCACAGGCTTATTTCTGTTGGAACCTTCAGTACAAGAAATGAAGGCAGCAGCGCCATTTACTGGATGCAATAAAATCAACACCGCCGTGCACAAGAAGACAGATGTGCCCCAAGTACTATTAAAAAGATATGTTTTTACTAATTAGAAACTAAAATGAGTCCTGTCACATTACAGAACGACCATTCCATAAATCACAGAAATAGCCAACCATTATGAAGGAAAAGAATTGAAAATTTCCCAAATAATAAGGGATTTCACTAGTCCGTTTGCTTCTCTGGTGGCTCGTGTCTGAGGAAAGGATGGTTAGTTTCAATTTTGCATAGATTACCGTAAGATAAACACAATTACATAAACTTATTACCTCTACTACTACTTGGATTATCTAAGTGAGCTAGTCAATTGCAAATGTTAGCTTGATTTGATCAGTGTTTACTTTCAGGCTTAGCTTCTCTCAATGGCCATTTCGAGTATAACCGTTTATATTTCGGTTAAGCAATGCCGTTTGTCATGCTCAATTGATTGCCTAGCGGCTATTTGGTTAAAAGGAGTGCTGGCAAGTTAAATGACACTGTGATGCTTTTGAGTAAGTTAATTGAGTTATTGTTTAAATTTGGAGCAGTATTTCATATATAAAAAGAGAATAATGTTATGCTGAAGCCCGAAAGATGTTTTCTGGATATGACTTAAATTAATGTCATAGGATTTCAGGCCCTGAGGACTTTTCAGGTTTTGGATCTGTTAATTCCAGATTTTATATCTATTTGCAACCAATATACCTTCGTAAAGAAAGCCCAAAACTGTATTTAAACTAAGAGACAAGAACGGCAAAAAGCTTTCTGAATAAATATTTTTAAAACTAAATATAATATCTCGTGATCGCCTCGTGGATGGTGACCACGGATAAAGGATATGACTACGTACACTCTCATCTCTTCTAACATTTAGGTGCTGAAACACAATGGCGATTTCCTGAGGGCCCGGATGTAGAGGAATCTGAACAAAAAGAACTTAAGGTTGCTAATAACTAAGCAGTTGAGCCCTAAAACGCAAAACGTCGTCGTCATCATCATCATCATCATCATCATCATCACAGACAGAGAAGTTATTAGCGGTTTACTCTCACTTGTGAAGTAGTTCAAGACAAGGTTTCACAGCAGAATTGCGCTGCGTTACAGCAACCGTACCTCACCCAAGTTTTGCTAAAAGGCACGTTCTATCTCCTTAAATGTAAAGTAATCAATCGTAAAAATGAGGGAGCTACAGAACATCTACATCTTCTAGTTATCTCGGAGGTACTGCAATTTGATATTTTATACTTTAATTGTGGAGTTCGCCATCGAAGGCATATTGAAACCCGCTCCGGTTAATTATATTGGTAAAAGATGGGCGGTAGATATCTTACGGCCGCTTCCTAGGTGGAAAGATGACAAAAAATTGTTACTGTTGCATATTGAATTTTCTTTATTATTGAGTTTCAATCGTTCTTTCGATCATGTGAGTAAGTTCCTAAGTGAAAATAACCTTTGCTGACATGGATTGCGAGCATGCTTTTCTCGGAATGTAGTGCAGTTTCTCCTAGCGACGTAACACACCTTTAGAAAACCATCGGCTAGTAAACTCTCAATAACTAGCGACTACATACCTCACAAAAATGATCTGATGGAGCGTTTTAACGGAATTCATGATATAAAAAAGCCTGAACAGAAGTCAAAGTGACAGGCCCTTTTTACCTCAAGTAAGTTTTTCCTATAATGCTATTGAGGAAGCGTCAATTAGCTGATTCCCTTTATTTTACATGTATAACCGATATCTCACCTTACTAAAAAGTATAACTAAAAGCATCTGCTAGACATTTCTTTCCACACAAAAGATTTCAGGTCAGCAGGATGAGAAGAAAATTTTGCTCAACAGAACGCATACAATAAAATTCTCAGCTGGTCGCTTCGTAAAACTATTCACCAATGAGAGATGCAAAGTTAAAGTTTGTAAGCTAATGCATAATTTCATGATTCATATGCTGTAACCGGACAGTTATTGTCCGTTAATTACATGATTGGCCCAGTCACTGTAGGAAGAACAAAATAAAACATTGCACTGATTCACAAGTTCTATGCATATTACCATCCATATCAGCGTAGTTGAATTGAGAATTTATGAGTCTATGTATATGTAATTCAAAAGAAATTCTGTTCCTTAACCTTCCTCTACCTTTGCAGCAGACGCACGGCTTGCGCTAATATGATTTCTGCACAGATATTCATCGAGGGGCCAGATAATATAATGTTTGTAACAGAATGCGATAGCTTTTTGTTCTCTTCGTATTCGGTTGAATCCGTTCCCAGCTAAGTCAAATAGTGCATATGTATATAAACATCATTTTCCAGATAACTAGTGGGTTTTCTTGTGAGCATCGACCTATAATTAATATAATTGTTAATATAGTAAATTGAAGTGTCATACAGGGGAAAAGGATGAATGTCCAGTATTAATGTTTCGGAGAAAAACGGAGTTTAAAATTTAAAACCCTAGAGCTCAGTTCCACACCTCCATAGTTTTACTTATGAGTAGTACATTATTAGAGATGTCAATTCACAAAAGATTTCTAGCAACAATAACGTTTTTGGAAATTCCATAGATACGGTATTCACCAGAATTTTACTGAAGTCATAAAGTACAAGAGAAAAAAAAGATGAATGTCTATAATAATCAGTGCTAGGAAGTTCGTACCGTTCGCCGTTCCTTACACAGACTACGACCGACCGTATCGCCGCATCAGAATGAGTCATTGTAAAGAACGCAGGAGGGAGAGGTAAATAAACCTGGTGCCAAGAAAACAGTACCTTTTCCGGAGAACAAAAAATACTTATGAGACATTCCTATAAGCTCACTCATTCAGATAATTAATTATGTACAACATTCGATTTATTGATTATGTAAGAGTGAGTCTAACTCATTTCTATATATGTACATTATGAAAACTATCAAGCAATTATAACACGGATTGAAATATTTATGGATGGAATGTTAAATAATATCCAAATAATAACATTCATTTTCTAAGTATCTTCAGATTCCTACTAAGTAAAAACGAAAGCAGGACTTAAACTAAATCTTTACTCATCTGCAGCTGTATTACTGAAAATTATATTTACTTCTGAAGCCTTTCAAATTGAAACCTCATTCTACATTCCGACAAACACAATTTATAATGCGAAAACTTTGATTCCACTTCGCATGATGTGATCGGGGTATATCTGAAACATGCTATTAGTTCCGTATTAGTATCACCAAGCAAATAGCATTTGTTGGGATCTAAAAGTGCCGCTTGTATGCAACACGTCACTCTGAACCCTCTATTCTTTTCAATTACACTTTTGTTTTTCATCTTTATTTCAGGTAGAATGATCGGGGATTAGTAGAACCGTCTTGACAGTTCTTCCACACGTCACACAGTTTCAGTTCAGCTCTATTACCTCTGTTCAGTAACAGTGTGATAGTTGTTGGATAACTCTTTCAATAAATTTACAATCATTAATATGTTTATGTGAAGCTGTTCTGTTACTAGACGTTTGAAAGTTTGTATACTAGAACTACCATCGATTTCTAAATAGGTGCATTAATAAGTTCACTGCTAGAAAATTTACTATGGTTATAAAACATATCAGTTTTGCTCACATTTGAGCACAACAAATATGTTATTGGAACGCCTTCCTTCCTACCGAATGTGCTTCTATGTTATGAACTGACAGCTGTTTTGCAGTAATGGGTTGCACTCTACGTTGACCTTTGGTCGCACAAGTAGCGCCGCATGATATTGCCAAGTCTGACCGCTCTTACTCTGCATAAGGAAATTGGTACGAACTTCCTAGCTCTGATAATAATCTCTAATTTCACAAAACGAAACAATACTAATAGCTTTGTTTAATTTTGTGTTTAGTGTAAATATTATAATTAATGTGATGCTAAACATTAGCACAAACCATACTAATGAGAATATGCAGAACCTACACAGTTTGTTGGGTTACTTTACATTCTTTATTGGAAAAGATTTCTATCTCTTCCTGTTGCTGGGTTTTTCTAACCTTCCGGCCTGCAAGATATGCGTCTCTGAATTCGGTGGCATGAGATAGGTGATGTTTAATATGCAGGCAGTTCACCGTAAGAAGAAATAGACTTAAACAGTTTGACGTTTGTTAATCTTTCCTCCTGTGAAATAATATCAAGACACTTCAACCACGTACATTTACAGTCTGGTTTCACTTCACGAGTACTTAATTCAAGTTTTTTTACTCACATCCCCCATGAGTCCTTGCTCATTTTTATCTACACAGAAGCAACAGACTTGTTGGTATTTCCTGCATTTCACCAACATCAGCTACAAATTCATCTCCCATTCTGTAGCAATCGATTTTGAAGCAATCAATCAGATTACTAGCAAAAAAAAAAAAAAAAAAAAAAAAAAAAACACATCCTCCAATAATAAAATATGTAACACATACATCCACCAACAATAAACAACGCAAAACACAATGAAATGAAAGGATGGACAAATCCAGGAGGAAAAATTGGACATTCATCCCTTTTCCCCTGGTTTACTTTCATTTTATTAAAAGGCAGTTTTCTCTCTCTTTGCCTATTGATAGTAGTATAAACAGATGCTACACACAATTATGCATTGTTTAATGGTGGTATCTCAAGTTTCATAATTTGTGAACATTCAACCTTTTCCCTCTAGATGTTTCAACCAATAACGTGTGGGTTCGGTTAAATGTTCGAATCCGAAGTTGATATTTCTTTTCTTCTTTCTTTTTCTTTCTTCTTGTCCATATTCATTGTATTTTATTTTGTATTTTTAGGTTCTTCTCTTAGCCAAAGGTACAAGAATCAAGGTGAGATATTTGGTATAATGTTTAGTTTGGTGACCCCCAAAGTACAGTACCATAGCTAGTGTTGTAAACTGTGTTTCTTTTTTACTATTATTGTTTTGGGATTTGCTAAATCTATTGTTGTGACAGGTCTTATACTCAGCGTTGTTTAATATGTTATACATCTGTTCCAGTTATTATACTCACATGATACCAGTTGCAGTTTTCTTAATGTAATGCTTTTGTGAACCTTGAAAAATTCAGAGTGTACAGGATACCCTATTGGTATTAGTGGTAATTTTGCCATGTTTCAACATTCTAGTCTACATATTTGGTTATATAATAATTAATTATTTTCTAAATTCTTTGTTCTTTATTCATAAAAAATAAGCTACACTAAAATAACGAAGTCATATGATGTTCCTCTAGATATATAAAAATAGAGACATTGTGTTTCAAAGGGTGTATGATCACCACGGACAAATACATAATCTACATCGCACTCCATTGCTGGCTAAAAGAATGGTAAGAAGTTCTTGTGGTAGGGCGTACCATTTCTCCACTAGCGCTGTTGACAAAAGTTGGATGGTCGTTGGTGCATGTGGACGTGCTGCGATGCGTCTTCCCAAAGTACCCTAAGTAATTAAGATAGAGCGGTCCTAGGCCAGCGGCTAATGCGCATAATGGGGAGAGATAGGGAATTCATCGGGGCATGTAAGGAGGAAGAGGGATTCTAACCTATGATCAGAGTATTAGATGTATTTTTCAACCCTTTAGTCTTTTTAAGTTCGTTTGCTCTGTTTTACAGTTATTTTTGTCGTTTTCCCAGAATGTTGATGTGGTTTAACTATTTTTGTACTGCGGACGATGTTTGAGGACCTTTTCTTCTTCTTCTTCTTCTTCTTCTTCTTCTTATTGTTGTTATTATTATTAGTCAGTGTTTTCCGGCTTTTTGAATGCTTGCAGTTCATTTATATAACCTCTTGAAGGTTTTCTGGGTGCTAAAACACTTGCTTCAAATGCTTTTAATGACTTCAAGCCCTTTGGAAGGTATTGCGGAGTTTATGACATCTAGTTTCAGGTATGTATCGGGCGGTTTAGCTCATTTCACGCCATTATGTGCGTGTTTAGGGCTCTAAAACTAGTACTGCAGGCTTTTTTCAGACGTTATTTGTTCATATCTAACATTATTTTACAGTGTTTTCTAACGACTTTTTACGCCTTTATAAGCATTTTAATACATTTTAGGGAAATTTTTCAGTGATTGTAGTGCTTTCACATGTATTTTAAGGATTTTAAGGCGATTTTAGTGTCGCCATTTGGGGGGGCGGATCTTAGATCGCAGGATCAGCTAGTTTCAGATCATGCGTTAGACATTTTAACTTTTTTTTTTTTTACTTATTTCATTCCATTTTGAAGGTATTTAGCTCTCTAAAACAGGCATTTTAGGTATTTTCAGCCGCTATTTGTTTATATTTTATTGTATTTTGCAGTGTTTTATAAGGTTTTTTTTAGCACTTTGACTAACATTTTATTTTTTACGTTCTGTGATTGCTTTTCAGTGATTGTGGTGCTTTCACTTCCTTTTTTTCAGGAATGTAAATGTGATTTAGCGTTGTCCTGTTGTTTAGTATGCTTATTTAATGTCATCCCATGCCATTTGAGGATGTTGTTTAGGATCCTGGACTATTTTTAGTGTATTCATCAAACGTTTTAGCTCTTAATCCAGTCACAACGAGCCATTTTGAGAACAAATAGAGCTCTAAAGCACGTATTTAGAACTTTTAAACGTTTGCTCATAGTTACATTATTTTGAAAGGTTTTTAATGATTTTATCACTTTTATAGGCATTTCAGGTCATTTGAGGGCCGATTTTGTCCATGCATTCTGGGACATTTTGAAGACATGTCGAGTATTGGAGCCGGTAAATCGGTTTACCTTTAATTGTATTCTACACAGGAATGCAGTGTACGCAAAAATGCAGTACTGAGTTCTTTTTGTGCCTTCTGTATACTCTTGCACAAGAAAAATGGCAAATTTCTCTAGATTGCAGTAGTGTTTTCTCTCTGTGTAAGGTTTCCACCCTCCCAGCCGGAATTAGTTATCTACGTTTGACACAAACAGAAACATAAGAACTAATCGTTGTGAAATGTAGGCGTAAGTCTCACAATGTCTCCATGAAAGAGTATCGCTGCGATTGGTACATAAGTAGACTAGGTGTCTCTGTAGCTCAGTCGATAGAGCACCTTTCTGCTGAGCGAGGAATCCCGGGTTCTATTCCAGGCTGGAATGGAAATAGTATTCCCTATCCTTCCTACGGTGTTTGCGATCTAACGTTCAGCAACTCAAAGAAATAAAATTCAAGAAGAACTGTACACTAGTTAAATATCATTGACGAATGGCAATAAAAGGTTCCAAAAGGTAAAAGTCGCCGATTTTATCATTGCAATTTAATGTAGGGTATGTTAAAATAGTTTAAAAATGAAATTCTAAATCAATAACAACATTATTCTGCGTACTAGAGGATCATTTAATTGCATTTCTTCTTTAAACTGTACCACGGCTCCGATATTGCACTCAGAGAAGAAGAATAACGAAACGGATGACAGTGGAGGAGTCTGAAAGTACAAGGTTTAGGCGTTTCAACAGCTCGGCCAGAATTAAGGGAAAGTAAAGCACCCTGCTATTGCAGTAGCTAGAACTGTGCTCTTGACCTAAACAGGCCCGTTTCATTAAGGACCGCATTTTATGCACGCGAGTATACTTTGAAGTGAAAAAACGAAAAGATTTCAGGTTTAATACCAAACTTTACGTCAAAGGCACAAAGCTATTTATATCCATGAGGTGATTTAAATATGATCGACCGTGGGAAAACGGTAGTGTGGAACTAAAATACAATTAAGCCAATTGAGAGAAAAAAATTTAGTTTCGGCTGCATTTATATTTTTATTACTAATATATGTCCAATAGCCGTTATCTTAACGGTGTTCCCCTAGTAAAATTATGCTCAGGTGTTACAATTATAATGATACTTTCTAGTCGCTAGAATTGTTTTCTGAGACGTCTGTCCCAAGACTGCCTCCCTTTGGTTCCTCGTGGCACAGGAGATCGTGGGTTCGAGTCCCGCCTTGGGCATGGGTGCTTATATGTGTTCATGAAATGTGTATATGTGTGTGTCTATTGGAAGAAGAAACAAAAACCGTAATCAAAGAGAAAATAAAATAAATTGAAGGAAAATGAAAACAGCGGAAACAGACCGGACTCCTAAACTGTATATTAAAAAAAAAAGAAAAGAAAGAAAGCAAAAAAAAAAAAATACTAAAGGACGTCACTTGCGTGGGAAGAGCAAGGTTTACCATTACAAATATAAACAATGACGTTTCATTATGGGCCACTTTTTCTTCACTCGAGTGCACATTCCTCAAAAAGGTGTCGATATAACGAGATGTGTGTCAAGTTGGTAAGTAAGTACTAAAGGGGCTTCCCCAGCATTTTTGGCTCCACCTCGTTCTTGCAAAAAGATTGAGTGGCGTATGTTCTTTTCGCAATGACAAAAGTGCACTGGAGGCTAATATCCAGGACACTTTCAGATACATTTAGAAAATATATGTAACTTTCACTAATTGTTCTTCCACCGGTTCGAAAAGAACGTAAAATGTAATTAAGTTAACATAAGGCTGTGTTACGTCAAGAGAAGTTGAGAAGGCCTTTTATTTTTACCCAGACAATTCGAATTTCGAGGTGAATTTCATAACGTTCAAATCTCGACTTCGTAGCTCAGAACAACAGCATGTGAAGTGAAATTCGGTTTTTCGGATTCCGGCAATGGCGCTGATTCTTTTTATTGTAGTTGTACTTTTGCATAATTATTTCGGAATAAATATTATCTTAAATGGACTCTATTGTTCAGATATTTTTTCTTTCCAAGAAATTGAATGTAAAAAAGGTCGTCAATCCTTGTAGAGTAATGTGAAATTGGGATATCTTTGTACACCGTTTTGTTTTAGGTGGTTCATTTGTATGTAACACAGTTCCCTGCCATGCCTTTTTATACTTTTACTCATGATATCAAACTGTTCACCAACTCTATTTGTGGTACTTCATCCACCATTTTGACGCTCTTCTTGATCATACTTCAAATAGCTCTTTAGCTCTTGCAGCGCTTTTATCTTGCTCAATAAGGACATTACTTTTCCGTTCTTTGTCCATCTCCTTTTGAGACAGAAATTCTTCTATATCCGCGTAAACCATCGAAATTATGTAACTAACAGTAATATGTAAAAGCAATCTCTATTGCGCAACGATCTGTATACCGATATTCATCATCATACTTAATTAAATAGATAGCCTTTTTATATAGTAATGTATTATTAATCATAGTTAGGGGTAATAACCTTTGCTTTAACCATTATTTTACTTGTGAATATTTGTATTTTGTTAATATTTTTACAACCTAAGGTGACAAGGTTTGAAACGTGGTTTTAACTGTAAATGCTCAGTTTTCCGTTAGCAAGAGCTTGATGTATTGTGAGTTGAGCTTTTAAAAGGAAAAATTCTAAAAATGTTATTGCCCTGTCTTTTGTATAACTTTGAGTGACTTTAGGGAATAGAGGCATAAGTACATGCAACCAATAGCAAGAAGGAACGCTATGTGTACAGAAGGATGTTTAAGTTCAAAATCACAACCGTTTTGGACATTTGTACGCCAGATTCCGTGGGCGACACTATGTCGGTCGCTGAAGCAAAATCGCGCCAAATTGCTCACCGCGGTTGAAACAAAGGACTCATTTTGCTTTCTCCAATATTGTAACCTTTACTCTCATGTATGCAGGAGTCACTTGGTTGTCAACGGTTAGGTTTTGTACGGTGGAATATTATAACATGTATGATTTTCTTCAATAATATTTACGAACCAATGATTAATGTTATTTTTCTTCACTACCTTTTTTTTTATTTCCTTTTGTACCACGCCCTGTACCGAGTAATTCATGTTCGTCGATGAAGAGGAACCACCTGAGCTAAAACCGGAGCAGTGCAGACATCAAAAGTTAGGGAAATGTCACTAGGTTCCACCCTAACCGGACCAACTGATCCACACAATAACACCATCGCTACTTTGTCATTTACTTTTTAAGATAATATTTAGGACAACGTCACCAATAGCAGTTGCACCTTGTTCTCTCCAAATGACATTTAATAAACAGGATAATGTTTCCAAAGCAATTTCATCTAACTGCTCCAAATATTTGATGTCTCAAGTACCTCTTTCCTTCATTCTTCAACTTTATTAATCACATACACTGAACTATAGTTATATTCTTAAGTGTAATACACATTTTAAAATTGAGGATATTGCTTACCAAATTTAGGTAAAATTTAGTGAGACAATAAAATGTTTCAAATCGGAAATATCATAGGTAGCTAAATTTCTCTATTTCAGTGGTATAAGGCAAAATGTCTATATACAGTAAAGGTTTCAGCTTTCTGCTACTACTGGTTTCTCAGAAAAAGGAGTACTAATAACCAAGAAAAATGAGTATAGTAGTATTTTTCAAAATGTACAAAACAAGTCTCATACCGGGTTTTTCTACCTACCTGTTATCATCACAAACATACCGTACCACCGATTATTTAACCTTGTCCCTCCCCATTCTAAACCCCAGGTGAGACAGAGCACCCGACGGGCCTATCCACACCCCACCAACAACATATTTCTGCCCAAGAGCTAGATACTGTTTTGGATGTCCGATGCAGCTTGACTTGGACCAAATGGCTTACAGTCTTGCATTGCGTTATACCAGGTGAGTTAGCAGCCCGTAGTTATTTGGAAGGTAGGCCACCCATTTAGCGGCATGAGCGCCGTAGTCCAGACAGGGACTCCGACACTGTATACCCTACTTTTTTTTAGCCTGTTTTTCTGTATTATTACTGGATTGCTGTTTTCTTACTGTTACAACACACACATAAACACAAACATATAACACCCATGCCCAAGGCAGGACTCGAACCCACGATCCCCAGCACCAAAGCGTGACTCCTTGGCGAGCGCGGCCATGGGGACCGGCAAAGTTTGGGCATACTTAAACGCATTACTTGACGTTCATAGAGAGAGGAATGCGCAAAAATCAGAGGAACAGCGGTTTAAGGGACAGAACATACTCCTCACTATAGTACAACTAAAAAACATACGACTGGTTTACTGAGACCAAATTCCGGTTTCCAGCTGATTTTACAAACTTTTTATTAGAGTGTACATAGGAACGTAATTCAGTAAACGCATCGGAAACAATTGAACCTATCATATCAGTACACCATCAACATCAGCTAAATAGAAAATGGTGGAATCTTATACTTAGAGCAGGGGTTGGCTGCCAAAAATTAGGAAAACATTAGGTTCACGCCTCATCCACCATGAACTAGTACAGTCCAAACGGACATAGTAAGCAACGGTTTATTTAATTTTTTGCGTGAACTACATCTCCTGCATCTGATATAACGTACATAAATGTTTGTGCCATTTAAGCAATATTAATAAAATACCCAGCAAAGGTTAAAACTGTCTTAAAAGACTTATTCAAGCACGAAAATTCGCGATGTGGCAAAGGTATAGCGCCTCTAGTACATGTATTATTGAACGCGAAACGTACCTTCAGCCATGTCTCGAAATAACTCAATAGGATTATGAGGTGTCCTGTGTGCTTATCGCTAGTGGCCGGAGTTCGAGTCTCAACATTCTGCATGTTGTTTTTGTTGCTCATAAAAAGTTGGAAACAAAATTTACAGTAATCTAATTTTGAAGTCCTTTGAGTTCAGGACATTATAAGGTAAATCGCTATTAGTTGGCTGTAGTTTGTAATGGGTAGAACACGCTTAATGACGTCTGCCACATTGGACTGGCATGATGCACTGTGTTATTATGAATGGCAACCCCCTTATTTCTCCACACCTGTGCTGTCGCACGATATTTTGTACCAGTCTGTCATTACGTATTCGACAGACAAGTGCATAGATATGCTTTTGATCTACAGAGAAGCAAGAAAAAATGAACAAGTGACTCAGCATATATAACAGGAGAGATATCCGAATAGATGACAACCAACAGCAAACATCTTCCGGAATGTTGAAAGGCGGCTGCGTGTAACAGCGTCACTTGCAAGAATGCCTCCTGTTGGACACGCACCAGAAACATCGGGTGTTAATGCAGAGGCTGTTTTGAACGCCATCCAGGACAATCCACATACTAGTATACGGGAAGTTGCTCAGGAGGTGAACAACAGCCAATCTTCTGTAGTGCGAATATTGTACACTAATAAGTTCGTCCTTATCGTTTGCACCTACACCAAGCACTTCACGGGAGAGATTTAGAAGCTCGAGTGAAGTTTTGTAAATGGTTGCTGAAGCAAGTAGCAAATGTTGTGGGATTCGTATCCATGATCCTATTTTCTGACGAATCAAGGTTACTCAGCAATGGAACCGTAAATCGCCATAATATGCACTATTGGAGTGTGGATAATCCTCATTGCCTAACGGAGGAGCATTCCAAAAGCAGTGGGGAGTGAAAGTCTGGTGTGAAAGTTTAAGAGACCACCTTGTTCGACCATTATTCTTCGAGGGGCATCTAACAGGAGCACGCTACCTGGAATGCCTCCATAAAGAGCTACCCTTTATTATTAGAAAATGTGCCACTGCAGGAGCGAATGACGATGTGGCTTCAACACGACGGCGCTCCTCCGCATGGGTCGAGGATCGTCTGCAATCATTTGAAAGCTGCACATCCTGGTCATTGGATAGGAAGGCGAGAACCAGTCTCCTGGCCTGCCAGAGTTTCTGATCCGATACCCCATGACATATTCCTCTGAGGCTATTTAAAAGAAGGCGTATATACAGAGGAGCTAGAAAATCCTGAAACCCTTCGCCAGTGTACCACAGTGGCCTGTATATCTGTTGAACCCGCGATACTACACCGAGTTAAAGGCTCCATTCATCAGCGTGCTCAGGCGTGCATTACCCAAGAAGGTCCATTTCGAGCTTTTGCTTCGTTAGGGAGTCGTGTTCCAGGAATTTAAAAAGGGTCATTCCAATGCCACAAAACATACCAATACGAAACTATATTTCTAATGACACAATAATTCTATGTCTGCAAACTTGTATTTAACTTCCATGTTAAACTCTGATTATGTAATTTCCTTCTTTTCTGTGTTCAAATGTAAACCGAGGTATAAATGTTCCTTAATTCCATTACACCTACCTATAGTTATGCTTAAACAACTACCTACTTGTAGTTCACCAATAAAGAGACATCAAACAATACCATGAAACATAAATAAAAACAATAAAATGAAATTAGTAACCGTCTTTAGATTGATAATTGCAATTTGTGAATATTACAGGGTAAAAACAATCAATGCATTCAGGATATTCGAAGCAACTTCACAGCAAACAGATCACTTCGGAGTCTTGCGCTGGTTCCAACTGAGCTACCTAGTAACTTAAAGATCAGCGTTCCTTTTAACAGGTAGCATTCACTGGTCCCAGTGAACCTTTGCACTGGTACAAACATCAGCTGGCTAATTATCAGTACATTATATAAAAGGTGAGTTGATAACATCTATACTAGTACTAATTTTATCAAGTATTTAACATCCATGTTAAATACGTGGGTAGCACCTAGTGATTGGGTTGATTTTCCATGGTGGAATATATAAAGGAGATTGCATAACATTCGAGAATAAGGGTCAGCTGACTCACCTGATATGTTACTCGTGTAAGCAGTCCGTGAGAGTTGACACATGCAATTGATTGAAAGTTGCTGAAGGAGAACATGATATTCCATACCTACCGTCGAGTTAACTGCGACTGTTTCGCGATTATCTCAAAAATACTTTTTTGAAACATATGCTCCTTTTTCTTATAAACCATAAAAGCTGTTTGTATCAAATTTTGAATACTTGTGAGCGATACTCTATCGCATACACCGAATTAGTATTATATTTTTAAGTGTAATGCAAGTTTTAAAAATTATGGAAATTGCTTCACAAATTTAGATATTTATTTTGTTACAGACAATAAAATGTTTCAAATCAGAAATATCATAGGTAGCTTAATTCCCCTAGTTCAGTTGCATAAAGCATAATGTCCATATATGTAGTAAATGATTCAACTTTTTCCTAGTCCTGGTTTCTCAGAAAAGGGAACATTAATAACTAAAAAGGTGTGTAAAATTATTATTTTTCAAAATTTACAAATGAGGTCTCACACTGGGGATTTGTACCTGCCCCGTCATCATCCGGGCATCCAGTAAAATGGATTATTTAACCTCGGCCCTCCCCATCTTAAACCATAGGCGAGATATAGTACCCGGCGGGCCTCACCACATCCCACCAAAAGCATATTTCTGGCCATAAATAGAGACTGTTTTGACAGTAGAGTGCAGCTTGACCTGGACCAAATGTTTGCGGTTTTCCTTTGCTTTATATATTACTGGAAATTATTGTAAACATTCCATGAGAAATGACAAATGCAATTGATTTAAAATGCGCTGCAGTGGAACAATAAGTTATACAATTTGTAATACTTCCGGTTAAGTTAACTGCGATTATTTAAAAAAAAAATTGAAATAGGTTTCTGTTTCTTAAAAATCATAAAAGCTACATGGCTCTAATTGTGCACACTTGTGTGAGTCAATCTGTCACATACACTGAACCAGAGCTATATTTTTTAAGTGTACTATATGTTTTAAAAAGTGAGGATATTGCTTCACAAATTTAGGTATAATTTTTTTTATAGACAATAAAATGTTAAAATCAGAAACATCATAGGCATCTTAATTCTTTTAGTTGAGTGGTATAAGGCAGAATGCCTGTAAATGCAGTAAAAGTTTCAGCTTTCTGTTACTACGGTTTCTTAGAAACGGGAACATAAATATGTCCAATTTTTGTTAATTATTTATCAAACGATTTTTTGAAGTTAAAAACTTTTTTTATGCTAAGTACTAAATATATGAGCTTAAATATTTAAAGATATTGACGTAGTTATATCCAAACTATACAGTGATTTTTTTTACATTAATCTACAAATTAAAGCCAGAGAAATTCACTTATCTTAGGTTAGCTGTATGTTTATATGATGCTTACACTACCTACTCCCCTTAATCGAAGGTTCCTCAAGAGATTAGGCTATAAGCTGCTATAATGGATATCTTGGATGTCAGTAAAACACCGTCGTTAAGAACAGTAAAGAGGACCATGCCATTCTACTCAATAGCACATCAGCACTAGGTGCATGCAATTAGACTAGAATTGCCTGTCAAGTTGAAGTATGCACTCTCGCTAGCAGAAGTTGTCTCTATCATCAAGGCTAATGGAACACCTACGACTACAAATATCCCCAGTAATGCAAGTATATTCCTGTTTGGTGAAATAGTTTGGATCTGTATGACATCGCTGTTGACAGATCCAGAAATCCTGGTATTTCAACAGCGATGAGCTACGATTCAGCCTTTAATCTGGTGAAGTCGCATCGTCTATACTACGCAGGATGGACATGGCCCTAGGAGAGTGTAGCCATTTTGTATGCAGCATAATGGAACATTCAGTACCATAGTCCTCTTTCAATGCTTCTTTGATTTGTGAACATCACAAGCAGATCATTGTCAATAGGAAGTTTGGTTTGGTTCTCATCAGATCAAAGTGTTCTAAAATTATATCCAGAATGTAACAGAGAAAGCAGCAAGTATTAAATTGACAAGGAGAATATTTAATGCCTGTTATTCTGACTCTGAGAAGACATTCTTAAAATTATCTAGGCTGATAAAGCTGATAAAGCTCTGTATATTCCAATTCTAATTTTTGACATTCAAATCAAGCCTTCAGCACCTCTAACTGGATCTTTCACGTTCAATTTTGCAGAAATTTCAAAGCTATAAAAGTATAGATTTGTCATATATGAGCCCAGACTGCAAGTTTAAATGATGCTTCAAAAGATTGTTCTGTGTTAGACAATTGCAATATTACTAATTTGAAACTTTTTTTTTGAATGGCGAATTCTAACCTTATCATGATATAAATTTAGACATTTAGATTTGCATCCCTATATGAGATAAAGTCGACATTGCAGAGTTCTTATTATGTGACTTATGCTTTACTTATAAACTTCTTTCATGTGTTTTGAAACAGTAATTATTAAAAAAAACAAAAAAACAATGAGGATATGAAGGAGATATGTCATATACACTGATAAAATAAAGAGATTGTTTATTCATAAACAGGTTTATTGATTAATGTGTACATGTCCATAATTCTCCTTTTCCCATTCCTCGATTCTGCAGAATACGATGATGACATTGATGTTTGGACATCATTCTTAGAGTCATATGGTGTAACAGCTGAGAATTTTTAGTTCACTTATTTAACATTCACTTAGAGACTTAGCGTAGTCTTTTAAACTAGTATTACAAATTTCATTTCCTTATTCATTAAAACAATAGCAGTGTAGGCACATATTCACAATATTCAACACACAGAAGCTTGCCTTCACTCAAGTATGTTTCAAACATGGAGTCATTTTGAATATTGATGTTTCAGTCTAGTTTTGTTATATGCACATAGGTTTCATCATGCATTGTTCTTATGCATAGGAAAAAAGTTAAAAATGGAGTCTAATATTCACACAATTCGTTTAACAAATAAACATATCATTTAGCATATACACATCACTTGGCTACATTCTCCTGCAGAAAAGGTTCAAAGGAGAAGAGGACCACAACATTGAAGGGTTTCTTCCTTCGCTCTGCCATTGTTTCCTTCTTTGGCAATCTGCAATATGAGAAAATAAGGATTCTTATAAGTGAGCATACGCACTACTTACGTATCGCATGTAAAATATCCATCATCAAGCTGCTTATTGCAGGATTAAACCTGAAACATATACAAAGAGTATGAATATTAATAGAATAAAGTTTACTATTAAACATGGTAAACGATATGTCCCTCGCCTGTTGAATCTGCAGCAAACATCATCTACCTGTGACATAAGAGGTTGAATATTAGTTTATAAGCAGTAATGTATATTCACTTGTCTGCATTGGATGGCATCTCCACAAAAGGTCTGCTTTAGTAAACTTCTAATCCACCTCGCGCAGTCTAACTCAATCAAAGGAACAGCTTCGACATCCCTCATAGGGTTTCTGCAGCAGAAATATTTATTTCAGTTCTGAATCTTTTGCATAGCTTTTATTCTTTTAAGTTCAAGAACTTTCACTGTTATACTTACAGTTTCTCTCTATAAGTAATACTCCAGTCCTCTGGAGATGTTTTGTAAACGTCATGTGGTGCAGGTAGTAACATACATCTTCCCATCGCAGGTCGCCTGCTCGTTCTTCATGGAATGATCTCGGGCATCCTCCTCTTTACACCCTATGAACCACGCATCATCTGCACGTAATGACCATATGTTTTTCCTTGGCACTTCAAAGCTGATCTAGAGCTCGCTTTCGAAAATGCAATCTTCTTATAAAGAGTATTAATTAACTACGCGGAAATAATTAATGAGATTATAGGCGTGTTCGATACAATAATTTCAGATAGGAAATGCATGCTCCACGGCTAAACATAATGCAGTTATAAAGTATTAAACAAATTGGTTTCAAATGCAGAGAAGTCGATATTGAATCAAAATAAGATGAAAGCTTAAATTGAAGCGTCTTTAAAACTGATATGCGAGTTAAGAAATATTGATTTTTAGCAATTCTGTTTTCGATTTCTCAAGATTTACCGCCATAAAGTTCTCTCAAATATCGAACGGATTACTTGACAGTGTCAACCTGTCGATTAATTAACTTCCATCTTGCATTATGTAGCCCAATCTAGAGGCATTTACTTAATTACTCCTGTGGCTAAATGTGTGACGGCAAAAGCTGATTACTCGAAGGATAAAGGTTCGTTTCCTGTCATGAATTTAATTTTTTCTTCTTATTTCTTTCGAGCACATATGAAGAAAAAACTGATTCGTGGAGACATTCGATTTCCAAAAGAAATATTGCCCATCCTGCGAAGTTAATGTCCTAACCATTGCACGAGAAAGCCATGCTGTCCAACGGTCCTTCCTCTTTTTTTGTTGTTGTTTGTTTGTTTGTTTTTGTGTTCTCGATGGTATTATCATCAGCCAGTGCCGGACTGCTACTTTAGAAATCTATATCCGTAGCTTATTGCTAAAATTTGGATACACAGAGCAGAGGTCTCCTATCTGAAACTACTTGTTTAAGAAATCTCCTTATTCTCTTAAAGTATCTCGGTGTAGTGCATTAATACCCGTGCACACTCACGTGATATCCTTTCCATATATTGGAGCATGGCATCAAATTCTTTGTATCCCCTGCTTAGATCTTATTTGAACCTATTTATCTCCCTTTGCTAAGTTTGTATTGTGACTTATAAATGTGTTTAGAGTGGCCTGCCCGCCCAACGTCTACAATACAAGGGGTTATACCTGCCTAATGACTAATATAAACTTGGACAGGTAGAGTCAGACTGAAAAATGCATCTCACCTAGACGGCGCGGGTTCGATTCCAAGTAACTACATGTGCGAATTCTGTAGGAAAAAGCGGCGCAGGGACGGGTTTCCTCCGGGTTCTCCTGTTTCATCCGCCGTCGCATTCCACCGGTGCTGCATATTCATTCTATGTATCATCAATGTCATCGCCTGCGGTACCACAAGTAGTAACAGCGGGCGTTGAACACTATAAAGAGACTTAAGAAGTCAATGCCCTAGCCGAGATTTGAACCGCGGATCTCCCAGTCTCTAGCCGGTTGCTCTCCCACTGAGCTACCATGGCGACATGAAGGTGCGGCATTAAATTTCTCCGGCAAACAACAAGGTGATCTCAAATTATTTTCAGATGACATACCCCTATGGCGATTTACAATGTTGTAAGTACTTTAAGTCCCGGGCTTCATTGTATAGTCTACTATTATGGTTAGTTAGTTTTAATTTAATGTTTTTTTGTTTTTTTTTTCACACAAGCCGTGTGCAGGAGTAACTCTACCTATCCAACTCCGGTCCTACACGTGCCTTATATGTAAAAACAATTAAATTAAAACATATACACTTATTTGAGCTTATTTGAGATTTCTGAGCCTATAACAAATGTCTAGCTCCATTTGTTTTGATTGTCTAATTAAGTATATAAACTTGTTTCGACCTGTTTAAGATATATTGAACCTGCATTATCCGTCTGTTCCAGTCTTTTGTACCGAAGACCTGGCATTATGAATATTCTCTAAAATACCATCTTATTTAGATGCAAAAAAAAAAAAATTAAACATTTCATTGCCTACTTGATAACAATTGTTCAACAAAGATACCTCAGTTCCTGAATCTGAGAGATGGGGGCGTGATATTTTTAATTATAAATTACAGTTGTTCATAGAGGGTGGGGAAACAGTAAATTTCTGTGTCATATCGCGGGAGTGGGGGTTGTAACATCTGACCCACAGATGAACATGACGGACACTATATGGTCCTCTTTTTAGCTATGGCCGAGAAATGCCGTAAAGCATGCATAGAGTTACTGAACATACCTATCACACATCATTGGAACTATTGCAAAACCTGCAGGGCATCAGGGGGGGCATGGGACCAAGACTGCCGTCAAACATTCATAGTACTGAAATAAGGGTTGAAGGTTTCCTGGCGACGAATATGCTCTAGTTATTCTCGGGCTTCAAGCCAGGTGAGGTGATGTGAAGACATCGACGTTTCTGGAGCGTACATCTCTCCCTTCTTCAGAATCTTCAGCATCCTGAAGAAGGGAGAGATGTACGCTCCCGAAACGTCGATGTCTTCACATCACCACATCTGGCTTGAAACCCGAGAACATCTAGAGCGCATTCATAGTACTACTACACATTCACATTACACACCGCTGAGACCATCGCGAATCATGTAGGGCATCTTATTGGCTACACACAGTGAGGGGTGGGGTGTATCAATCTCTCTCACTGGCCCACGGGATTATGGAAACTAGGACAGCCGTAAAGCATTCTCAGTGCTGCTATATATTCATATCACACACACACTGACGAACTGCCATAGTGCCACATCGCGTACACTACTAATGCCACTCGTGTTTGAGTTTAAAAGTGGCTTATTTTAACATAAAATAGGTTGCCAAAGTAACTAAAAACTGCATTAATAAGGAAGACTATTACTAAAAACATATTATGTTACCCTCACATTAATTTCTCTATCCATTACTTTATTTTTATATATTTCCCACAAGCATACAAAATGTTTTCTTCTATCCCCTTCAAGTTATCAGGGATAAATGTTTGCGAGAAGCCTTTTGTTGTCTTTTCCATTATAGGTATAAAGGTAATGGTGATAGTCCCATGTGAAAAACTAGTCGATACATAGTGGATTTAAAACTCCAGGGTCTTTCCATGCTATCCCGAGAAATAAATTAGCCTTGTTGTACTTCAAAAAGTTACACAAATTGTTGCAAAGTTAGAACCATTAGCAAAAGAAATATTAGGAATGGCTGCTGGCACATCAAATAAATTGCGCATATTAAAGAAATATACAATTTATTACGGTTCAATCCCCTATGATTAGAGCTCAACATGTGTGTGCTATCAAATATACACAGCTGGAGGCCAAAATACAAACAAAGGAAAAGAAGAACACGTCGATATGATGTTTCTCGCGATTGCAGATGTTCAACAGGGGCAAGGATCCAACGTACCTACTTTTAAATTCTTTGAGAAAACGTAATTAATTTAGTTTTATTGATTGCTCTTCCGTGGGCTGGAAAGGTTGCCTCAGAATGTGGAGGTATACAAGTAACACTGGTATATGAGGTGCTAGGGGTATATATACAGTTATTTTGTAAATGGTACCTAAATATATATGTCCACTTCGGTGTGTTAGTTCCTTTTTCTCTCGTCTAAAGGTTTTCTCAAAAGACAATCATATAGTTCATTACCTGATTCTTTTGCATGGTTTTAGGGTCCCCGTCATGAACGAAAGCGGTTGTATTTTTTTCTAATGCTGTTTAACGCCCGCTTTTACTACAAATGGCACTGCGGGCGTTGAAAATGACGATGGAGTGCCGGTGGAATGCGATGGAGAGGTAATCGGAGAACCCGGAGAAATCCCGCCCATGCCCCGCTTTGTCGACCACAAATCCTACATGCGCTTACTTGAGGCGAGTGGTCTAACCACTAGGCCACGGAGCGGATAAAGCGGTTTTGTAGTAGAAAAATATCTAAACTCAACCAATCAGGCGTTGTCTGTATCACCGCGCGCGCGCGAGGGAGAGAGAGTGTGTGTATGAGAGAAAATTTCTTTCCCGGTTAAGAGAGAAACTGAACAATTACGAGCTATAAATCTATTTCACTGTGTGATAAAAAGCTTTAGCAAGTCTTTACCAGCTATAATGATGGATGAAACAAAAAAGAAAAAAACAAAACAAAAACACACGTTGCATTCTTCACAGTCAAGCTGGAGAAATGATGTATAATGTATAAAATACTTGCTGCGAAAGATGCAACAAGTGCAGTGGCGGTTATTGGAGAAGGGCGGTCCTCTCCCTATTTGAAAATTTAAAGTGATATTTTTATGGTCCTAATATATATTATTTTGTACACCGTATACGATTGAAACTGTTTCGTTTCTCTCCTATTTCTAAAGCTAATTGTCAAGATGACAGTCTGTCGGGCTGAGATCCTGACAGCCCGGGTGCCTTCTGTTCTGTTTTCATCGGTAACCATGGCAACAGCATAGCTGTAAATTTATCTTACTGCTAGGCTAGGGCCAGCATGGGACTGAGAAAAATGACCAGAGTGTCTTGGAATGTATGGAGTCGAAATTCTGAGAGTTATTCTCTCTGTAGCGTTGACTAGGTCGGTGTTAATTATTGTAACTTACTTGTTTACATGATTGTTTTCATAATGTTTAGAGCATATGAGCCAATTCCTACAACTAAATGTACTTGCACTTGAAATTGTCCGACTGCAAATTGGAGATATGAACGATGCAAATGACTACTCCGATCTCAACCTCCGAGGACGCGTTTACCTGACACGAGAAAAGGGATTTTTCCTTATATGGCTATTTTGGGTTTAAATTTCTTTGACCTGTTGCCTTTGATGATCAGCCTTAGTAATCTACTGGCTTGGCTCTCAGTTCAATACAGCCACAAAACAATAACGTTTGTGAACTAAAAGTAGTTATGTTAAGGTCGCTAAGTTTATCCAAAAAATTAGAACTGAAAAACAGCGGCGGACCAAAGCCGGAGCTTATCATTATTCAAGTGCAATTCCAATGGAAGAGTAGCACTTCTTTTTCGTTGTACAAATAAAATTGTCGGCTGTGTGAATTTGAAGGAAAAAACACGCTCTTCAGTTTCGTGTTATTATTTTTCTTTTGGATAGTGTTTAACGCCCACTTTTACTACTATGCCACCGCAGGCGATGACACCCATATTACATGGAATGAATATTTATCAGCGGTGGAACGCAACGGCGGGGTAAACCAGAGAACCCACAGAAAACCCACCCCTGCACCGTTTTGTCCACCACAAAGCCCACGTGCGGTTGTCTGAGATCGAACCGGGACCGCATTGGTGAGAGGCGAGTGGTCTAACCATTTGGCCATGGCGTGGCCTGTTCGGCGGTGGTGGTGGTGGTGGTGCGTGGACCAAAGACGGAGTGTGTAACTTGAAATATCTGCAGGAAAAAATAAACGTCAGTTTTCATGCCCAACATAGAAAAAGTTAAAGTTGAAGCGAAACCCTCTGTTGATACAGGAGAACGTGGAAAAGGCATAAAAGGAAAACCCAGTGACTAACTGTCACGATTTAAACAAGAATTTGTTACGCCGGAAACATTTTCTAGATGTCAGATGTCACTGGCCAACAATAAAAATATTTCGAGCTCCAAAATAGTCAATTCTCGTGTATTTCCATCTGCTGAATTAAGAACTCACTATAAAAATGACAGATTAGCTCTTGCTTAGGAGATAAGGTAACATTTCATTTCTATATCAACATTTTTATTATAGGCAAAATTTTGTTTAGGGAGTTGGTATACCTGTCCAATAACAAATCGCAAATGCTCTTAAGCTGTACGTAAGTCATAAACATAGATACTGTGAACTTCATATAGTTGCTGCTGTAATGAATGTAGAATTTCTGGTTTGTGAATGCTTTTGTAGTGTAAAACACTATCACACACAAAAATGCCTGGAAAATGGGCAAATATGGTGAATTTGTTACATTTGTGGTGAAATGAAATGTTCCTTACAGAAACGCATCTGACGCTTGTTGTGAAAACTGCCTATCAGCAAAATTTTAGTATGAAAGTAGGGTACCAGGAAATGTCTACATCGATTTTGATTAAAATACCGTATATTAAATATACTTGTATGCCTAAGTATGGGCGTCACACTTATGTTGCAATGCATGTTCAGTTACACTGCAAAAATGGCTGAAAAATAAGAACTATCCATGGCTTTTGCTGTGACTATGAACATTTTTGTCAAAGGAATCAACCAAGAAGAATGGGTATTTAAGTACATAAGAGAGAAATTTCTGAAATTAAGTGATGCAAACGTTAAGGAAGATATTTTTCTCGGGCCACAAGTTCATGAACTTGTAAAGGATTCCGCATTTGACCAAGTTTTGGAGGGGAAAGTAAAGGAAGCTTGGGAAGCCTTCAAGAGAGTCGTTCGTGGCTTTCTAGGCAACAAAAGAGATGATAGCTATACTCTGTTGTTGATAGACTCCTGAAAAAATACCATAACCTTGGATGCAACATGTTCCTTAAAATCCATTTCTCCACTCCCATCTAGACTTTTTCCCTCCTGGTTGTTGAGCTGTCAGAGATGAAGAAGGAGAAAGATTCCATGAGGACATTTCTGTTATGCAATAAAGATATCAGGAGAATGACGCAATGCTTGCGGATTACTGTTAGTCTTTGCGAAGGGATGCTCCGGAACTCCATTACAAGAGGCAAGCTAAAAGACGTCTTCATGAAGCCACCACATGATTTTCTTCAGTTCCAACCATCTGCGAGGTATTCTTCCAGCAATTTAGAACTTTCAGAATGTAACTACTATTTAAAAAAATTCCAATACACTTTCAATGTTGTTAGTAAATGTATATTTTTTTCTTAATCCGTTAATATGAAATACTTCCACCTAGTGTGCATCACAGAAACTAGAGCTAAGAAAAGAGTTTCACTGTCATATTCGTTTTTCTCGACCCAAAATTAGTAAGAATTGACTCAGGAAGTGCAGGAAACGTTCAAAAATTATTTTTTGTTGGCCAGTGTAATTGAACACTTCCTCTGGCTCGGAAGCTTCTTATGGAAATGAAACAAGACACGCAGTTTAAGGGCATTGAGTCTTCTATGCTCCGTATTTTAAGGAAAATACAATTGCCTTATAAGAAATGCCGTGACGGAAGAAATTTAATGCGGAAACGAAGCGACATTGCAGGCACAAATGTAGTGCTTTTCAGAACAATGGTTTTCATTAGAAGCCAGCTTACTACTAAAATGTATTACTTGGATGCAACCTGAGTAAACCAAAACCATCCAGATGAGCTAGCTAGCAGATGTGTGACGGGAGAAGAGGTTCAAAGACTACTTTTGGCAAAGGAGGTCGCCTGACCTTAGCTCGCTTATTTAGCCGGGATAGATTTCATCTCGAAGAGAAAATTAATTTTGCGCTCTAAATTTAAAGCCCCAACTAATTACCATAGAGATATGTATGGCGATGTTCCTGAATCCGGTTCTTGAACCAGCTCTTGCCATTTTTATCCTCGAGATTAGTAATAATAATGGACAATGCAAGCATACACTCTGTACTAAAGGAGAAACTACCGTTATCTAACGAAAGGTAAGCAGCTGTGGTGGCTATAAAACAGGCAAATTCCTTTTACCTTATCATTAACACGAAAAACTTGCTACAGACTTTTAAATTTAAAAAAAAAATCGGAAAAGTTGCTTTGAATGTAACATCATTGTTGCGAAACTTGCACTCAGAATGGTGCGATTACCACCTTATCACTGCTATTACAATCCAATTGAATTGGCATGGGCACAACTGAGGGCATATGTAGCACAGAAAAATAACAATTTTAAAAATACAGACATGGAGAGACTGTATGGAGGGCATTACGATAATAAAGTGGCATGACTGTGTCCAAGACGCCAAGAAGCTTCGAGAAGATGATTCTCGGAAAGCAATATCCAAGGATGCTGTTATGGAACCCTTTATAATGAACCTTAGATATTCTACTCTGAAGAAGAATCCAACAACGAAGTATAAGGTAATATAATGCGTGTTTATTTAGTAATGTGACTTTCAATGGAGGACAGTCGCAAAATTAACCAAAAATACTGAGAAAAAGTTATTGCTTAAATAGATTACACATACCCTTGTGCATAGTAAATCAAAATATTTTTCTTTTCTGATGTACCAAAGTAGTCTTTAAAATTTAAATACCAAAGCATGGTGGAAAGTGTCACGCCCCCTTCTAGGAACCAAGCTGTTACCTTCTAGACCTTTGAATTTTCATTGAATTCAGATAGGCCATCTGACTGAACTATTTCTGCCGGTCTCAAGAAGGCTGTCTTTACAGCTTCCTTCCAGCACTCAGGAAGCAATGTGACTTGTAGAGGTTATGTCTATTTCAGGGTTTTGATTGGAAGTGATATATTAGTTCGTGATTTTTGAGTGCTCTTTTTTATTATTTTATAATAAGCAGGTAGAAAAAAGTGTTTAATAAAGTAAATAACGCAATAATAAACAATACAAGGAAGGTAATAGTTTGTACTCAAACTGTAACACAATGGGCTTTGTAAAGGAGGATTTCAGTTACCAATGCTAGCTGTGCATCAAGTAATGATTCTGAAAGAGCATGTGGTTTCAGAGTAATTGATCTAAATTTCTATCCGCAGCCACAAATTAATTTTGGGATGTTCATGTTGTGGCAAGAATTATAGTCTAAAGGTGTTTAATGGCATAAGTAGTAGGCATAAAGTTTGTGTAATCTGCATATGTGAGTATTGTGGGGGCAGATAGCTTTTTATAACCTCAGAGGTTTCAAAGCATTTATATGAAGCCAACATGAGAATGGTACATGGCATGAGATGCACGGGCGTATGGAGAACAGGTGCAACTTTATTCCGTAGAGTAATGAATATGCCAGCACCTCCCTCTAAGTTCACGTCTTATAATTGTAAACTCCACAACGCTATATAGAAAGTTTCTGAGAATAGCGTGCATGAGGCTGCATAGGAAGCAATAAAACGAAACAATGAGGAGGATGATACTGTGAACTGCGACAATTCATGGATGAAACGTCATGATACCTCAATTCATGGTGTGTCCACTATACTAGGTATAGACACAGGCAGGATTTTAGAAGTACAAGTATGTAGTAAGTTTTCTCTGTTGTGCCAACAAAATTAAATTCAAGATAAAACTAAAGAACGAATGTGGAGAACAGGGCATCAACTGTCATGCTGCATAAACTACACTGGTTCAAGTGGGGGATACGGAACCAACAGAGACAAAGAGGATATTTGCACGTTCCGTTGAGAAGCATTGTGTACAAAATACCAAACACTTGGGAAATGGGGATTACAGTGCATTCAAGCAAGTTATGGAAAGTGAGCCTTATGGTGACAAGAAGTTAGAAAAGCTGAATGCATTGGCCATATACAGAAGAGAGTGAGAGGAAGACTGCTAAAGCTTTCAAGGAAAATGAAAAGTAAACTTCTGGTAGATGGTAAACTTCATGGTGGCAAAGTCAGGCTTACCAAAGCGAATACTGGTAACCTGCAGAATTATTATGACGTTGCTATTAGAAACAGCATTGGCAATTAATTGCCTTGCAGCATGCAGCTTAGGCAACATAGTTTCATAAATTTCAACTGATGAAAATGTACATCATGGCTTATATCCAGGTCGGGTTTATAAAATGTCAACAGGGTGGAAAGCCGAATAATCACACACATACATTATCCATTGCTGTAATGGATGCAATCAAGCCTACTTATAGATTTCTTGCAAATCCTGAACTACTGAAAAAGTGTACTCAGGAAAAACATAAAATCTTAACGAAAGTTTGATAAATTTAATATGTAATGGTGCCCACAAACAACATTTGTGTCTGCAATTGTTGTTAGAATGGAACCTTATGATGCTGTTCTTGTTATAACGACGGTAATTCTGACAGAATCAAGATAATGAAACAATTTGGCTGCAGTCCAGGAGTGCTCATGGAAAAAAGTCGTCAAGAATTTGACCAACAACGAATTCAATCCGCTGAGTCTGCTATAGAATATTTCAAAAAACAAGCTAAACAAAAGACAAATTTAACAAGAAAATCTATCAGTCTGTCTGTCCGTCTATCTGTCTGCCTGTCTTTCTGTCTGTCTGTCTGTCTATCTGTTTATCTGCCTCTCTGTCTGTTTGCCTGTCTGTCTGTTGGTGGCGTACACAATTCATCTATGTTTATTTTCCCTGAGAAGGTGGGTCAAAAGGCGTAATGTTGAGTGAGCGGGTCTCGTGGTAACGAATGTTGTATTGGAACTGAGTTCGAACACTTAATGCAAGGTCAATGACCCCACAGTAGCTAGGCCAGCAGACCACGTATTGACGTTTTAAACATGTGGGAGCCAAATGGATAATCTGTGCTGACGGGCGTTGTTCATGCCACAGCGTAATTAGAAGGAATGTCAAGAACTCAGAGGTAAGTGACTAACGCGCAAAATAGGGGAAGCGCTGCGTTGTGACATTTTCTAGAGTGAGGGACAAAGGAGTTGCAAATGAATGTATTCTCAAGCACATGGCCGTTAGCGCAAACATTTTACTTTATTGTTAAGGGGGTAGGGGGACATTCACTTATTTGCACCTAATAATGAAAATGTGCATAATTTCCACACTTTTCAACCTAGGACATTGAAATGTGGCATATTTATTTAGAACATGTTTGTTTATTATGAGTATTTTTTCAGAATTTTTTTATTAAATTGCTGCATGTTATTCATTTTCAAATTTCAAATTTGTGAAACATATTATGTAGCTTCTTCTACATTTGCACCAAAACATTCAACTTGAAAATTTGCACATGTATTATGCATGTATATACTAACAATTTCCTACAGTAAGATATTTTGTGTATCTTTATTTTATTTTAAAAATTATTCTTTATAAAATATGTTTTAACATATTACTTCATTCATTATTTTTAAATGTGTAACATTTCTTGAAATTATATTTTTAAATTTCATTTTCAGGGAATTAAGCATGTGAGCATTCTAAAGACGTGTGCAAAGTTTCATGCTTATGTACACAATACATTTTAATAAAAAGGTAAAAAAATATTGAAACCTATAACTTTCGGAAAATATAGTTTAAAGATTAAAATATAGTCTTTTCACATGTCTAACCTCAAAAGTTGAATTTGGTACGCCCCTTGTGCATAGCCAGCATTCCCTTCATTCTCTGTAGCTTTTCTTGTTAAATTTGTCTTTTTCTAGCTTGTTTTTTGAAATATTCCATAGCAGACTCAGCGGATTGAATTCGTCGTTGGTCAATTTCTTGAAGAATTGTTTCCAAGAGCACTTCTGGACTGCAGCCAAGTTGTTTCATTATCTTGATTCTGTCAGTATTACCGTAGTTATAATAAGAACAGCATCATAAGGTTCCATTCTAACAACAGTTGCAGACACAAATGTAGTTTTGGGGGCACCTTTCACATATTAAATTTATTAAGATGTTATGCTTTTCAGTAGTTCAGGATTTGTAAGCTGTTTAAGCGTGCGTTCTCGGTAGAAAGTCAGTTCTTGATCTCCGTGCAGTTGCTGTTGTCTGACAGCTTTGTCTTGCTTTGTCAATCAATGCTGCTGTTGGTGCTTCGGAGATGGTGGCCTCTGAAGCTGGATTGTAGTCACAGATTCCGATCTAGCCTAATTTTCTTTCTTGGAAATTTGTCGGTAATCGAAATGCCCCATCGGAAAACTATACTGCGAGATTTTCCCTGGGGTGCCGTCATCCATTTGATGTCAACAGGAGGGAAGCTCTTGATCGTTTATGGTAATATGCATATCATGGAGCTTCTTGGGACGAACGAACATTCTGAGGAAGGAGCTGTATAACATATCGACTCTGACCCAAGCTTCGGCGTCGGGCTGTCCTAGACACAAACAAAGATAACCAGCGTCCTCACCCAATGTAACTATGAGATAACTGGAATCACATAGACTCCTGAAAAAAAATAACAAGAGTTAGCAACATTATTGCAAAATGTCCTATGTCTCCATGTGTCGGCGTGTGTATATGTGTGAGTGTGTTTGTTTATGTGTGTGTGTTTGTCTGTTTACAGAGAATAAAGAACAACGTAAAATTCGGTTAAATACACATTTAATGCTTCAATTCAGCATTTTCCAACCATACGATTAAAGATTTTCCAAAAAATACCCCCACTTCAAATCACCCCTTATATAGGATATTCTTGAATGTATTTTATTTTTTAAAAAACATTTCTAATGCTTTTGATGAAGTACCACATTATTAACAAATTGTCATGGTAAATTATATGCATATTTTGAATTTTCGGGGAATAGCCTCTGAAGACTCTGGGGTTGGAACACTTCTACGGAGAGACATGTGTACGGAGTTACACTTGTACGGAACGTTTTCCTCTACCTGGCGAGTTGAATGTTGATACTTGTACGGAACAACCACAAATGGCTTGTTTCTGCGGAACCTTTTCCTCTACCTGGCGAGTCAGAAGTGAATGTTGACACTTGTACGGGACAAGCATTAATAGCTGTTAATAACAGGTTTAATAATGCAGATATGTATAACTAATAAATTAAAAATCAAAACATGATTGTATTTGCAGAAAACAGAAAGAATTCACATGTAAACGTACTTATTATAAATGTTAGCTATTTATTCTCTACATAAATGTTGCATTACGGCATCATAAAATAGTATCAAATTGCTTTAGTTGCGTTAAGAGTACGGCAGGCTGTCAGTTTGACATACCACCGCGATGTGGTTAGAAGGAGCTGGTGCTGAGTAATTAGTTTTTATTTAATACAAATTTTAAGAGACTTTCAGCCGACTTTGTATTATTTCCAAGGAACACCACGGGAAGATAGTCTCTTTTCCTTCCCCACTTGTTTCCATTTTCCCCCTTTTTTATGCCTTATCTGAGAATTAAACATATTTACAATATTTACATATGTGCTATCTTGTAACGTAATAATGTAGAAGCCTTTTATATTATTGTAATTTCTGTGAATAAGTCACCAAGTCAGAAATTATTTTAAGTTGCCATTAAGCAAGAGTCTTTTTAGAGCCTTTTAAATAGTCTGGTCGATCTTTATTGGTGATTTCTTCCTTCTTTTCCCACCGATATTTAAAACTAACTGGTCAAACTGGTGGCCGTAGTACTCTGCGTCTTCTCGAAGATTGGTATTAATGAATAAACATTGGGATGAACTCTTGAAATTGACTTGTTTATTCTTTGATTCCACCCTTCTGAGATGTTATTAGTGCGGTGGGGCCTTCCACTGCAGTTCCATATATTTCTTGGTATATGATCTTTATCAAGCCACTGGTCTACAAAATCATCTTAGAATTCTGAAGTTTTTGGCTCTCAGGCGTGCTCTCCTGAATGCAGAGGCAACCGTCCTCCAACATTTCCAGAGGAAGATACGCTAGTACTGAACATATTCTTATATAGCAGCGTATCTCTTCGTTTTCCCTGTAGGCAGGAACAAGAACGCAATATTGCTTTTTTCGCCAAAAACATTGATTAAATCAATAATTGCAACCCAAAATGTGTTTCAGGAAACAAGCTTCTAGCTGACTGCACACTAGCAGTTTCAAAGTCCATCATGAGAATTGCAGGATTCCATCCAGGCACATTGGTTTTAATAGCTTTGAAAAAACGGACATATATTTCTCGTTTTTGTTCGGCAGCAAGGCGTATACAGCTGAAATTGTGTTTGGTTCCTCCCAGGAACTTCTGAGATCGGCGAGAATGACAAATAACTGTCCAAGTTGCTTGCTCGAACTCTTGAAGGTTCCGTCCACAAATAACGAAAAGCCCGATAAAGATGATTTACCCTTTTCGCTAGGAAATAGCAATATTCTGTCATTCGGACCCCTTTAAGTAAAACTTGGTTTCTATCGTTCATAAGCAAGATATTTTCTTAAAGTAATACGCCATATGGCAGGTGCCATATGTTTTCGCCTAATGCGATGCAGCGATTATTTGGCACTCCTGTGTGATGGTAGTGATTTGACAATCACAGTCTCAATTGAAGAGCTTTCCTACATCTTCAGCGTAAATACTTGAAATGACAGTGTCTGTTTCTCTTGCACGTTTTTTTGTGTATACAAAATGTTTTCGCACTTCCGTTGCAGATTCATCCGGAATACAAATATGGTTTTCTTCGCCTAAAACTCTGTTCTCTTTAGTTGACAGTCTTCCTTTGTATTTATTTTTTAAGAGATTTATACAACGCCAATACATTACTTCTTCTTTGTTGGTATAATCAATATATACTGATGCCCGTTGTACAGAATTAAAGGCTCTCCTTTTGTGGTTTCTCTGAATTCCATTTCTCCACAATAATTATAATTCATTACACTACTTGACACTCAGATGTCAACTGCAGCAATGAAGTCTACATAGCGTGTGCTACTCTCCTACCAGTCCTTACCTGCCAAACCTCATTGCACTCGCGTCACAATTCTAAGAAATGCATCAGGCCGAGCCAGGCAAATTACCTTCCGTACAAGTGTCACTCTTTAAATAATTCCTGTTTAACCATTTCTGGAATTTCCTAGACTTCCGTACAAATGTCAACAAATTCCACCTCCGTAGAAGTGTCACAACCTCGAAGACTACATTCTGTATGACTTTTGTACAACTGGTAGACCGTAAGAACTAGACAAAAACCTTACTTCACAATACATAATTTCTTTATAGAGTTAACCATTTCCGAGATATTCCTTATTACTAGTTTCACTTTGGAATGTTTAAAACTGTTCTCAAACGGAGAGCCGCCATCGTCTCATATCTCGGTTGTTTTTCTTCTGGCCTTACAAAGAGAACCCAATTTCAATTGCATCACATAGCATAAGTTTTTGAAAGATTTGACTGTCACTTTAGCATATTGTATTTCCTTATTTCTCTGTTACTAGTAATTACAAGGAAGTGAGTAGTGAGACCATTTTCGCTAAACATTATCTCCATTAGCACGATGCAGATAAAGGAGTAACCTTTTTTAAGAATCCTTTGTTTGCAGAATAGGTAGAGAAAGTCACAAGAATTATGCACATCAGATTTTTTTACACAAATATTACCAGTCAGTAAACTACTTACTTCAGAATTATGTGTTTAATGCATTTATTTACTTGTTCGAACTTCCCATGTTCATAACCATATTTTTTACACAAACGTTTCATGTATGCTTATTTATAGTATTGTATGTTTTACGGAAAGTCATTCTTTTAACTTCATAACAGCTATGTAACAAATAAATCACATTTGAATGAACTGAAAGACTGTCTTCATAAATTTGCATTTACTGAAAGAGGCCATTAAACTCTTATAAAATGGTATAGATTGTTTCTCTCTCCGCGAGGCCGTTAGCAAAATGGAAATGGAGTATTATTTATGGATGCTCTTTAACTACTGTAGTTATTAGGGTCTCATTTTATTTTGGGCGTCAAAGACCTCTTAATTTTGCACAGAGGCCTTTTAACATGCTTGAGGTTCTTTTACAGGCCGTACATCTACGACAAGGAATCAAAGGAAGCCATGCTAAGGATTTTTACGACCGAAAAAAATCCATCGTCTTCTGCCGGGTTTAAACCCGCGACGTCGTTAACACCTCTATGGTTGGCCAACTCCTATTGCAACTGCATATGCCTGTTCTAAATTCAATTGAAGAGCATTCTTTTAACACCACTTTTCTACGCCTAGCCATACGTGTTTTTAATTAAAATTGCAGGAATTAGCAAACATGTCACTCTCTTTTATAGTTTTATTGCCTTGTTTTGACATTTTTGTACATGTTGTTGGCTCTTCTTAACATTTGTCGCTCTTTTCCTTCGAGAAAGTACGCACAGATTGCCAGACAACAATTATGACTATTTCAGCTCAGTCCTTACAAAGATCTGCTCTGCAGTAGTGCAGGTATTGTGATTTGCTACAGTGCCACACCACTCTTACGATTTTCTATTACGGTGTTATTAAACTATACTACTGCTACTACTACTACTACTACTGCTACTACTACTGCTACTACTACTGCTACTGCTACTACTGCTACTACTACTACTACTACTACTACTACTGCTACTGCTACTGCTACTACTACTACTACTGCTACTACTACTACTGCTACTGCTACTGCTACTACTACTACTGCTACTACTACTACTACTACTACTACTACTACTACTGCTACTGCTACTGCTACTACTACTACTACTACTGCTACTACTACTACTACTGCTACTGCTACTGCTACTGCTACTACTACTACTGCTACTACTACTGCTACTACTACTACTACTACTACTACTGCTACTGCTACTGCTACTGCTACTACTGCTACCACTGCTACTACTACTACTACTACTGCTACTGCTACTGCTACTGCTACTGCTACTACTTCTACTACTACTACTGCTACTGCTACTGCTACTACTACTACTACTACTACTGCTACTGCTACTGCTACTACTGCTACTACTACTACTACTACTGCTACGGCTACTGCTACTGCTACTACTGCTACTACTACTACTGCTACTACTACTACTACTACTACTACTACTGCTACTACTACTGCTACTACTACTACTACTACTATACTACTACTACTACTACTACTACTACTACTACTACTACTACTACTACTATTCTTCTTCTTATTATTATTATTACTATTATTATTATATTTTGATACGGATAAGTTTCTTGTCTGGAGTGGTTCGTTCTTGACGGCAGGTAGTGAAACCATTGAGCCCAAACGAAAGAAAAGAAAGAGGGAAAACTAAAAGGAACAGAAAGTGCTTCACCGTTAACATACTGAAAACAGTTATTTATCTTACGGTCTGTTTGATGTGGTGACGAAATATTGCCAGTCTCCAAGTGTGTTGGGTAAACTGAACCGCCATGTGTCAAAAAAACGTTTCTTTGTGTTAAGTAAAAGGGTGAATTATTTTCGTTGCTTATTAGGACATAATAGAACGCAAGTGGCCCCCATGATAACGTCGGTACGTGTTTCGCAAAAAGTACAGAAAGCTGGCTATAAGTAAGGTCTCCTGTCTTACTGTAAAGGCCAAAAAAGCACACAAAATAAGCAGGGACGTTGTTAATGCCCGCGTGTAAAGAAATGGTAATAAAGTTCGTGTTTTAGAAGCAGCTACCGAAATTTGAAAGTTTGTGATGTGTTCAATGACATCGAAGACATTATGACCCAGAAAGTAAAGTACAATCCAAAGTTCTCACATAGATCAACGAAATCACTGGTATTGGTGGTACACATAATCTTTTCTAATTTTGGGGGGGGGGAGTTGAGGGGCAAAGAATTACCGAAGCGACCAACCGGAAAGGAAAATGTTTTGTGTACGACTACTGAATATGTTGTCCTTAATTAATCAACCTGTCATAATTGCGATGGTATGTTATGGCAGGCCAAAAGGGACTCCTGAGTAACGCACGCACAGTAAATCCTAAATTTCAAACCGACCATTGTCTGATTTACCGTATCCGCAAACAGTGATGAACGAAATAGTGACAATTGTGATCTTCATCAAATCACGGCCCCTAAATATGCTTCTTTTTAATGCTTTATGTTAATAAATGCGATCACAGCATACTACGCTTCTGCTGGATATCGAAGTACGGTGGTTATCTCGAAGCATCGTTTAACCCGAATGTATGAACTTAAAGAGCAAGTACTTGCATTTTTAATGGACTCAATTAAGAACAATTAGTACTGCTGCGGCAGCATTTCAAAACATATTTTGAAGGGAGTGTTAAAGATTATATGTGGGTTCCTGTTCCATTCATTGAGGACTAGAAGCATGTTGCGAATAATTTAAGTTACCAAGAGGTACTTTAGAACATAGAGAACCTTCCTCAAAGTGCGTTTGGAAACATTTTGACGTCAAAAGGCTGAGTACACTAATGAACATTTTGTGTCAATTCTATGTCGACCCAAAATATGCTTACTTTAAGGATGTCAACAACTTCATCACATTTAATCAGCACTGTGGTAACTCAAAACCTTTTCCCTGTGAAGTCCGAAAGATAGCTGACAGATATATCTTTAAAAAGGGGTTGGAACACTTCTACGGAGAGACATTTGCACGGAGTGACACTTGCACGGAACCTTTTCCTCTACCTGGCGAGTCAGAAGTGTATGTTGACACTTGTACGGAACAAGCATTAATATCTGGTAATAACAGGTTTAATAATGTGGATATGTATAACTAGTAAATTAAAAATCAAAACATGATTATAGTTGCAGTAAATAGAAAGACATATCACATGTAAATGTACTTATTATAAATGTTAGCTATTTATTCTCTAGATAAATGTGGCATTACGGCATCATAAAATGGTATTAAATTGCTTTTGTTACGTTAAGAGTACGGCAAGGTGTCAGTTTGACCTACCACCGCGATGTTATTAGAAGGAGCTGATGCTGAGTAATTACGTGTTTTTTTTGTTTTTTTTTTTTTAAGTATAAATTATAAGAGACATTCAGTCGGCTTTGTATCATTTCCAGGGAACACCACGGGGAGGTAGTCTCTTTTCGTTCGCCATTTTTTCCCCACTTTTTTCCTGTTCTCTTTAGTTGATAGACTTCCTTTGCATTTATTTTTTAAGGAGTTTATACAACGCCAATACGTTACTTCTTCTTTTTGGTATAATCCAAAATATACTGATGCCCGTTGTACAGAACTAAAGGCTTTCCTTTTGTGGATTAGCCCATATCTCCACAACAATTATAATTAATTACACTACTCGTCACTCAGATATCAACTGTAGCAATGAACTCTACTTAGAGAGTGGCGCTCTCCTCCCAACCCTATTGTACTCGCCTAAGAAATGCATTTGGCCGGTCCAGGCAATTACCTTCCGTACAAGTGTCACTCTTTAAATAATTCCTGTTGAACCGTTTCTGGGATATCCTAGCCTTCCGTACACATGTCAACAAATTCCACCTCCGTAGAAGTGTCAATCCGTACAAGTGTCACAACCTGCTTTAAAAATATCCCTCTTAGCGGGGCAAAGTATTTCAGCCCTCACGATATTATTACCTTATCTTTAGCATTTTTTTTGTTATAAATAGATTTTGTAAATGTTAATGTGATATCTGAAAGCTCTGGTAACCTCTTTTGATCGCTATGGAAGAGATTATTACTTTTGTTGAAGTATACATATATTCTTCAAAAGTAGAACATTAATCTATATGTATATAAAAATGAATCGCCGAAATGTATGTACGCGCATTGCTTCCAAATGACTGCACCAAATTGAACAATTCTTTTTTATCGTATTTGTTATTGCCACGACAACAAAAGAAAATGTTTAAGAATAGTAAGGAAAAGTTTTTAAAGTCTCACAATATGAATAACAATAGTGCCAAGGGAACTCATTTCGGTTAATAGCAGCCAGATAGTAGTGGTACCACGATAATTTGTTGCTAAATGATCGTAATACTGCTATATTTCCCCCCCCCCATTCAATGTTAAGGTAGCACCAGTTTATTGAGACAATGACGCAACGCAGCGGTGAAATTCAAAGACATTTATATGTATTAACTGTTCTTTCCTTACTCCTATCGTTTAAAATAAAGAAGCAGAGAATCTTTCCTAGCGACCATCATTTGAGTAAGTACTTACTTATGTGCCGCTAGAGGGCTGTAGTAGTCTTTTTCCTCACCATTCAATGTTAAGGTAACGCACCAGGTTATCGAGATAATGACGCAACGCAGCTGTGAAATTCAAATACATTTTTGTTATAACTGTCCTTTCGTCTTTCTCCTATCGTTTAAAACGAAGAAGCAAAGAAGCTTTCCTGATGACGAACACCTAGAGTAAGAACTTATTTATTTGCCGCTAGATGGCCGTAGTATTGCTCAAGTTTTCCTCCCCATGCATCCGGTTATGGAGTCAAGAGGCAAGATGACAGTGAAAATTGAATATATTTCTTATGTACTATCGTTTCCTTGGTGACATCGTTTAAACAAAGAAATAAGTATTTTTGTCGTAATTCTTTAAAGTGAACAAGCTATAAACTATGTACATAACTAAAATTCTTCTTGGAATCTGAAGGTGGCGAAAAAATGACGGGGCCCGGATAGTAAACCATTTTAAGTTAACCTCCTATTGCAGATGTTGGTTATTTGCGGTTATGTGGTACATAAGCTAGCTAAGGTGATTTCATCAGAACATGAAGATACCCCCGTCAGCATCACACTGCAATTGTGGTGCTCTTAATACATTTGATCAAATAATATGTTGGGTTAAATGGATAAATATCATCAAATAAAAATTATCACTTCCCCAACCATATCTACTTTTTCTTTAGTTAGGTTATTGTTAGCCTTAAAAATAACTGTTTTGACATAGAAGAAAATAAAGAAAGAGATGGACAACATTAGGAGTAAATAAAAGGAAGAGATTCGGAAGAAAGGGGATTGCTATTTTGTGACTTTCTCCTTAGTATAGTTCATTACCTATTTTAGCGTTTACCCGCCAAACTGTGAAAGCGCTGCCATTATTGTTATTATGCAAACGGCATCCTTGCTTACCCACGCTGTTAACTGCATATGTCATCCTTTTCACACTCTCTTATGGATGCGCTGATTTCGTTCTCTTCGCAATACCAACAATGTATGCTAAATTGCGCAGATCATTGCGCTTTGCAGATGCAAAGCCATTATTAGACATTGGCAATGGGAAAATTCTTGTTGATACTTCTACTGGCCTCATTTCCTTTCCATCACATTTTTGTCACTTCACAACGTGAAAGAAAGAATTAATGTCGAAGGTGTTCCCAAATATTGGTGTAAATTACAAAAACTGTACTTGGTTGAGCGAAGGAGCCATTTTAGCAGCAACTATTAAGGTTATCGATGGTTTGAGTATAACAAATCAGAGTAAAGTTTATGGACAATTGCATTCACTTAAGTCGATTGATTCCATTACCAATCCCAGTGAAGTCGTCAATTGTCTAAGTGAATTCCTCAATTATTTGGATTTGCCGGGATTATGCCACACAATTTACAGCTCAAAATTCACTTGGTAATGATTATGCTGTGCAATCTCAAGCAGCCGAACGGAACAAGACTCGCTGTTAAAAATTATGATTTTTTTTTATTCAAACTGCCATATTCTTAGCAAAGTTAAAAGGCGAGGATGTGCTTATTCCACGAATACCATTAACGCCAACCGATTTCCCTTTTGAATTTAAACGTTTTAGTTTCTCGTGCACCTTGCATTCGCATTTGAGAATAAATCCCAAGATCAATCGTTAGAAAAGTCTGAAATATACCTTGAGTTGCCGTGTTTTTCGCATTGGCAGTTGTACGTTGCGAGCTCGAGAGTCGGCAAATCATCGGCGGTAATTATTTTCTTTCCGGAAGGAAAATCATACATTACAAGGCACTACAGTAAAATATTGTTATTTCATTGCATGGCCATATTGTAAACGGAAGATTTTGTCTCAATTTTTTCATTAGGTACACCACCCGTTCGAAGCCAATGTGGGCAGCTAGTTAAAAATAAAATTGATAATACCGAACCTCAGTTCTCCCAAGCTCTAAAATAGTCTCCGTTACACTCCTCACTAAATGACATAAAAACAACGGATGCCCATAAAATATGTATCCATTTAACGTTGTTGATATGCAACCACAGAATAAGCATTATATTTAGATAGAGAGTAGCTAGTGTTTACCTTATGCCGTTCAACATGTCCAACTTCATTGTCAACATACGGTTTCCATCGCCTTGTGCTTACGCGGAATACGAGTTGTAATATCTGAGGGGCTATTAGCTAGCATGCCTCTATTATAAGGCGTTTCAGCTTATTCAAATATAGCACCCTGGTAGCTTACATTCTGGATTTGATGAAACCCCTTGCGAAAAAATTAAGGGGAGTGAATTTCGGGCAGCGGGAAGCCCACTTGCGATCTTCAGCTATTCCTATCCACCTGTTAAGAAAGGTCTGGTTAAGATAGTCCCTCACAATGTATGCATAGTGGAGTAGTGGGCCATCTTATCAATAAATCACAGAGATAAACATACTATCTTGTTGGAATATTGCCGCAGGCAAAACTGCAGCATGTCCAGGTAATTTGTCCCGAAAACTGTCCATTCGGCAAACATAAACGGCTCTGAATTCTACTCTGCTTGAGACCAGGCCGCACGTTGACTTTGGGGGGTCCCATTGCCCTTCGGTAACTTCATGTGGTTGCTCCTCTGCCCAGATACAGCATTTGTGTCTATTGACAACGCCACAAACATGAACGATCACTTCGTCGCTGAACGGAACATGATCCATCTGGTTTTCCTCACCTGCGCCGTGCAACTGATATGTGGCTGCTCGTGCCGCATAGCTTTCATACCATAGCTTGTGAAGCACCTGGAAATGAAATTACTTGTTTAAGGGTTTGGTGAGACACTTTACACACGGTGGACATCGGCACGTTTAGCTCACGAATCAGACGAAGGGTAAATGCCCTTGGACTGTTTTCGATAGTTTCCATCACCCTTTGTACAAAATGTGAGCTGACCGTCTGTCGTCTAGCGCGCCTCTTATCAGCTACAGAATCTGTTGGCCTGAATTTTTTACAAGCTGTCGAATGGCACGTCTTACAAGGTATCCTTGTGATACATCCTCTAAAACAGCTTCTGGACCTCATAGAATTCGCCAAGTAATTAATATTCCACAACGGCGTATCTTTCGTTAATTGTCGACATTGTGATGTATCTTCACTGTACCTGTAACAGAAATAATGCACATGTATGCTTTCCGCAAAATGGATGCTCATTTTATGGGAAACATGTATATAGCTTGTTAAAATTGGTAAGAAGATGGAAGTACTACTGTGAAGATTAGGTGCTCTGCCTATACCTTTTGACTTTGTAATCGATGTTCGAGAATGAAGTCATCGGTTACTATTTCCTAAATGATGATGATGATGAATTAGTTTCAAGGACGTTCAACTACTAAGGACATTAGTGCCCTCCAAGCAACCTAATAACTCTCATTTTAGGAGTTTTTTGGGGGAAGCCAGACATATTACTCAACCTGTTAAACTACCAGGTGCATGTCAAGTTCTAAACCTTGTACACTTTATCAACATTGCTGCATTAGCCAAAGTATCAGAACTTAGTCAAGTGCTTCAAATATTCGCGATATTGGAATATCCGCATTTGATGTCACTGAAAGTGTTTTCTTTATAGTATTTAACGCCCGCTTTTACTACGTGTGGCACCGCAGGCGATGACACTGGTGATACACGAGGTGAAGATGGAGCACTGTGGAATTCCGTGACGGGGGAAACCGGAGAAAACCCGCCCTGCGCCGCTTTGTCCACCACAAATCTCCTGTGCGGTAGCTTTTTTTTTTTTTTTTTTTTTTTTTTTTTAAATAAACAGTAACGGAGTCTATTCTGGACTCCGGTACTGTATCCCTATTTACATTTCCCCCCGTAGGTTTTACTGATTACTGGTTTATTGGTTTTACTGTTTCTTTTACAAACATATACACATTGCACAAACATATAACACCCATGCCCAAGGCGGGACTCGAACCCACGATCCCCTGCCCACGAAGCACCAAAGCGAGACGCTTTAGCGAGCGTGGCCAGTAGCTTGGGAGTGAACCTGGCCCGTCTAGGTGAGAGGCGAGTGGTCTATCCGCTCGGCCACGGTGGGGCCGGCTGAGAGTGTACATCTGAAGCTAGAGGATGATGTGTTAATGAAAAACAGAGTAATGTATTGTAATCGTATTATATCATGGTTCGGCTTCGCAATGCAGATGTGATCTACGTAGACAAGTCATACCATAAAATATACAAATCTTTAATTATAAATAGCGCAAGTATATTTGAGTTTTCAGAAAAAGTTAATCTCAATTAAAGTAAGCAATTACCCGATAACTTCGTTATTACTGACATTAATTATTCCGAATTCAGATAATTGTGCACAATAGTGTAGAGGCGTAAGCGAAAGATACTGTTTGTTTCCATTACTTCTAAATTATCGTTGAAGAATGACCTAACAGAAATGGTTTTGTTACCTTTATCAAGGCGAATAACGATCGTGAATGTCGAATCCCCAATTGAGCATTTAAAAGGAGATTAGAAATATGCGGGTTGGAATTTCCTAGAGTGATATATGGACGTACATTAAAAAAACATATCAATAATAAGAAATATGGGAAGAAATTAGTGACGAATAGGCGCATTATCAACTGATAATGATTTTGTCACATAGAAAGGATTCATTACGGCAGATTTACAAATGAAGTATTAAAATAAAGACCAGAAGGCTGACTTTCAATAAGACACTTCTGAGCGAAATCGAAGAATATGTTTGCAAAGAAGGGGAAGAAGAGATAAAGATAAATAAACAAAGAAAGAGGATCATTTATCTCATCTATGAGTATCGACATGTCTAGATCCAGGAGAATGACTGCGCATTATTGCATTATCAGATGAGATGTAGAGGAAATTGTCTGTTCAGCAACGGATGTTCGTGCAGGTAACAGTATTCACAACGTAATATTTGGGAATTCGCTTTGAATGTCCATGGAAACTAGATTAAGGCTCCTGGGCTGCTTCTTCGTAGCTAAGGGGTAGCCATGGAAGAATTACTGGACTCAGAGCATGATTAACCACGATTAACCAAATAAAACTACGTTACACGTTACATAAATTGTGTAATTCCGCTCCCCAACACTGATGCACATTTTCTTTCCGGTAGAGAAGATGAAGACGGATATCTCATTCTATCGGTGACAGATTTCTTTCTGATGGTGTACAGTTGAAGTACTATCTGAGAAAGAGATATGTGGATCATGTTTTACTATTTTTCATGGCTGTTCTGCAGTTTAAATTAGCTGATCTCAGAATAAGATTTTGGACTTAGCGACTTCTGCCTGAACGTAGATGATATGAAATCTGTTAGCAAGAGATATTATGTACCCACAGTATTGGAAAAGAGCATCCTGAATTGCCCCCAAATAACAATAGATATATTGCCGATGAATGTATAGCTATAGTACTGGTTATCTGATTTCTAAACCAACCGAGAGCCTAAATAATCATAAAATTGCAAGCAATGGCTGCAAAAGGAAGCTCACAAAAATATGTGCCACCAACAGGAATTGACTAGCAATAGTCACTCATAAATGGAACGCTGCTAAACTGTATCCTGCTTATATTTCCACTGCTTCACACTCTTAAAACAGGATCGGAATCGTTAGCTGGAATTAAAGGTAGAAGTATTAAAAGATACTCACAATTTTGTATTGAAATTAAAGATGTCTATACAAGATGGATTCCCAAAGGTGTGCTATTAAGAAAACGCAATCCATTGCCAATTAAAGCAATTAATAAAATGTTACGTTCTATAAAGGGCATCACGTTAAAACGCTTCGTGATGTGTCCAAAGCCCAAACCCGTAATTACTTCCCCAAAATAAACTAGTCTCTTTGAAAATGTCACTCTCAATGTTTGGTGTTACTAAGTCACTTTATGGTTGAATGCACTATACTGTGATTGATTCATAATAAATGTGAAAACTCCAGTTCTATATCGCTTACCACTCACATTGGCCTTATTGAAATTATTCCTGGTTCAGCCGGTCCGCGCTCTCGGCGCCTGTTGTCGTCTACCGCTACCATAGAAAGGCGCGGATGAACATTACTTTTAAAGACTTTATTTGAAAATGTTATTAAGGGAGATTCTGGAACTTGCCAACGCCGTTGTGCAAACATTTTGGTGTCTCTTTAGGAAACTATGCATCACTCGCAATAATTTGTTTTAATTCTTTCGGGAGGTGTGGTTTTGTCATGTACACTTTATTATGCTGTAAGTTACCTCAGAGATAGAAACCACAGGGGTTAGGTCGGGGGACATAACTGGTCAGAAATCTGTGCTAATAATTCTGTCCTGAAACCCATTTTCAATTTGTTCTCATCGAAAGATTGGCTGTATGAGCTGTTGCAGAGTGCTGTTGAAAAAAGGCATAAACATGCTCCTTGTCTGTTAATTCTCTAAAAACGAAGGGGGCAAACTTGTATTCACATATGTATAGGCGTTAACAGGTGACTCGAAAAAAATTGGGCTTATAGCTGTTTCTACACTAATAGCACACCATAAACAAGTTTTTCGTCATTAAGTGGTATTTCATGAAAAATATTACGTTTTGCACAGCGCCAAGAACGATTATCTTGATAACATACATATCCATGAAGGTGAAACCAAGCCTCGACGTGAAAAATATTAAACGTCGGCAAATTTCGCCATTGTGTACACTATTGAGAGTCCACTCACCAAATGTGTTAACACATACGAATCACAATTAAATATACGCTGTGCAGTAGAAAACAAATACTGAGCCATAATACACTTTCTGACTAAGTACAGAGGAAAATAATAAAGCACACTGGTAATAACTCAACCACACGATATTGCCGTCTGCTTAATACTGCACTTTCAGAGCCGAGAAAAACAAGTCAGCTCTGTGATCTTCTGTAAAGCAGGTGTGTGTCATTATGTTTTCGCGTGCGCAGTGCAAAAAACCCACGCAGCGGTTCGGATGTATTTGATTCGCACGCTATATACTGGGTTCTTCATTTAAAGCCTAACGGGCGCAAAGCATTTTGCCTGTGCGTAAACGGATGCGATACAGCCGGCCTTGCTCCTACATAAACTCCGCGCCTAAAGCATGTATATCACTCTGCATTTACAGTCTGCTCGTAAAATATTGGACTGATCAAGCATCTAGCGCTAACAGCACACCAAACTCCAACTTTCCGATCATAATGAAGGATTTCTTGAACGCGATGTGGATTTTCACAGGTCCAGTACCGTGTTTTGAGTGTTAACACGACCATTTAGTGGAACCACGCCTCCGAAAAGAACAGAAGCTTTGGATCAATTAAACCGTCATTCACTAATGAAAGAAACCATTAATAATAAATCATTCGTGATACTCGGTCACCTTTTTTTATAGGATGGACACTTGTCTACTTAAAAGGTTTTAGTTTTAATAATAAAACTGCACGTTTACGCTTTCGTTCTTTGTTTGCCACAGAACCAGGTCGACTTTCTTCACAATCTGGTGAATTGAAAATCTGGAAGGAGGCGCTTCACAAGGGAATCTTTGAATGTACTCTGTGCGAATACGGCTTGGTGGTTACCATTTACGAGGGTCGTTTTTTATCAACCTCCGCTAGTCTATAGATAAACGACAAGTTCATAGAAAGTAATTAATTTATTACTAAAGGTTTTGCACTCTTATGGTTAATTTTCAACATAATCACGGACATGGTTGAGACATTTATCGCAATTGTGCACAAGCTTTGCAATACCCGCTTCAAAAATATTGCCGCCAATGATTTCAAATGAGCATTGATGTTGTTTTGAAGATCTTCGTACTTTACGATGTTTGCGGAGAGCCATTCAAAACAAACGAAGAGGAATGATGACTTCAGGAATTGTGCTGATCCATGTCAACGCTCGTCCACAAACTGCTGGGTCAACCCATCGGCTCCTTGAACAATTTCAATGGGATATTTTCGATCATCCGTCATACAGTCCTGACCTGGCATTCAGCAACTTTCACCTTTTCCCTGAACTGAAGACGTGCTAGGAGGATAGCACTTTCAAACTAACAAAGATCTTCAAAAAATTGCAACGCTCATTTGAAATCATGTGCGGCAACATAATTTTGAAGCGGGTATTGCAAAGCTTGTGCACTGGTACGATAAATGGCTCAATATTTTCGATGATTATGTTGGAAAGTAATCATAAGTGTACAAAACTTTTAGTAATAAAATAATAGTTGTCTTTGAAGTTGTCTTTTATTTATAGCCTATTGGAGGTTTAAAAAAAGAAACGGCCCTCGTATAATAACTTATACGCAATAATGCGTTGGTCTTGAGTTAATCGCCTGTTCATCTTGGTGGCCGGTACAATACTTCCGACGGTAGCGTTCGCGCACAAAGGCAGCCGGTAGTGGGGGAATCCAGCACGGTCTCGGGAGGGGCGAAACGCTGTGAGCTCCGTTAGGTTTTAAATGAAGAACCCTATAGTTAATTTCCCTTCAAAATTGGGATGCATAAGCCTTCGAGAACAAATCTGGTGGGAAAATCAATGGCGAATATCTTTAAAGAAAGAAGCAGACTAATCGTCTTATATATTTATTCTAACTATGGTAACACATATTATAATAAACATTAGAGACAATCAATTGCAAACGCCGCTGCAGTGGAGCGTTTGTTACTTATATGTACTGTTAAATAAATGATGTATTTTGAATTCTTGCAAGGTAATTTACAAGGTACTTTCCTACTTACAATAAAGATGAAACCTTGTTACGGTAGGCGCAATGATTTATTTCTCAACGTCTATTGTTGTAATAACCCAAAAAGGAGAAGACGAACGCCATGGCTTATGAGTTCAAGTAGGGGTATCGTAGCATGAGGGTTTACTTGGAAAAGGATAGACGGTAAATTGGAGCACCGAGATATTAAAATCAGCAAGGGGACATAGTATATGCCACCTCATTTAGATAGATACTTTATTTCACTGCTTAGGGCGTGGCCCGGTGACAGCGCTGTCAATGTAATAATGCAATGTACAATACAATTGAGTTAAATAAACAATAATGTGAGTAATACCCTGTTAAAATGCCAATGACATCATAGTATACTAGTATATACATAATGGTAACAACAGTAATAATAACGCAATATTTTTATTTACTATCCTGACTATAAAGTGCTCTTCTTTAGTCTCTTTTTAAAACTATTTACACTTTGAGGCAAAGTCTCCAGTAAATCTGCAGGTATTTTGTTCTATTCGTTTATTGTTCTATTTGTGAAGGAAAATTTACCTATGTCTGTTTTCTGTTCCCTATTTCTTATTTTTTCCGAGTGATCATTCCTCCCACAGTATAATGGCTTTAATAATCGTTTGGATATGTCTCTCCATGCAGGTTCCCCCTTATAGGCTCTAAAAATTTCACATAGCCTTGCTCATCTCCTCGTTTTTCTAGTGTTTCCCAGGAAGTAGCAGTGCTGGTATGATTTTCGAATCGTTTACTTCTGACTACAAATTTAGCTGCTCTATTTTGAACTCTCTCTAGTGCCAGTTTTACCAACCCGATACGGATCACAGCATGCAGCACTATATTCTAATATTGGTCGAACTAAAGAAGTATATACCAAATTTCGCGACTTTCCATTGCTGCGTTTTAAAATCCTCATTACGAAATGCAACGCTTTCCACGCCTTCCCAGTGATCGAGTTTACATGTTCCCCCAATCCAATCTTTGATATAGTATTACCCTAAATATCTGGTGCTATTTACTCTGAGTATTTTTATATGTTACGTTTTCTACTATTCTTACCCTTGAAAATATAATTGTTTTACATTTGTTTGGATTTATCTCCATTTTATTATATTTTGCCCAGAGTTGAATTTTGTTTAAATCTTCTTGTAGATCTATTATGTCACCTTTACTACTAATATTTCTATAGATTATACAATCGTCTGCAAATAGGCGAATCTGAGATGTTATCCCTTCCCGTAAATCATTTATATATGCTAAGAAAAGCAACGGCCTGATCACGCTTCCCTGGGGCACACCAGAAGTTCCATATGTAGGAGACGATAATTTATTTCCCACCCGCACTCTTTGGGTTCGTTCGCTCAAGAATTCCCGAATCCAAGTTATCACTCTGTTGTCTATTTGCAGATTACAAAGTTTTTTATCAGTCGTCCATGAGGTACAAGGTCAAACGCTTTAGAAAAATCAATTACTATCGCATGTACTTTTCACCGGCGTCAAGTGTATCGGCTATATCCTGACAAACAGCTACTAGTTGACTCTCACAAGAATGTCCGTTCCGGAAACCATGTTGGCCTTCGAAGAGCCAATGCGTTTTATCCCATTCGCGTCTTAAATATTGTGCTATAAGATGCTCAACTTGTTTGCTTACTACTGATGTCAAACTAACTGGTCTATAGTTTGCCGCATTTGTTCGATCCCCTGCTTTATAAATGGGCACAAATATAGCCTGCTTCCAATCTTGCGGTATACCTCCGTTATTTACTGTTACTTCGAATAGCCTCAGTATGTATGGCACGACTGACTCCCCCCCCCCCCAATCTTAAGAAAGTCGCCCCATATGCCATCTGGCCCGACTGATTTATGTTTTTCTAATTTAGCTAACCGTCTTCTAATGTCCCTTAGTTTCACTGTCATAGGGGCCCCTTCCGTTCTTTTAATACTGGCATTGCTCTTTACTCGAAAAATTGAAGCGAAATGTTGATTAAACACTTAAGCTTTTAACAATGAATCGGCCATTAGTATATTTCCATTCTTGATTTCTGGAATGATTTCTGCGTTTCCCCTGCGCCTTCTCACAAATTTAAAAAATTGCTGCCAATTATTCCTGTCATAGGAGAGAATACTTTTTAAGAAATGTTCTTCCACGGTAATCTTTTCTAATAGAAGTTTGTTTGACAAAACTCGGAATTTATGTGCGTGATAACTACTAATTTTTCGTGAACAATATGCTCTCCTGACTTGTTTGTTTAGCCGTTTTACTGTGTTATTATAGTATTCTGGGTCAGGATTTTTAGTTAGTATTTTACGGGGTATAAATTTATATGTTGCTTCCATAACAATTTCTTTAAAATGTTGTCATATTTCTTCTACCGAGCTTCCAGATTGGGACCACAACGAATATTTTTCGTTTAAGAATTTTTGCAGCCTCGGTATGTCTGCTTTGTAATACTGGTAAAAGTGTATCTGGAATGAAGAGAGAGAAGGGAGAGATCTACAATCGTGAGTTGTCGTAGAAAAACCTTCCTTGCACTTATATAGGGGAAAGGATTTTTAAGGAGGACCAGAAAAAGATTATTGTTAACGACTAAACTTACGAAAGTTTCATTGTTAAGGAATGTGCGGATAGGAATTGTGTATTTCACAAATAAAAACAGAATGGCCTTGTGACTTATTTTATGTTCATGTTGTTGTTGCTATTGTTATTATTATTATTACTATTATTATTTTTACTATTTTATTATTATTATTATTATTATTATTATTATTATTATTATTATTATTATTATTATTTCAGCTTTCCAATTCTTTCATCAGTGATGTTTCTTATTCTTCTTTATGATAAACTTAACAATTATAGTGACTGTAGAAATGTAATTCTATGTAGGGCAAGTTTATTTTTTCACTTCATGTTTTAAATGTTAATAAATTATGTCATTAGAGCTTTATTGATAGCTTTAAGGTCATACATACTGTAGAAATGCGTCACCGCCCAAATCTCATGTTATGAGTTACACACTACTAGACCTTTTTCCAAACTATTGGCTATTTACAGTGCAATACTTTCAGAAGGTAACAAGAATCGAATAATGAATAAAATATGCTAAATTTAAATGTAAACCTCCAAAGAGATTTGGTTTATCATACCTCGTAGTTTTACTTAGCAGATCTCCACACTATGACCACTATCTATTTTATTTCTAAATGTAATGTACTTATTTGCATAAATACGCTTGGTTTATTTTGTGGATGCAATAATTATAACAATTGCTGTTTTAGTGACTTTTATTTCTTCACTATGTCATAATTCTTATACCCAAAAGCATTGAATTAACCCTATATAGGTTTTTGCGCCGAGATTTCATCTTTGAAAAATCAAATCACTTTCTCGTTAACCAAAGGTTATCCCTAAATATTATCTGGAGAGCAGTTGGACGAGTCAAAACACATTTGTATATATCAGCGTATACTGCTCCGCATCAGTATAGTTCGGGGTTAGACCATATATATTTCTGTTGATAATTTTGTAGTAGTAATAAATATCATACATTATATGTTTACATATGTAAACTATCGCATGGATTATATAAACGGAATAACACTGTAAAATGTTTTTATTACAGTACAATATCATCAAGTTTTGTCTAATATTGATGTTTTAAGTATGTTTGCTGCAAAATTTGTTTTCAAGCATGTGTCCAATTGTAACTGGACAGAAATCCTTTTACTATGGAACGTTTTTAATTAACTTTCCATAAACAAAACTTCATTTTATCCATACATTTCCCCCAAATGTTTAAGCTCCCATTGCACATTTTCTAGCATTCATATCTATATATTGGATAAGACATTTGGATTTTGTGTAAAAATACTATTCTGCGTACATGTTTTAGAATGATATTTAACTCGATACCTACTCTAAATTTTGGTGAAGCAACAGATATGTATGTTTATTTGTAAGGCTTGGCAAAAATAATTTTAATTGCCATTGTGCTCTGTGCACAATGAAAGAACACCATTAGGAACACCCCGAATGCTTTTAGAACATTTGACTTCGCGCATGCGTGTATTCTATATCTCAATCGTGGGTGGCGGGGGGGGGTGTTTTACTAGCCAGGACATTTGTCCAGTCAATTTAATCTCTTTTCAACCATCTGATTTCTCCATAAAACAGTTCCTTCACCATTTTGAATTCATATGAATGAAGCCCAAAAGCATTAAAGAATATTAGGTGGAGATTTCCGTAATGAGGTATCACGCATACCGGTCAGAAAAAGTCAAGCATATCCTTGTAAGTACTTAATGATACTGTAATGTGTGTTACTTTTAGCATTGCACCAAATGCTAAGCCTGTAATTACTAAGTAGTCGCAGCCTGGATGTGATCCGTACATATTCAGTGATCGATACATTTGTAAAAATGTTATACCTATTCTACTGTATATATATATATATATATATATATATATATATATATATTATAAGTTACATAAATTACCGAACATCTGATACTAAATACTCTAGATAAAATTTGAGATGTAAGTATTGTTTGGGTGTTCTGTCATCAACTTGCCAGGTAATGAGGATTCCTTTAATTTCTCCATGCTATCTAAGTACATGAAAGGAAACACACCTCTGTGTTTCACCACCCCTATGCGCAGCATCCTTTCTTGACCACCTGTGAGATTTGATGTGGGCAAAGCGGCGTAAGCGCAGGTTTTCTCCTGTTTCTCCGGTTTCCCCCTCCATCGCATTCCACCGGTGCTCTATCTTCATTCCATGTATCACCAGTGTTACAAGTAGTAGAAGTGGGAGTTAAACACTACCAAAAAACCCTTTCTTGTGCTCTCATTTTACGGAGAAGCGAGGGCCAGAGATATCTTTATGCGATGTTGTCAATCAAAGGAGGTTCCTTTCCTTGAGGCCCTCAAAACTTACGGTGAATTGAATATTTAATTTGTCTCGAATTAGCTGAATTATTAAACGAAACACAGCGCACATGCATGTAAACTCTGGGATATACAAAAAGTACGAAATCTTAGCATTGAAATCACAAGATATCAGGGTGTATAGCATAATTCATGGCACAAAGTTGTTGCTCTACTGTGCTTCCAGAAAACGCCAGATGGTATTACCGAGCCTGATATAAGAGGGAGACTCACCACACCATGTTGGAGTTAATCTCAGAAGTATAATATCATAAACCATGCAGTAACTTCCATTTACCACAGTTTGGCGCGTAAGCAGAATTTGAAGTCTGATCTTTTTCAAGCTCCTCTTGAATCAAAATGGCGGATGATTATACTCCCTGTTTACAGTAACTTAGCTAACACGCCCCCTTTCCAACTCTTATCCAAGCTTTGTGCTTAGTACACCCTTGCAGACGAGTGACTTGGAACAGTCCGATCTATAGGGTATTCAGGCTATACACAAAGCAACAGCGTAAGAACTTCTTATCAGCAGTATCCATGTCATTTGCTTCACCAAACTGGGCAACCCTTTGTGATGACCAATATTCAAAAGATTGTTTTGAGGGCATTGAATATTACTGTACGTACCCAACAAAGAGGTGTAAAACCAACTTAAAACCAAATCCAACAATAGAAGATTTTTAATTTACTTGCATACCATTCGCTAATATTTACACATTAATAGACTGTCTTCATTTTAGAGTTTAAGGTAAAAGACACATTGTTTCAATTTTCAAGTGTTATGGTCAAACACTAACATAGCACACGAAATCAAATTACGCTTTATTTCGACAGGTACGCATGTTGCACATTCCTCTACAAACACTTCAGGATCTAGTATTTCATTGTTTTGTCTATATAAATACTGTAAATTCGGTTTTATACTATTACAGAAGGGTTTCTGAGTAGGACTCACCCGCCTTGCTGGGCGGTGATTTCCCTGGTAGGTGAAGCAACTGAGTATGTCGTCGCTTTGATTGGCTATATAATAAGATAAATAATGTAGTCTATTAGACTATTCACGCATTAGAGATCTGTTTTGGTTTAGAAAAATATAAACTTGTTTAGAACGTTGTTTGTAAGTTACAGTTGTGTTGCCAGCTCGTGAACCGTGAAGGGAATGCGTACACACAATACATGCGTGAGTACAGATAAGTTGACACCAGCCGGTAGAAACGGTATTGAAGAATAACATGCAGCCTACCTTAATAGATTAGTGGCCGTGCCAATTCCGTGACCAATTCTGAACACGCTGTTTCCATTTCTGAAGAGAAGAATATTAGTTTTGTGTGTGTGTGTGTGTGTGTGTGTGTGTGTGTGTGTGTGTGTCTGTGGGCGGTATAGCTCAGAAACGAAACGCGCGTTAAATACTAAACTTGGTATTTAAACTCAAAATCTTCCAAGATATTTAAGAAAATTCCTCCCATCCCCATTGCTCTGTGCATTCGGCAATTTTTCGAAAATTTTGATTTTATGAAAATTAGCTTTAACGATTTATTATTACTATATCTTGGTTCCACCGGTTAAACTACCACTAAAGCTATTTAGGTATTAGTTGTTTCACTTTTACTCACCGTTAACAGGTTGTGGAACCATCATTGGTGGTTTGTTATCAGATCACAAGATTCGCTTTATAATTGATGTTAAGGCATGAGTTGCCGTTTTTTACATCAAGACGGTGATTTGCAACATTGATACAAAAGTACCGCGATGTGCCATCCTGCCGATTCTAAAAGTGATTCTGTGTTTTTAGAGTTCTGAATCCATTATTGTTGTGTAAATACGTGATTTGCATGTAATTTGTTTTTAGTAGTTTTTGGTGGTTTCACCAAAGCATTCGAGGGAAGCGAGCATGCGCTGTAATAGGTTTAGGTTAGTGTGTAAAGAAACTAATTTTACTGTACTTTGGTTTCAATAATTTCCACTGGTTTCACCAAAGCATGCGAGTGAAGTGAGCGTGCGCTGTTTTAGGTTTAGGTCAGTGTATTAAATAAACTACTTAGTTTTCGTCTACTTTGGTTTTAATAATTTCGATTGTTTCCACCAAAGCATGCGAGCGAAGCAAGCATTAGGTGTGTTAGATTTTGGTTAGTGTGTGTCAATAAACTGACTTTCCAGTACTCTTGTTTCAATTATTTCCACCGGTTTCACCAACTGTATTATGTTCCAGCTTCAGCCGTAGCACTCCATTGTTAATGTGTGGGTGTTGGTGACTTTTGAGCTTCACTTTTTTTTCTTTCTTGTTTGCTGACCTTATCTACGTTGTTAGGATACATATTTTAGACCGTAAATACATACTTTCCGCCTAGCAACAGCTGTTAAATCTTCCCCACCATGAACATTTTCGTGAATTTTGCTATTTAACAAAGAGTATTTACAGGCTGGGATATTCCAATTCTGGATGAAAACATATTAGCTCCTTGATGCTGTCAAGTGGATTATGAGGTTGGTTTCAATTCTTAAACATATAGTTATATAATGGTACGCTCGTATAACCTTACCGACGATTTTTATTAAAATACCACATTTTAAGGTATTTTTTGGCTAACGCAATGTATATCTTAAATTTTCTGTGAATAGCCTCTAAAAACTTCTTCATTCTCCATGACATTTGTATGTAATAAAAAAGATAAAAACCCACTACACAAAACAGAGAGATTTCATTAAAATGCACACTTTATGGCATAGACATTTTTTTAAATAAATAAAAAATGAGTTAACCATATTATTCTTGGTATAACGGTAGCATTAAAGCCATTGATTTATGCAACAACATGTTCAGGTCTAGTTTTTCTTATTTTTCCAGAAATGCTCAATACACTACTTTCTCCTCATGACGCAGCTCTTTCTTCTCTTTACGAATTTTCTTTATCGTTGACACAGAAACACCAGTGTAATATACAGCCCGTTGTGTAGCATGTGACGCTGGATATGAATACTGTTTATTCAGAGCTTCTTCATCACATTTATCTACAATGTTACTTAAAATTTCACCCCTTTCTTAATGCATTACCTTACATTTCTTATCTTCAAACTTGGTGAAAGGAATAGAAAATCGTTTAACAGCATTACTTCTGCACCTTGTTATACCAAGTAGGCTACGCAAGAACGATTACTGTATAGCAGCTCACCGGGTAACCAGATATCGCTTTCCCCTCTCCGCACACCTCATCCTGCAGGGTTCACGAATCCAGAACACAACTATATATCATTAACCTATGAAACACTATTTTGTACTTTTGAAGGCATTAACAATAGTCATAGTTAAATTTTGCTAACCACATTTGGGATCCCGGGGCAGTACTTATGGAGGCAGTTCAACCTCACTGTCGTCATCATCATAGAAGACTTCTATTTTGTTTCTAATTGTGATTAAATGTAATAATTTTGCCACTGTTTTAGTGCTATACTTTTGATTACCATTGAACTTTCCATAGAATTAAAAAACTCCAGGTCCATGTCAGTGTCCGAAATATTGCCCACAGATGAGTATCAAGCAAGATACATCGGATTAATTCTCTATTAAAACTTAAATTAAGAATATTTGAAGCAAATCTTCAATTACAGCATAGTTTCAATGCTAAATGAGTAATGAAACACAAACTCCAAAGCAGGTACATAAAACAAGAGAATTAAAGTTGTTAACAAATATATGAACCATGAAGGAATAAAGAGTCATACATACACAGTATCTCTCAAAGTATCACTGTATCACTTACTTTACGTGTGTTTAGATTACTTTAACTGCCTTACGTTGTTCACGGACACTTTTTGGAGACGGACAGCGGTTGTCGAATAGTACGTTTCTATAACCGTGCGATGCAGGTTTTATTGGGGAATTGAAACAATACACGATTATATCTGAGTATTCGGGAAAAATTTATGCGATTTCATGTAGTAAATAAATAATTCATGAAAGGCGAGGCATTTATGCTATAAACTGAAAAAACATCTATATTACTCAACTGTCGAAGAAATTTAACATTACCCAATCAAACTGTTACTGAAGAAGTGTTACGTATTTGATTTTGTCGAGTGTTAGATATTCCTGTTCACCGGTTCTTCCTTGTCTTGAACGTGGCAGCTCCAAATCTACGAGCACTAATAGGGGCTAAACCCTGAAAGCTACGCTGCTCGGTTATGTAGTGACGCTTTGACTCGAATGGTGATGGGAGTTACACTTCGGAACAACCCAGTAAGCCGTTGCTTTCAGTGGTGGCAAGATTACAATTACCGTTACATCTGGAAAAGCAGCATTCTCGGTTTATGGTAAATTGCTGCTTGAATTTATTTATCTAGATAACTGCTACAGGAAAACTGTCTGCGTTTGAATAATTGCATTCATTGTACATCCAGTGTTTTATGTGGAGGTACTTAAACCCTATATTCTGTTATAAGTTGTGAGCTCCTTTTTAATTTCTACTTAATGACTTAATTCTAAGTAGACATGTAACGGTCATCGCATATACTTTACCAGTTCCTTTTGAGTGTAAAATTCTGAAATGGGCATTCATTATGCACAAACTAAATAATAACAATCGTTTTGCTAGCTTCATCCCATCTTATAAAAGAAATACATTTTCGCATTGTTTAGTCAAAGATTTCTATTTTTAGTTCGTCATTCCTTCAATTTAATTTGGAAAATAATTTATTCATATACTTATTAAAGGTTTCATTTTCTCTTATTTTTTTAGATCTGGAAAGAGGGAAACATTAAAAATGTTTTTGCTAGAACCATCACTAATCGCAGTGGAAGTTTACATGTACACCTGATGCAGGTAGCGTAAAGCAAGGAATAGAAATTGGAATTATTCATCGAAGCTGAATGCTGGGAACCTATGGCATTTGAACAAGGTTCTCGTCTCTGATTAATTAATGACAAAACTTTGGATGCTTTAACGTGCATGTTTCCTTCTCCAGAGTATACAAGTAACAATAAGAGTAATCATTTAGAGCCATAGCGATATAAAGTGGACTTCCTGAATGATAGTGGTGATTGGAGCCCGGATTTTTATGTGATATCCGGGTGAGAAATATGTACATATTTATGTAACAAAAGGCATAAAAATATGTAAAGAAATATGTAATATCAACATGTATGCATAATTATGTAATACTCTCAATGCTAAGATTACCACCTCAAATGTAAATGCAGACTGCAAATTATCCAGAATTTTGTAATTTGATGGGTGTGTAAGTACGTAAATTAATTACAATGAGTTAAAATTTAAAGACTAAATATGGAATTAATTATAGGGAAATTTTTTATTTTATGCATAATTTACCTAAAATTTATCTTCAGGTAGGTAATTACGAAATAAGAAATATGTGTTTTGGATTATATTTATTAAAATTACTCATTTTACTTAAATTGTAGACGGAAAAGTAATGTTGAAATATTGTATCAATTTATCAATGAGTGAAACAATCAATTCAAAATAATTAAATTATATAATGAGGATGCATTTACAGTTTTCTATCTCTTGACATACAATGAAAAACCATGCATTTTCATTTCGAGTCTTTTGCTTCTTTCAACTTACAATGAATAACAGTATACTTTTCCATATTTTTAGGTGTCAGTGTTTGGCTCCTATCAGATAAAATGTTCTTATAAGCAGAGAAGCTTCTCTCCACGTCACACGAAGTAACAGGATCATATTTTAGCATAAGAATCTGATTTGCAGAGAACTGTTTTGGTAAATCGTCACTATCACTATTTATTACTTCAGACACGGACACAAGCGCAGAGTACCCTGGATACCTGTTTAGCTCAGCTTTGAATTTTTCACTAACCTTCCTTCTTACATACACTGCAACCACACTAAACTTCTGTCATGCTCGTTCCATTAAATCCATAGATTCATGAAGAAGGGAACCTGATGTTTCCAACTGTTTGATGTTGCTAGGACAGCGGCCAAAGCTACTTTTGATGTAAGCACAGGAGCTTGCCACTTTCGGATCTTTAAAGATGTCCTGATATTCCCGTATGGAAACAGCTGCTTCTGAAGAGGACATGTTCACCACTCACTGGAGTCCTTCAAAATGTTCACAATAGAAGTTCACAGCTTCTAACCACGTACCCCATCTGGTAAGCACTGGCTCAGAAGGCAAAGGGTCATGTTGGAGATGATTTTCATAGCACTGAATTCTGTGTGGTGCTTTCACGAAGACGTTTTTTGTTGCCGATATCCACTTATTCAAATTACTTCATACTTCTTCAGCTACACGTTGCAATACATGGGCCAAACAGGTGAAGTGAAGTACATTTGGGTAGAAAATCTTAAGAGCAGTAGCAGCTCTAACCATGTACGTTGCGGCATCTGAATACATTATTAAATCCTTTTCCCAACACACACCCTCTGGCCACAGAATCTGCATCTTATGATTTACGAATCTTGCAATTGTAGAATGATTTGTTTGTTCTAACACAGATTAGACATGGTTTTGCTGGACTTTCGGAATCTTGTTTTCCTACTACTAAATTTGCTATGTGCCTACCCATGTCATTTGTAGTTTCATCGATGACAAATCAAATACAGGAGTCTCCAATTTCATTCCGTATATGAGCAACTGCTTCTTCATAACGCATGAAGATACTTTTTGCTCAGAGTAGATTTGTCAGAAATAACCTTCTTGCAATATTTTTCTAGAAAGGAGCAAAATTGAGGAATTTGAAGTTTATGCCATGGCACTGCACAGGTCTTTAAAGAAAATCATTTCCAGACGGTTCCTGTTGCATTTGGGTCAACAGAGCTTGCTTTCTTGAAGACTGTAAGTGTTTGTTGCGTATATGAAGAGCACTCTTGATATGTTGTCCCAAATGAGATTTCATGGAACAGCCAATTCTTTTATCGCATGCTTGACAGACTATTATCTTTCCGTCAGTTATAAAGGCGCTATCTAATTTCACCCATGAATTCAGCTTGCAGGATAGCGAGGACACAGTTAGCGTCATTTTACTAAGACTTGGAAGAAACTACTGCAGTGTTATCGCCTCGTGTATTTTGATGGTTGTCCAGCGGCTCACTTTGTTTCCTCGCAGCTATTGTATTACAAGATGCCGACTACCGCGACAATGGTAACAATGGTAACAATCAATTTCTCCAGTGCTTGTAAATGCCCAAAGCGCTACGAGATACGTGACACTGGAGGTCAACATTGTCGAGCGGCACCTGCTTTGATATAAACGGACAACAATCAGAACGAGGCGAGGTGGTTATTATCGCATTCCTAATTTAATTTGCATTTTATTTTGCAGAGTGTTTTTTGTTGCTATAGGCAAAACTTGTGAAAATAGTAGTTTATAATGTGACCAGAATATTGTTTAAAAAATAACAAAATTGTAACGAAACCCAGAAAATATGATCGTTTTATGTAACATCGTCAAAATGCGAAGCAATGTGCAAAATATGTAAAAAAAATGTAAAATAGAAATGTGTAAGGGAGTCCCAAATGACGTAATTCGCCAACATTTTTACTTCTCATTGAAATATTATGAAGGATTTAAAATATGTAATTACATAGAAATCCGGGCTCTTGTGATGACCCAGGAAATGTCCAGAGATAATACCTGAGAGGCTCGTATCTTCATCTGCAAACAGCGGCAGCTGCGTTGTACCCACAAAAACAAGAAAACGAGTCAATTCAAAAACAACCCTGCACATTTCAAAACCAAATATTTCGGAAAATTAAATTAATAATAGTTTTCCCGTCACTGACGTTTCTGCTTGTTGGAACACAAATAGAAAGGTACGAAAAGAAGTCTAGATTCTTCATGCTGGAAAGAAAATGTAGGGAAGAAACTGAATTCGGAAGTCATTATCAAAGGCTACGGAAACGAAGTTCCTGCAAAAACGCTAAGACATACTTGTAAAAGCTGTACATTCTCTTGCATGCATAAACTCTCTGAAGAACGCTGGAAGGAACATTTTGAGACATTTAGGGAGCTGTCAAATACTAACCATCAGAGAAATTCCATGGTTCACTGCACTTTTCCCGTTAATAGAGCTATCTAGACAAACAAACCCAACAACAACAACAAATAAAAGTGATAATTTGGCTTGCTAATTCTACATGAATGAACAGAAGGCTCGCATTTGCAGGCAGTTTTTTATGACAACATATGGCATTAATCAAATATTGACCAGTAAAGTTATGAAGAGGAAAACACCAGATAGTATTATTGAAGCTGGTATTAAGGGGGAACATGGTCATCACAAAAAATGTATCCAGTGGCATAAAAACGGGAAAATACCAACTCCATCCCTAGAATTGACAGCTATTACCTACGCTCACAGACCACAAGGGAATATATTGATGTTGGTATTTACACAGAGTATGCAATTGCAACAAGAAACAGACGGAGTATGCAAGTCAATCGTTTTTCAAAACATTTTCAACCACGAATTTAACCTGGTGTTTTTTCTTGGCAAAAGAAATCAGTGCAAATTATGCACAGCAGATCTCAACAAAAAGGAAGATCTCACCGCTGAATCAGGACTACGATGCTCATGTTAACGAGAAGGAGCTCTCTAATGCTGAGATGGGTGCTGACGAAAACAGCGAAATTCCTACACAATCGTTTGCTGCTACGATTTGTAAGCAGCTTTGTCCTTACAAATAGTGATGTTTCTATATTCATTATAAGTAAAAATTGTCGATATTTAATTTCACAAGCTATGATATGAAACAAAAGAAATTGTTGGGAACTTATGACATGAAAGAGAAGGTAATATGGGACAAATATATGTTTGAAATTACATTTTGAATATTTTGGAAAAGACTCCAGAACCAACACATTGTACATTTCACTCTGATAACCGCGTGGGGGGGGGCAACAGAAAAAAAAATCTTATTTTTCATGTATATGTATATCTTTTGTTTCCAAATTGAAAGATGTGAAGAGTGTCACACATAGTAATCCCATTAAAGGATACACACGAAGTGAGGGGGATACTGTTTACTGTTTTAATGGAAAAATAAATCAGAAGGATGCGTAAAGTTGGCGTAATTTATGTACCGTCACAATATTACCAAATAATTGGAAGTGCAAGTTTCAGTCATTCAATACGCACACAAAAAGTTCATAAACTTTAAGACATTGCTGAAAAGTTGGGCGAAACTTAAATGTCAAGCCTAAATTCCGAGTCCTTTAATTTCGATGACATAAAGATTTTCAGAATTGTAAAAGATAGGCCATTCAAGTCTTTTATAAGACATCTTACGAAGCCAGTGATTTTGATGAAGTTTTGATTTAACAGCAAAAGCGCAAGGGGGATAGGAAGCGATTTACCCGTAAGAAAATATCATCTCCTGTGAATCTTTCTAACAGATATGAAGAAGCCGCAGACATGGAAAGAGGAGCTAGCTTACAAATCCTCCATTCTTATTCCTTCTCGAAAGAAAGTGATTTAATGTCTCTTGAATTTTGAAATCATTCCTCAAGTATGTTACAGATTTTATTAATGTTTGTAATGCAACTTAGAATATCTTAGTTATTTATTTATTTATTTATTCATTTGTAAATCATTAGTGATTTAAGGTTTTTCTGAATTACTGGTACCTGGTTCTTAAAAACGGAAGATATGGAATAATATAATATTGACTGTCCAAAATCTCAGAGATCATGACTGTGATGAATGGCAGTTTAGGAAGACTGATCACCAGTTAAGGATACTGATTTATGATTGGTTATTCTATAAATATAAATAACAACCTTTCATTTAATCATTTCATTTGTTTTACTCCAGATTTAAAATTCACGTTCATGCAAAATGATTTGTTTCCATTATTTTCCCCTTTATTGACTCCTTAATAGAAACTATCATTATGTTATTAATATAACAATAAACACAATATTTAATGTATTCTAATTGAACATAAATGTATATCCTTTAGTTTAGATGATAGCTATTGCCACATACTGGTGCATCTTCCGAGAATATATTAAAACAAGTTGGACAATATTTCCTTCCAAATAATGATGAACCGCCAGGATTAGGTATCCTTACAATGAAAAAGTTGCATAATGTCCATGCGTAGTCATCAGCAAGATTTCAAAAGTTGTGAAACTTCCACTTCGATATCTTAGAAGTGAAATGTTTTGAGATGTGACACTATTTGAGTAGGAGTGCAAAATACAGTGCTTTTCCTTCAGACTGTGGCTATCACATGGCTGCTCTCATGCCGGCCACTACCGCTAGAGCTTCCCCCGAAACTGTTATAACATCCCCGCAATCGCCTTCACGTTTTCATTTTACGCTTACAATCACAATGATAATAACCACATCCCTTATCATAAGCGATGTATAAGTTGTCCTTCTCTACCCACAAATTTTCATTCACAATAGAGATATCCGAAATTGAGTGAAATTGTGGCCTAATGTTTCTTTTAGTTCTCATAAAGTATGGAGGTTTGTTGCACCCACCTTATTATAATGTCATCAACAGATTTGGATATATTTCAGCAATTGGGGTTTATGAAATGATAAGAGTAGTCGATATACGCTTGATGTTGATGTTCTTCTCTGACGAATCATAGTTCCATTTCAATGGCTATGTTTCTGTGCAAAATAGCATATGCTGGTGTAAGGTGAAGCCCGATTACACATACAAGGTCACTTTCATGACGCAAAAATTGGTGTTCTATAAATATATTCAGAGTAACAGAACTCATATTTTTGAGCAAACAATAAATACAGAGATACGCAGAAATGTCATACTCATGCCATTTTACTTTGAACAGCCGATCGACCTGAACGCCGGTCTGGATTAGGTGAAGTGCGGGCAAATCGGATAGCCCGGGTAAACTGAAAAATGCTTGGTGTGCAAGAACTACATTAGGTAGTACCACGCAAACAGCATGGATCGTAGCGACATCTATTAAACTGCCGGTAGAAATAACTGTTCAGCTTTGAGATAAATGTGTTTTGAATAAGAAGACATTTTGTAATCTCCAGAGTTTTATTAAAATATTTCATTGTAAATAAAAATGCATTTATTTGGAGATGAACAGTTATTTCCTGGAAGTGTGTATTTCTTATTAGGCGTTGCATTTTCCTTATTCTGATGCTATGAAAATCAATAGTCGGTGTATTTCATTTTGACTCTCTGAAGTTCTTCGAAGTAAAAGGCTACGCACCGGGCAAATCACTGGGCACTAGTTATTCGCTTTGCCCGGGTCACTGTCAAAAACATTGAATGTTTAAGGTACTTGCCTCATTTAAAGGTTAACACGATTTTAATAATTTTAATGCAAGCCCTTAGTAACGGAAGTGCATCAATATTGTTTCAGATAGTGTAGTTTATGGATAGATATAAATGTATAAGTTTGCGTGCACCAGAGCCCACGTCAATTGCTAGGGCTAGAAGAGTTAATCGTCCGCAAGTAAGTAGGTATTTCACACTTCTATGGAAACACATAGAAATCCTAACAATGAACATAGACGATACTGATATTCAAACTTAAAAAGAAAAACACCAAAAGTTCCTTCTACTAGCGGAAAGAAACACGTAGGATGATCGCCGGTCTAGAGCGAGGTCAAATAACATCTGCAATTTGTTGCTACAATGCTTCTGGGTCTTCCATTCCTCCATTCGTTATTTTTGGACGAAAATGCTTCAGCAGCGGCTTCTTGACGAAGGGCCTCCAGGATGTCAAGCTACGTGAACGGATAACGACTGGATTAACGGGGAGAGATTTTTGCGGCGGCTGCATTTTTTGTGGAACAAGTTCGTCCAACTTCAAATAAAAAGGCCATCCTGCTGTTGGATACTCATGGATCCCATAAATACATAAAGGCTCTCGATTATGCTAAGTAATATATTGTATATTTCTCTCCCTTGCGCCCCACTCGACGAATAAAATGCAACCATTGGACGTGACTGGAAATGGACCACCGAAAAATAGTTTTGAACAAGCAATTTCAAAGAAACCATGTTGGAAGAATAGTCAATCATTTCGATGTTGCAATATTGTTTGCCACAGCTTACTTGAGTGTGGCAAATTTTCAAATTTCTCTGAGTGGTTTCCGGTCTTCTGAAATAGGGCCTTACTATCCAAATCTTTATTGTGGTTCTGATTACACTCCCTCTTCTGTCACAGGTCGCTCTAATCCTACCTGAACCTCAGGATTTCGTCCTGAAATCTCAAGTCAAGAGTAATTGCTCAACACTGAACCATCCACCAGTTCCTACAGTCCTCATGACATTCAACTTGCCCAACTATTCAATATGCTTCCTCAAATGGACGGAAAAGTAAAGATGGATAAGCTGTAATACTCACTAGTACTCCAACTGGAAATAAGCAATAAAATAAATTTGACAAAAAAATTGAAAACGGTTACCGAGAAGCTGGAAAAACTTTGGAAAAATCCAAGTGAGCAACCTTAAAGATGTTAAGGATATGTATTTTTATCTGGTCTGTGCAGAACCCTTCCTAGAAATACCGAAATAGAATTGGATACAGTGTACTTTTTGATGTCACGAATCATGCCCTAACTACAGTTAGTGGTCGTGTTTCCTTCTTTTGTGATGATTGCAGTGATTAAAAATACGTACGCATTTTCGTAATTTCCAATTTATATACTGTTAAGTATGTACGTATGGAAAACTTATCTGAGCATTCAAACATTCAAATATGTTTGTACAAGTATTCGATAAAACATTTAATCGTACCTGCTGGCGTCTTGTGGTATCTAAGCCCTAAATTTAACTTATCCTCTTTGCCCGGACTTCTCCTATTTCAACAAGTCTGTTACTACCAAGCGCAGTTTTAAATTTAATTAGGCACATTTTATTTTTCAACATGGGGTAGTTAGTAGAGGATATGGTCCTCAGGATCTCCCGATTAACTTATGTGATTATTTATGTGATTGCATGTAACAAACCACTATTTACTGGAAGAAACTTCAGAAGTAAACTTCAGTTAAAAAACTCAGTTTCTGTGGCAATTTAGCAGAAGCAGATATGTACAAAATCTCTAGTTTTCAGGACCGCATAAACAAAGTTCAGAGTGAGATGAAAAATCAGCATTATGTTTTAATAACAAATTTAATGGTTAAATATCTTAATCAATGTGTGGACACCATAGCTACAAACTTTGAAAGCCTAAAGTTAAATAGATTAAGAATTATATAACATATTTTGAAATAAGTCCACTGTATATTGCAAAAATGTTTATTGGAATAATATATAAAATAATAATAATATAAAAATATTTTTCATATCAAGGAGTGGTGTTTATGTTTATGGGCCAATTGACATTTGGATGTTCATATAAAGGAATCTGAGCACCTAACAGTGTTGAAAGGATATTTTGGCTCCTCCTCTGATGATTAACAAAAATCTCTCATTTTTGAAGCTGCAGTGTTTGCAGACAGACTATTATAGAAATTATGGTATCCTGGATATATTTATGGGAGTAATGGAATGAGATCTGCTTTCTTTTCTGTATTTCTTGGCATAGGATTATAAAACTTGTTCTTCAATTGTGTTCTTTGGTGGCCTTCCTTTTCTTTTTCTCGGATACATAGACTTGAATACTTCCTCTCTAAGCAAACAATTTTGTTATGCATTATTCCATATGTTTGTTTTTCGTATCTTAGCCACTTTATGTTCCACCAGTATATGACTTCTTCTCCTACTGATTTATTCTACTTTTTAAAGCACTCATTTGAAATACCCAAGCACGATATTTTGTCACCTTTCAAAATTTCAACTACTTTAAACTGTTACCTCCCACAGACAGTTCGCACAAACTGATACCAATCATGGGGAATTTTGAATTCCATTGATGACCTTTTCTTTGCTCTTTCAATTTTTGGTCTGGTATGACCTGTTTCAAGGAATTTTTTATCTATGATTTTACAACTTGACTCACTTGCATGATATGATAGTGCTGCAGCAATATTTATATTCTTATTTTGCCCAGAACATGAGCCAGGATATGCTATCGCAGAATCAATATATTCAGGTAAAATTTTAAGTGGCTTAATCAGGCAGGAGGCTATTTCATCAGATCCTCTTCCTCCTATCCCTTCATGCCATTTATAACATGTTTCATATTCACTGTAGTCCCTCACTGTGAAATTGAAAGTCGAAAGTTGTCTTTTGTAGTAAACAATGTTACTGCTTAAATTGTGAGTAGGTAGACATTGCCTAAGGTCAAACACAAACATTTTGTTTTCTATCAGCAAGAACAGATTTTTTGTCTTCTGATTTTGATGCATAGCCAGCTTCTGTAGCGTCTAGATGTAGTTTTTTCTCTGCAATGACTTCCATTTTGTCATTTTCTAAGGCATACTTTTCCCTTATCAAAATTTTGATACATTTTTGGCATGTGTCAATACAACGCAGTTTGAATTTATACCCAGGGTTTTGAACATCTTCATATGTGAAGGATAACTTAGAGGTTCCTCATTTTCACTAACCCTCTGTTGAACATAAGAGTGCATGCATTTTGGCTATGTTCAATTGGGATGACAGATGCTGCCAACTGGAATGACTTCTAGAATAGTGACTTTCTTATTTTGGGAAACTTTCAATGTGCTTCAAAACTATACCTTCTTCCAACTTATCTGGAAGATGGCTCCTGTTCCCCACTATTATCTTTCCCTAAACACCATCCACTGAAGTTCATTTCTTCATTATTTTAAAATCAAGTTTAGACTTAGAAATCCCATGGATGTTCTGCATTAAAATATTATACACTCTAAAAATCTCATCATTAAATAGAACTTCAGACTTAACTCAAATTTCCCTGTTCTTTACCTCTAAACTCTTTCCTCGAGTATTTCTCTAACTCTCTTTATTTTCTGTAACAATTTGGTCAGCTAAAACTTGATCAGCCAAATTTCTAACTCCTAGAGATATAAATGAATTGAAAATGTTGAGCTGGTCACTTCTGCTAACTTATGCCACACATTTTCTTTTGCAGTATGAATCAATTGAAGATATGGCCTCGTTTATAACAACCTCTCTTTTTGTTTCATAGTTCTCACCTCTTTCCTTTCTGTTAGTTACAGTTCTTTATTTTTTATCTTGCTTGTTTCTATAGCTTCTGCTTCCATGTGATGCATTCTCTTTTCACAGTGACTGTCACAAAACTGTCCAGATCTAATCATTTTGAAAAGACTTCTCGATAACTGATTCATTAATTGTGCTTGTTTCTTCATTGGATGTACAAACTTGTTTATTATCCACTATAAATTCACATAGAACAGCCTCCTTTCCTGTACCATTATTATTACAAGTGTCCCTGTAAGTACCAACTGTGCCATCAGAAGTAAACAGTAAAGAATTGTCATCACTCCCTATTAGTATGTTTCCATCTGTAGGCTGAATATCAATGTCTATGATAGTTTGCGACTCTTCCTTGCAGTCTGTTTGAGCATCCGTATTGCATTCTCCTGTGTCTTCTTGCCAGAGAATAATGTAAGTAAAGTTTCTGAAAACAGACAAAACGAAATTAAGAAATAGGCTTTAAAGTTACTCTTTTTCTAATTTTACTCATTTTTACTAATATAAATTTAGTGGATGTACCTTCCAAATTAGTCTGTGAATTTAAAACTTCATTTGAGCAATATATATCCAATGCTGTAGCTGGAGTTATCTGCTTGGATGGCTTATTTCCAAACCATCTGTATTACATGCTCCTACTTTCTCTTGCTGGGATATTAGTGTAAGCGGAGTTTCTGAAAGCCGAACAAAAAAGAGAAATAATAAGGGATTAATACTGACTGCTCTTATGAATTTACTCACAGTTCTATTCTTACAAGCATAACTATAATAGAAGTACATACCTTTTGATTTAGTCAGTGTATTTAAAGCTACTTCTAAGCAGAGTATATCCAATGTTGCAGCTGGAGTTAGTCTGTTTGGCTGGACTATTTACAAAACATCTGTCATACATGTTCCCGCCTCTCCTAAGTGGACAGATGTAAGTGAAGTTTCTGAAAATAAGTAGAACAAGAGAATAATGAGGCCAAAAAGGCTAATAATACACTGAGTTTACTCGCATCGATTTTATAAATATAGCTGTAATTGAAAATACCTTCCAAATTAGCCTCTGTGTTTAAAGCTTCTTCTGAGCACATGCTGCAGCTGCGGATAGTCCGCTTTGCTTCAGTATTCCCAAGGCACTCACAGTATCTGAACAAAAACAATAATAAATAAATGCTTTATTTTATATTTATTAAAGAAGCAGATTTCTCTCATTACTTGAAAACTAACTCTGAGATTCATTTTGAAGTTATGCCTTACCTTTGTGATTATTATTCAATAAAGCTAGCTGAACCAACGTCTCTCATGGTCTATCATAATGGAATGTACGTTACATACACGAATTGGTAGCATTGCAAAATAATAAATAAATATTATTTTCAAAGAAAGCAACCATACAACAAAATCTAAGATATCGTCCGTTAATCAAGAATGCCTTAACACTTGACTGTTTGCCAGAAGCAGATATTTTAACATGTACGATCAAAGAATCCTAAAGTGGTCGTTCTTGACTGTGCCAAAAGCAGATATGTGAACATACCTACTTCTGCCAAACGAACAACATGAATGCTAGAGCTGTTATTGCAGCATATCTGCCATATCTGCTTTTGGCAGACTTCAAAATCCACCTCCATGACTTGTAGGAGTTTAAAGTGCATTTTTAACAAGGATCTAACAAATGTTTAATAACAGAAACAAAATGTCCATATATTGTGTGATAACAAGACCTATATTTTTGTATAGTAGGGTTTTGTGTACTTTTTAAGGTTTACCAATTATATAAAAGTTACAAAATATACCAGTAGAACTTTTGGATGAAATACAAATAATTCCTATACTTGCTAAAGTTAAATAATGGAGAAAGCAAAACGATCCGCGCTTAGATGAAATTATACTGTTCATAAAAGAGCTCACACGCTTTTAATAGCATAGGCAATGCAGACGATGACATGGGTGATATATGAAATAAAGATGGAGCACCGGTGGAATGTAATGGTGGGGGAAACTGGAGAAAACCCGCCCCTGTGCCGCTTTGTCCACCAAAAGCGCATATGCAGTCACCTGAAATTGAACACTGGCCGCACAATAATCTCAGCAGCGTTGTAACGTATTATAATTACTCTTCCAATGATATGTATATGTCATTCTTTAAGCTTGCAGATTGATGAGACTTAACTAGAAACAATATTTTACTACCTTGAGGTTAAATTACTTCTCCTGTCTTGTAGCATAACTCCTTGGCACGACAGCTCACGGGGAACCTTGGCCTACCGCCCGGCCGCTGCGTCCCCCATCTCGGTCCACTACAGACGTCATTGATGGGGTGCAGTATTGGAGGGTGAGACGTGGTCAGCGCCTCGAGTCCCTCCCGGCCGGTTAATGCGGCCCTCATGACCTGGAGCCGCTACTTCTCCATCAAGTAGCTCCTCAATTGGCCCCCCAGGGACCTTACGAGGCTGAGTGCACCCCGGGCCAGGTCTCCCAGCGGAGGAAAAATCCCCACGCCACTACTGGGGTCTCCCGCTTGGTAAGCAGCTGCGCTATCACCGCGCTAAGGAGATGATTAACACTCCACTGATTAACACTCGTTCCAAGAGAATGCTGTCTGCTGGGGGAAATCTCTACAGCAGTAGTTTTGCTACATGTTAATTAGCTACATACTGGCCCTCGATGCGGCATTGGTAAACAGGTATTTTGTGTTCTAGAGACATACCGATAGCTCAGGGGCATGTAGTTCATAAATTCAGGGCAAGAATGTACACATTATTTTTAACTATATAAAGTCCATTTTCAATAACGCATTCCATGTAATATCGTTGCTTCATCGCATATTTACTGTAACGAAACACATGTAGCTAATGTTTTACCATCTCTCTTTTTCATTCAGTTACAGGGAATGGACATATATTCATCATATGCAGTCAATATGGATAAAACATAATATTTTTAATATACAGATTATATTATTACAGCGAGGCCTATGCGCAAATTCATATGTAGTCTTAATATGGCAAAAACACATTTTTTCAAAGCACTCATCTTTATACACAAAGAGGGCGTATGCCCACTGTTAACATGTGTCTTTAATATAAATACGTTTGAAATGCTTTTATTGTTATGTATACTAAGCGGTACACTCTCTCTCTCAATATGAAGCTTTATTATAGAAAATATTTTTTTAACCAATTTCATATAGGTATATAGGTACTAAATATGGGTACCCCTCATTCAACATGCGCTTCTAATATGTATAAAACAGTTTTTTTGTTTCCTGGCGGAACTCATCGGAATGGTGCTCCGGAAACTCTTCGTGGATACAAGTCTCTTAAAAAAAAAAAAAAAAAAAAAAAAATTAGACGTATATAGGTATGACGTTTTTTCAGGTTATGGAATTCTATAAACATATTTTTACTGTTCCCGCGCTAAACTTTCTTAATTGAAAAGGAAATATGGCATACTACCTTGTTATTTCGAGAATCGAAATCAATCGAAATCCAAAACATTCTTCCGGGGTTGCGGGCAGCATGGATAACGAGATTGTAGAGACAGCGAAGGGCCTATCATTTGAAGCGACGAACCCATTAGTCTTAAACCAAATTCAGCTTTTAACTTAAAATACACACAAAACTTAGCCTAACCTCTCCCAAACCGGTCTATGATTTTAAATGATGCCATACCCTCGTTTTAAACGAAAAGTTTGCTATTCCGCTATCGATGCACACATCTGCGTGGTTGTCGTCTATTCGCGCTCTCTAAGGTCTCATATAGGTATTTGTTCTTGTTCTTTCTTTTCCACTTTGTAGCTTCTTTGCATATTGGTTCCAATTCTAGTTACGTTTGACGGTTTGATCTGTATTACCCTCAATATAGAGTACTATTGTTCGTTGATGTAGACGATTGCCTGAGTTTGTTGTATTCTCGGCCGTAGTTTGTACTACTTCTTACGCAACAATAGACATAACCTAAAACTGTCGACCAAAAGGCGAGAATGAAAAGAATTTCAGAATATTTTTCTGAGCCTACCACCAAACGCCAAAATTGCCCAAGCAGTTCGTCAGTCCACCCAGCTGGAGTATCATCAAGCTCAAGAGTGAAACTAGAAATAATAGATGTGCCGACGAGTTCCATAACGGTCTCTGAGGTTCAAAGTGAATTTCAAAGTCTGTGGCCTAGTTTTTGGACTGTAGAACAAAAGAAGAATTATATAAAGGAAAACGATTGGTTTTATTTTCATGATGGCAAGTTAGTTTGCTCAGTGTGCAAGAATGTTGGAAGTTTAGGTTACAGAAGAATGTGGGTATGTGGGTAAACTGTGAAATTATGTCTTAGGGAGAAAATCGTAAACAGAAACCAACATCTCTCAGGAAAAAGATTTTTGACAACAAAGAAAGTGCTGGACACAAAAGTGCTAGTAAAGTAACTTAAGAAGGGAAAAAAGAAAAACTTGCGACAGTACGTCTAAAGTCATTAGAGAGAGAGAAAAGGAAATTGCTTGTAAAATAATTCGTAATATTTATAAGGTGGCAAAAAAGAACCAATCTCTCTACAATTTTGAAACGGAAATTGATTTACATGAATAGAACGGGATTAATATGGGGAGAATTTGGTACTTATGTATTGCCAGTATAAATACAGGGAACCACATAAGCAGTCAAAATAAATGAGAACAAGATTGACAAAAAATGCACTTGATTCAAAGAGCAAGTTCTCTCTTATTCTTGATGAATCAACTACTCTAAGTCAAAAGTCTGTTCTGATGGTATATGTTTGCACCTACATTGAAGAAATAAAAATTGCAGAACCGGTCAACCTTTTCATTGATTAACAAAGCTGGATGACGTAACAGCAACTGGAGTTTACAAAAGTTTGATGTCTTCTATAGGAGCACTAGGGTTCACAGAAAATGCTTTAAAGGAAAATTTAGTTTCACTGCCGTGTGATGGTACCGCAGTAATGTTCGGGGTACGTGGAGGAGTTTTAAAACGTTTCAAAGACACATTTCTTGCCATTGTTTTGACGCTTTGTGCTAGCCATAGACTGGAATTATCAGTACACGATGTTGTACAGGAGGTTTCTGGCATCAATAGCTTTAAGAGTTTTATGGACAAATTATGTGTTATGTATCATGCCTCTCCAAAGATGATAAGGCAGCTCCAGTCATGTGCGGCTACTCAGGAGATGCGGATTTTAAAATTTTGAAGAATTCTGTCCTCAAGGTGAGTTGCATCCAGCTATAGAACTTTTTGGCTGTCAGGCAGGATTTTGAAGCTGTTGTACTTCATTTTGAAAGAGGTAAATCAAAAAATTGTTTTGATAGAAAGGAAAAATATACTTATGAAGGTCTTCACAAAAAAATAACATCTATGGAATTTATTTTCGATCTGGGACTAATTTGCGATGCTTTGCAAGAACTGTCTGAACTAAGCTTACATCTGCAGGAGAGAAATACTGATCTTTACAAAGCCCACAGCAAGATTGAGAAACTTGTTGGTATTCTGTCCCAGGGCCTTGCTAACAGAAAGCTCTTGAGGCTGCTGCAAACCTATAGTTTAAGGGTGTTGCTTTGCATAAGAAAAACAGAATTTATGATCCACCAATCTCCCCAAATGCCTTCTATGAAAACTTAAGACTTCTCTACAGAAAAGATTACTTTCCGAAGAAGACACTGAACTGTCCAGATGTGCAAGAATTCTGGGTTCCAAGAATTGGCCAGCGAACTCAAGAGAAAATATTCTGTATGCAGAAGCAGAAATAGGCACACTGTCAAGAAGATTCCAACTGAATGAAAGGGAAACTATTCGAGCTTTCAGAGATCATGTGAAATTTAGAGAAGAAATGCGGGTTTGGAGGACTCTCAACACAATAGCTATATCTTCAAGTGACTGTGAAAGGGAATTTTCTAAATGAGCTTGATTGCGACTCCAGAAATATCAACCTTATCAGTGAAAACCATTACCTCATTACTATTCATAAGACCTGTTGGATCTCCTTTGACGGTATTTGATCGAACGCAATATGTCAAAACTTGATTGTTACAAGGGGGATGATGACATGTCAAAAATTTGGAAATTGCTTTGAATTCAGTTTAAGTCGGTTTCAATGAACATTGCATGCTTTCTTAAATGTTCAGTAAACTCGATGTTCTTCTATAGTTTCTCTCCTATGAGTTCGGCAACACTTTTTTAAGAAAAAAAACTGTATTAAACAATATATTTTAAACACATTTGCTTTATATGCCCAGAGCGAACAGGCTCACGCCTATATGTATGTTTAGACCGAGGATTAGACATAAGCGTTTACATTAATGACATTATTCAAAGCAATCACGCTGGAGCACGCGCAACGTATGAACTAGCTACAACAACACGTGGTAGTTTCAAAGACAACACTGCCACTATCGGTCACTCAGTTACGGATTAAAAGAGAGCAATTAACTGCTATATCTTCTTTCTCTCCTACTTGTTCTCATGCTCCAAATTTACACCAAATTTAGCATAAATCAAAACTAGGAAGCATAATTTGCCTTTGCATTCTTTGTCAAGATACAAAAACCACAGTCTTGCAATTCTCTGGAAATTTTTGTCACATGGACAGAAAGAGCATTTATTAATAGGTAACGTTATTTCTTAGGGTAAGGCCGCAAAGTATTAACTTCAAAAGTAAACCGTGGGTCATCGTGGCAGTTAGGCTCTTCCTCTTTTTCACACCCCCTCCCTCTAGATTACCAGCTAATGCTTGGGGTTAGAGGTCTTTAGAGGAGCAGACGACTATAAATCAGATACACCATCCAGGGATTGGAGATCACCCGAATGTCTGTTATGAACGTGAGCAGATAAATGAAATGAAATAGGCGATATAGATGATAGGAAAGCTGATGCTGGAACGGTCCGTCTAATGCATTGCGGGGGAAACCGCAGGAACCAGAGAGCACCCTCCTAGACGTCGCTTTGTCAAATATTCTATATGAGTGCAAAAGTCCTCTAACCATAAGGTAGGAACGCTCCGTGCATTTATATCTTATTTAAAATTTAGATACTGCTCTAGGGTTAGCCAGAGACAAAAACGCTTCAGGAATAAGTATATTCTAGGTGTAGTAGTTTTCATGTTATAGTCTAAAGAGCACACTCAACTAAATATCCGATTTTTGGACAAAATGTGAGTTTTGCAACTAAAGATTTGGTTTATTTCTCTGTTCAAAAGTGGTGACATTTTGAAATGTATGAGTGACATTTTAAACATGAGAGCGCAAGCTATTTTTAGTGCTAAACGCATTCCATTCAATAGTATTTCTGGGTTTGTCAAAACTACATTTCCCTTTGCAGAAAAACTTTCTTGAGGAGAAATGTTGAGTAAATTGTTATGACATTTAGAATATAGGCACTTTGAAAATCTTATGATTTGATAAAAATCAGTAAGTTGAGCGTGTATGTAGCAGTAAATTTTAAAGATATACCTTAAAATGTTTAATATTGCAGACATAGACTTTCCTGTATCTTTTGCCTATTATATACAGTAATTCGAAGGCAAAATAAATTTTAATGTAAATCGAAAATACACTAATCAAACTTAATTTAACGTGGATATTGTTCCCCAAGAAGCATTTTATCACAAACAATGAAATATTTAATTAAATTAATAAAGGGGTAGCCTATTGAGATACATAGATATCTCAAATTTTACAGATATACTACTTGTGGTAAGCTAAATGGATACAGAGAATTTGAAAACACTATCTACAAAAATACGGAATTTGGGATTTTTAGTTGACTGGCCTTAAAAGTCTAAAGAAAAAGAAACAAAGAAACACAATTCGATTACACTATTGCGAGAGCCATTTCTAAGTCTACCACTGGGTATACATTTGCGTCTTATAAGGCGTTTGAAGGTAAATATTTCCCTCTATCATATTATACCTACGCTCAACAGTGTTGTTTTCATTGTCGGCTAGAGGGAGTGTATCGCTATTTTCGAAATGCAAACCCTGAGAACTTCTCGTACATCCCAATTCCCTCCCGCATTTTCTTGACGTCAGTCTGAGTTCATTTCTACATGGTCGATCTGCCCGCTGGTTATACGGAGTTCAAGGAGACCCAATACATTCCTGCCTTAAATTTTAGCCTACATAAATTCGTCAACTGATCATATGATAGTTTACACACAACTTATTTTTCATTCTTTCACAAGAAAGAGGTACACATTTTTAGGAAACTAACAAGCTGAATATCAAAAGCTACGCTGTTAAAAAGCGAGTAACATGAAAATAATTTAGGAAACAATTTTTTTTCTGTGCGTGTGCGTGTTTCATTCATACAGCCTCCTCTAACATGGATGATCATATTGGTGACCTTGCTTAAGAAACAGCTATGGACTGTAAGTTCTTGAACATTGGTTTTTAATCATTTTATTTTCTTCAAACAGACGCACATTCACTCTCACATACATATTTTCAGACTCTTTGGGAGAAAAGAATATCAGCGCCCCATCCGGGAATCGAACCCGGGACTTCAGAGAAGCTTTACTGAAGGAGGAAAGGATAAAAGAAAAAGGAAGCAAGGATGGCAGAGAGTTCATATCTGTCGTTACGTGATCGAAGCCTTGGGCTTTGTTAGAGCTTAAAATATAATAACTTACATTAGGTATTTAAGTGGCACAATCAAACCGAGTGGGATAGCTAGGACGGTGGCATCTGTGGCCACCATTTTTTAGATCTCATATTCAAACACCTTGGGCTGATCGGTCTGCCCAAAGGATTCTTTTCTCGGTTTTCATCGATCACTAGATAAATGCAGAGCTGTATAATATCTAGTCAGTCAGAATCCTCTAACCTTCCTGCGCGATGTTTTCCACTGGGCGTATGGGCACATGATCAGCACTGTTGTTGTAAACAAGGTCTCGCTTGAGTGAAGTACTGAGTTGGCAGTGATCTGGTGTGCTTCAGTTATAAAAAGTGATTTACTATTTTGTCTTGTACTTAGTCACAAAGTATTATGGCTCAGGATATTTTCTACCGCACAGCGTGTATTTATTTATGATTCGTATGTGTTAACTCAGTCAGCTCGCCAAGTGAAAATATGATTTTCAGAAAAATTGCAGAGAAAGAGTTATAGGGTCAATTTTTTTCGATTCATTATTTGACACCCGTACATACGTGAATACAATTTAACCCCCCCCCCTTTTTAGAGAAGTAACAGACATGGAATGTAATTTTGACTTCTTTCAAAAAGATTCTGCAACAGTACATACGGCCAATCTTTCGATGAAACAATTGTAAGTGTGTTTCAGGACAGAATTATTAGTAGTGATTTGTGTTTCTCTCGGTACCCCAACCCAACCCTCTGCGACAAATTAAAACATAAGTGTACAAGAGAAACCCACACACCCTGGAAGAATAAAAACAAAATATCCGCCAGGAAATTTCCAGCATTTCTCAAGGTGAACTTCGGCGAGTGATGGATAGTTTTCCTAAGGGGTGCCAAAACTATGAAAAACGACGGTGACCAGTTTCGGCATCTCTTTTCATAAAGTTGGTAAGTAAAGCTTTTAAAAGTAGTTTTAAAAATGTTATACGGTTTCATCCGTGCATTTCTATCAAAGCGGCAGACGGCAACGAGAGCCGAGGACGCGGATAGACAAAACACCGCGCAGCCGGTTCGTACTTGTTCGACTCAGTCGTTATAATGCACGAATTTTCCTAGGATTCCTATCGTCAACATATTTCATTTCCTTCTTCTCCGCCAACGTAGTAAGCACTCCTACCATGGATATACAGCTACTCAGAGTTCATTTCCTTCCCGACTGGCTATTAACCCAAGACATGGATTTGTAAGTCTTTAGGGGTTTAGGTCCAAACAGAAAGGGGGACAGTAATCGGAAATAGAATAGAAATCGGAAATAGAAGCTACAATCTGTGACTAAGAACAAAGAATTGCAGACTCACTCTCACAGTTCCCGCTGATTTGGTGTTTGTTAGTCAAGGCTTCTAATGATGGTGATATTATTATTATTCTTTTATTATTATTGTTATTATTATTATCATCATCATTACTACTACTACTTTTTAAAACTACTTTGTACATTGTTGTGTGTTAAGGCGGTCATAGGATCCATTCACGCTTTCTGAATAGCATTTTAAGTAAGGCTGATGCCGTAGTTCAATCGTTGAAGCACCTGCCTGCCCTGGGTTCGATTCACGGTTGGGATGTAGGGCTTTTTCTCGAGCCCAGATTATTCCCAGTCCTCTCTCGTCTGGAAGTATGAACGCGAGAGTGACTGTGTGAAAACTGATGATCAAATTAAAAATATATAGAAACCCAAGGATATCAGTACACTAGTTAACACCACTGCCGATAGACAGTATGTTCTAAAGGAAATGCCGTCGATAGAACGATGCAGTTAAAGGCGGGATATAAGAGCAACAGTAAAAAAGTGCACGCAAAGAGTGAATCATTTTGAGACATTTTGCAATGCACACCTGCCGAAATAATAATAATAGTAATAATAACAATAATAACAACAACATATTCTTGATAACAACACATCCGCCCTACAGTGCACATTCGCAGTGTGTACGAACATCAGTAAGCATGTCTTATAGTCAAGAATTGTAGACGCAAAATATTGATTTCCTATATTTGTTTCGTGGATGGATATTAAAATGGGAATGTACTCGTTAGCTTAGATTTAATACTAGATTTTTTAGCATGTTTATTGATTATCATCACTGTAACAACATTATTTATGTATAATGCGCCCCGAGATAGAGAAAAGCACTTGTTTTTTATGAAATGTTTGTCAACGATCTGCAAATGATAAATGTGGCTTACGCTTAGTGGAGAAGTATTTTACATTAAAAGGATAGCACACATAATGTAATTTTCTTACTTTTAATTTCACAATTGAAACTGCATTTAACAGAACCAAACTGTAACTCTGATATCTAAAAATATTGAGCCAACTAGGAAGAATTTTATTTAAGCTTAAATTGAATTGCTTATGAATGTATTCAAGTATTATAGAATACTTGTTCTGTGGGGTCCTTTTTACACTCTTTTTGACAGCGGAGGAGCAATGAAATATCTACTTATCGCCACTTTTCAGCCAAATGGTAGCATATGGAAATATACAGTACCGTCGTTTTGTGCTCCACATATGCGTGGCGGGTTATTCTGCAGTGACCTGGGCATTCGTCCACCAAACAGCAAAGGCAAAAGAGGTGTTCCGGACTAACGTTATCAGCTGTGTTTCAGTCGCTGCTTATTGTAGTGTTATATATAGTTTGAGCAAGCAGCTTAAACATGAAAGCTGTTTCCTAACAATGCGTTATATGTGATTTGCTCAACAGTGTTATCTTCTTATTGGTACACGAAATACCTACCAACAAATGCACGCTTGAACAGAAAAATGTTATGTATGATACATGTATACAAATCGAATCATGTAGATAGGCGTATGGACAATTTCAATTTGCAAATAAAAGGTGTCATTTCAGTTCAGTATTTATGGTATCATGACATGAAATGAAAGTTCTCACTTCTCCGCCATTGGGGTACAGAAATACACAGATTTTGAAGTTGCAGAGGCTTTCTCCTACTGTGGCGTTTAGGTACATTATTATAGCAAAAATATGTCTCTCAGAAGTTGTTATATGCGCGCACCTTCGATATGTTATTGCTTTTGATCCCCAACTCTGCCCCTATAATAAATATCTGTTCTTAATAGTTTCCTCTCTTCATACGGGGATTAACCAATTTTGCTACTTAAATATTTCCCATAAATGTCTTAATTTTTTGGATTATATCAAATTGCTTGTGTTTCAATAATTGATTTGGAATATTGCAGCATTATAATTACCGTAAAAAGTGCAAAACATACTTAAAAGTATCAAGTCTTTCAGTTAAAAAGTTATTCACCCAAAACATTTTATCTAAACTTAAAGCAAACAAAAACAGACATAAAGCGGAAATTCATAATGCAAACTTATGTGGTCATTTGACAATATTTTCTTAACATTAACAGTTAGCTGAATGTTTAAGTTGATTATTAAAATCTGCAAAACAAAATCTGTACAGTGTTGCAGCAGCAATTTCAGCTTTCAATCTTCAAATCCTAGAAAAGTGTGACTGTTATTGTTTGAATTTTTCCAGCTTACATTTTGCATAGGTTTCTGACAAATATTATAGTACCTTCGGTTGTAGAATAAATGGTTTCCCCAAATTCCTGTCTATGCGACTCAATTAAAAACACTTTTTTTCCACACGTAAGACATTGATAAGTCTAGAAACTATGTTACAGTGCGAATAGGGAATACGTAAGTCACTTAGAATCACAGCCGCAGTAGCCGTTATTGTTTTTTTCATATAATCTATCGCGTGTATCATACTTGGTGACTCGCGGAAGAAAGTTTTACTACAATTGCACTATGTGAAATAAGAAAACACAGACTTGAGCAGAGACTTCCATTAATGCACCTGCAATAATATATTACCCACATCATCAGTGCATAACGAAATATACTTACTTTCAGTAGCAGTACATGAAGACAAGTTTCGAGGAACAAGTTGGACAATAAAAAGTAAAGAAATGTGATAAAATCTTTAGAGATAATACTTTTAAAGTTGCTGAAAAGTGTTTTTTATACGGTAGACATTTATAAGTTCCTAATTTTTGATAAATCGCAAAGTTTACGGAAGTTGATACTGATAATTAAACATTAAGCCTGGATATATAGTTGTTACTGTGTTACTTTCTCTTTGCATGATGATCACAGGATGAGAAATATAACGCTTTGAGCAGTCAGCTGCCGACTGTGGTATGTTGAAGTATATTAGCACCGAAATGACTGGATTTGCGGTGGAATAAGTCGCGCAGGGGCGCCTTTTTTCCGGGTTCTCCGGTTTCTCCCGCCATCGCAATCCACCGGTGTTTCATATGTCATCAGTGTGATCGCGGGCGTTAAACACTAAAAAAAAAAAAAGAAAAAAAAGAAAAACGAAAAAACAAAAAAACAAAACAAGGACTGCGGGAATCACATAGCTTAATATTGAGTTATGATATCCTTAGAAACAAATATTAAGGCAAACTTACTCTACATAATGTATTTATTCTTTCTAAAGGTTTGATAGATTTGACGGTAGATGATTCAAGTACCACGTGTACTAAGCAATTGGATAACCAGTGTATTATATACGTAAAATGAAACCAAACACCCTACGCTAGATAAAACAAAATTTAGGTACACCATAATACGGCAGTAATAGAAAGTAAGGATTTCAAACCAATTTTAACAACGAAACACACAGAGGGGATGAAGCGGTGACAAGGCATAAATATGGTTACTTAGGTGATAACGGAAAAGGTATCATGGCCATCAGTCTGAGAGCAGGCAATGGATTTAAGAGTAGAGTTGACAAGTAATTCTTTTGGGTGTAAATAATGAATTTTCTTTTGTTGCAGGCTGCCTGTTACAGTGTTATTAAGTGTCAAGGGGAAGACCATCGCCGTCAGGATGTCGGGTCCCCTGTAGATTGCATTAATTTTTACCTGAGGGACCGAAAAAGTTACTGTATTTCCAAATCAGCAAATAGTAAGTATGTCCCATGATGGCAATGTACTAGCCATTGTAGTTGATATGATTTGCATAGTAAAATTGCAAAACTCACTCTATATTAAGCATGTTGCACATTACATGTTTTATGTCGCCATTTCATTACTGGCGTCAAACTCGATCGATATGTTACATTACACTTATTGTTGCTGTACTTATTATTATCATTATTATTATTATTATTATTATTATTATTATTATTATTATTATTATTATTATTATTAGAGGAAAGTGCCCAAAACCGGACTACCACCCCTAAAGTGGCCCCCGGTCTCTGTGGCTCTGTATACTCCTGAACTCTAACTGAACCAAGTTTGAAGAGTCGCCTAGGCTTCTACCACTCTGTTGCGTAACGTACACGTCGCCCGCTTCACTTGTTTCTTATCAGTCCGCCATTACGTGTTTTGAGAATGGAAAAAGATTTTACATTGTGCTATACTCTTCGTCATTTCTCCTAGATATTGGCAGGTAAGCCTTTAAACCTATATATATTCTTAAATGATAAGGCTTAAGGTTAATGTTTATCAGTAAAACATTTCATTTATATGTTTAGTTAGAATATTATTGGGTTAATAATATGTAAACTATAGTCGCGCAAAACGGACCACCTTCGGTTGCCTAAACTGGACCCCTTAGCTTTTTAGGCTTAAAGTCTACCTTTATTTGCACAAACCTTTATTCTCTTAAAATTCTGTTGCACATTCCAATAGGATAATGAGGAAGGTTGATCAAAGAAAGCGTAGCCCGTCTAAAATGACTAAAGCAATTGACACAGTTCGGAAAAACATGAAGAGTTGGAAGAAAGCCAGGAAGCACTTTAACGTTCCGAAAACAACACTAATGAGATTGTCTGACATGAAGTATGGTACACCTGAAGAAGCAGCAAAAACAAAAAGAGACAGACCTATAGTTTTGGTTAAAAGTCTTAAATAAGAGCTGGTTCGCTATTGTCTTGCCACTGAAGCTTCATTTTTTGGGCTTACTCGTAATGACTGGAGAAGAATGGTTGTACAATTGGCAGAAAGAAATAACATTGAACATCCTTTCAAAGACGAAATTGCAGGGAAAAAGTGGGTTAGTCTTTTCCTTAAACGCCACAAAACCAAACTATTAGAAAGGAAGCCTACTATTGCAGGGCTCTTAGTTTCAGCAAAGAAAACAGATGAATTCTATAACATTCTGGCAGATGTTTATGAGAAAGTCAAGTTCACTCCTGACAGAATTTACAACGTTGATGAAAGCGGCATAACTGTGGTTCAATCCAAAGTATCATAAGTAATAGGCCTTAAGGGTAAATGACAGATAGCTGCCTTGATATCAGGAGATCGTGGCACCCTTATAACGATTCTTGCTTGTATGAATGCTAGTGGCTCATTCGTCCCACCTTTAGTAGTTTTTCCTAGGGAAAATATGAGTGAACAGTTGAAAAAAGGGGCTCCACCAGGAAACGTTTTTGCAGCGCACCCTTCAGGGTGGATACGAATCTACTCTTTCACTCAGTGGTTTCGACACTTCATCGAGTTTACTAATTCTACAAAGGAAAAGCCTGTACTGTTGATCTTAGATGGCCATTTTAGCCTCACACAGATTATTGCTCTGATCGATTTGGCAAAAACAAGTAATGTAACCATTGTGCCGCCCCCCCCCCCCACACAAAGTACAGCCTTTGGACAAGACGTTCATTGGCCCTCTTAAAGTTTACTACAGCGAGGAAATCAGACAGTGGTTAAGACACAATGAGCGTGCTGTCGGTGCTTTTGATGTAATGGAACGGTTTGGCAAAGCCTATATTAGATTCCTAATAGCTCAAATGGCAATCAATGGGTTTAAAACAACAGGCTATAGCCATTGAACAACAAGCTGTTCTTAGATGCCGAATACATTGAAGAGGGAAACATAAAACGAGATTCATCTTTCTATGAGTCTCTGATAAATAAACAAACATCACGAAATCAGAGCTTTTCAGAGAGAAGAATGTAATTCGGACAAACTCAACTTATTGCAGAGTTTGACCCAAGTCAACCATCAACATCTGCAGCAGGTCAGGGTGTTTCTCTGCCAGAAGCTACGCTTGAGGATCCCAAGGGTTCCACATCTTCTAGGATAAGCCCGTTTGATACTAACCCCATTCCAAAAATCAAAAAGACGACCTCGAATAGGCGACGAAAGTTTTGCAGTTCCACGGTCATCACTTCCATACCTTAAAACGCAATTGGCTGAAGATAAAAAAGCACAAGAAGCCACTGAAGCTGAACATCAAGCACGGAGTCATGCTAAAGGATGCAAAAGTAATCGTGACCGAAGACGCGGTTCAGCATTAAGGTCTTCCAGAAAAGGGAAAGAGCTCGTAAAAAAGCGTCTAAATTTCGAGAGTAACGTGAAAGAATCAACAATGAAGATGAAATCAACGTGTTCTCTGGATCATCTGAATTGGATTTCCTTCCGGCAGTTTCCTCATTCAAAGATGATGACGCATGGCGTATGTTTTGTGGCAGGACATTTTCGGAGGATTCTAAAGGGGAACTTTGGGTCTTGTGCGTTATATGCTCGCTGTGGGCCCATGTAGATTGTGCTGGGGCTGATAAGGAAGTTTACATCTGCGATTTTTGTCGCTATATTATTCAATTTTGCTATTCATTTCTGTACTTGTTGAATACATTCTGTATTTTCTTTTAAACCAAAACCTGTAATTGTAATGTTATATTTATATTTTCAAACTAGATTGTGTTTACTGTGATTTTATACCGGTGTGTAAGTTTGTTTAGTGATATTTTCAATATTGTAACAAGGGGTCCGGTTTCCGCAACTATTTTTCAAGTCGCCAAAGCGTACGGTTTTTGAAAATAATTTTCCATACAAAGTTTTAATTATATTGTCCAAAAGTAAGATGTAAAAGGTGCATAGTATTACAAAATAAATTTGACATGTTTTTGAAGTATAATATTTTATTATTTTCTATGTTTATAAATAGAAAAACAAAATGGGGATCCACTTTTGGGCACTTTCCTCTATTATTATTATTATTACTATTATTATTATTATTATTATTAATAATAATAATAATAATAATAATAATATTATAATCGCGTAGTCTTGAAATTTGTCGCACTTAACAGCTTTCAACATAATACTACATAGAATCATGTTGACTTTTCTGGAAAACTTAGTGCTGTTATCATACTTCATCTGTCATTAAAATTAGATTTATTATTACCATTATTATTATTATTGTTATTATTATTATTATTATTATTATTATTATCATCTGTTGTTTATTCATGAACATATAGGTTTAAAGTACAGCATGCGTTAACCGTTTTCAATGTTCAAATATGGCTAATTATTATAATGTCTGCATGTTATCTTATTGCTGCTATCATATTTTGTCTCTTATTATAGTTAAAATTATTATCTACTCCATTAATTTTTATTTATTATTATCTAATCTTAAAGCAGGGTACCCGTTAACAGTTTTCAATGTCCAAGTACCTTTAATCATACAAATTTCTAAATATGAACTCTTTGCAGCTGTCATATTTTGTCTGACTTTAAAATTATTTTTGCAGTTATTAATTGTTTGTTAATATTTAAATCTAAATGAAGTAATCTTTTAACGACTTTCAATGTTATATGACACCAAATCATAACGGGTTTCCTGGCGAATTGATTCATGCATTCTTACTTCATTTATAAAGTGGCCTTTATAATAATAATCATAATAATAATAATAATAACAACAATAATATGAATAGTAAGAATAGCTTTATTATTATTATTATTATTATTATTATTATTATTATTCAGCTACTAATTAACATGTAAGCTTAATATTGCAAAGCATCTTAATGGTTTCAATGAACCAGTGCACTTAATCACAGTAGTTTCTTTATAAGGACACACTGCTGAAGTCATATTTCATCTTATAGTAGGTGATACAGCCGCCCCTTAGTTTTTTCGAAGGTAGGCCATTCATTAAAGAGCATGAGTGACGTAGTCCAATTTTGCGCATACTTTAACGTATTGCTTGACGCTCTTAGAGAGAGGAATGCGCAAAATTCAGAGCAACGACGGTTTAGGGGCATAACATACTCCTTACTAAAGTTCACCTCAAAAACATACGACTCGTTTACTGAGAGAGAATTCCGGTTTGCAGCCGTTTTACAAATTCTTTATTAGGGTGTACATAAAAGCGTAGTTCAGTAAACGCCTCTGAAAAAATGGACTTATCATATCAGTACACTACCATAGTGAGCTAAAAAGAAAATGGTGGAAACTTGTGCTTAGAACAGGGGCTGGCTGCCAAACACGCCTCATTCACCATGGACCCATACAGTCAAAACGGACATATTATTTAACAACGGTTTATTTAATTTTTTGCATGAACTACGTCTCTTGAATCTCAAATAATTTGCATATTAACTTTTGCCACCTAAGTAATGATATTAAAACGCCCAGCACAGGATTAAAACGGTCTTAAAAGGCTAAATCAACCACGAAAACACGCGAGGTGGAAATGGCGTAGCGCATGGCGTATATGTCGTACTATTGTGTGCGGAATGTACGATCACTCGAGTCTCGAAATAGCTGCGTAAGATTATGAGGTATCCTGTGCACTATCACCAGTAACACAGTTTTGAGTCTCAACACTGTACACATATATATTATTGTTCACAAAACTTTGGAACCAAATTTAGAGTAATCTAACTTTGAAGCCCCTGTGAGATCAGGTAATCATAAGTTACATCGTTATTGGTTGGCTGTAGTTTGTATGGGTAGAATACACTTAATGACGTCTGTCCCATTGGACTGGCATGATGCAGTGTGTTATTATGAATGCCGACCCTCTTCAGTCTCCACACGTATGCTGTTGCACGATATTTTGTGCCAGTCTTTCATTATGTATCCGACAGACGAGTGAGTAGATGTGCTTTTGATCTACGGAGAAGCAAGAACAAATGGACAAGCGGCTCAGCAACTATACCGGGAGAGATATCCGAATAGACGACACCAACAGCAAACACCTTTCGGAATGTTGAAAGGCGTCTGCGTGTAACAGCGTCACTTGCGAGAATGCCTCCTGTTAGACACACACCAGCAAAATCGGGTATTGATGCAGAAGCTGTTTTGAACACCATTCAGAACAATCCACAAACTAGTACTCGGGCAGTTGCTCAGGAGTTGAACAACAGCCAGTCTTGTGCAGTGCGAATATTGAACACTAATAAGTTTCATCCTTCACGGGAGAGATTTCGAAGCTCGAGTGACCTTTTGTGAATGGTTACTGGAGCGAGTAGCAAACGATGTAGGATTCGTATCCAAAATCCTGTTTTCAGAAGATTCAAGATTCCACAACAATGGAGCCGTAAATTGCCATAATATGCACTATTGGTGTGCTGATAATCCTCATTGGGTAAGGGAGGCAGCATTCCAAGAGCAGTGGGGAGTGAATGTCTGGTGAGTAATCTTGGGAAACCACCTTGTTGGACCATTCTTATTCGAGGGGCATCTAACAGGAACACGCTACCTGTAATTCCTCCGTAATGAACTACCCTTATTGTTAGAGAATGTGCCACAGCAGGAGCGAATGGCGATGTGGATTCAACACCATGGCGCTTCTCCGCATCGGTCGAGGATCGTCTACAATAATTTGAATGCCGCATTTCCTGGTCATTGGATAGGAAGCCGAGGACCAGTATCCTGGTCTGCCAGATCACCTGATCTAACATCCTTTGATTTCTTCCTCTGGGTTTTTTTAAAAGAAGGCGTTTATGCAGCGGAGCTAGACAATCCCGAAACCCTTCGCCAGCGCTTTACAGTACCCTGTAGATCTGTTCAGCCCGCCATGCTACACCGAGCCAAAGATTCCATTCAACAGCGTGCCCAGGCGTGCATTACCCAAGAATGTCACCAATTCGAGCACTTGATTCGTTAGAGAAGTATTGTTCCAGGGTAGATACAGGGTCGTTCCAGAACCACAAAATATACCAGTATGAAACTATATTTCTAATGGCACAATAATTCTATGTCTACAAACGTGTGTTTATCTTCCATGTTAAATTCTGATTATGTAATTTCCTTGAAATGTGTATCTAGGTATAAATTATCCTTATTTGAATTGCAACTCCTATAGTGATGTTTAAATAACTACCTACTTGTAGCTCACAAACAAAGAAACTACAAAAAATACCATAAAATAAATAAAGAAATTAAAATGAAAATAATAACCGCTTTCAAATTAGTAATTGTAATTTGTGAACATTGCATGGTAAAAATGATTAGTACACATAGCGGATTCGAACCATCTTCACAACAAACAGATCACTTCAGATGCAAGTGTTCGTTCCAACTGAGCTACCTAGTAACTTCAGAGATCAACATTCCGTTTAACATGTATTCGCTGGTCCCAGTGAACCTTTGCAGCGGTGCAAACATTAGTTGTCTAATTAACATCATGTTAAATACGTGGATAGAACCTAGTGATGGGGTCGATGTTTTTGATGTTGGAGAATGTAATACGGATTGCATAAAACTTTAGAATAAGGGACAGCTGACTCACCTGGTATAGTATTTTCAAACATTTCAAGCAATTGGACTATTCAACAGCAACTCTTGTCCATGTATCTTTTCATTTACACACACCATGTATCAAGTACGCTATTGTCACGAGCAATTCTAGCTTACAGAAAGAATAATTCAGATAATTAGTTCCATATAATTATTTTCCACTAGTTAATTAACGTAACAAGCACATAGTGTGTACCATTAAGGAAATAAGAGAATAAGGAAGGAGGCGAGGATGTATACTTTCCTATTAATATTCCAGAGACTTTTGGGATTCACACTCGCATCCAAACAATCACACACTCGTGCCCACACAACATACACACATCTTGTACATGCATATAGACACATAATACACTCATATATGCGCATTACATTGGCTAACATACACACAAACATGCACACATGCATATTCACACACACACTCATACATCACTCGCAAAAATGCACACATATAATCACACGCACATTCACTCACGCATGCATGCACAAGCACAAAAATGGCGAAACTGTGATATACCGAGAGCGTAAAGCACCCTAGCATATCTCTCACGCCAATACATTGCACAATCACCAGAGCTTGGCGTCGACAGCAACTGTTTCCATTCGTACATCCCTATCTTTGATCGTCCCTCGCTTAGGTGAGAAAAGAAAGAAAGAAAAAAAAAAACCTGACAAGGTGTGGGTGGCCCGACCAGTTCCAATTCCTTAATTAAACCCTCAGTCTATTACTCAAAAACAAGCGCCAATACCAAACTTAGTGAAGAACAACAAGTCATGTGGACTAAGGAAAATGGAAAGCTCAGGGATTGATACTCTCTACTGCTTGCTAACACTGTCGCATTTTTCAATGGTTGCACAAGTTTTTGGATGCTGTGTTTACAGGACTGTACAAAGCCTTAACATTTTAGGCTTAAACACTAAAGGCATTATGCTCTTCTATATTACATTGCTATTGGTTTTAACGATCATGAAAGGTTTGTGGTTCGATTTCCCGTTTCTTCTGCTTATCCATGTTTAAACTTAGGAAGAGCATTCTGATAAACTCCCACTACACATGTTTAGTACATCTTATGACCGACCTTTTTAGGAATTCGTTGCATGAAACCTATTTATTAGGCATTAAAATTACAATTATTATCAGGTATTTATTAATTACTTGAAGTTAAAATCTTTGTACCTTTTTCTGTTGGATAGTGTCAAAACATACCTATATCATATCAGCTTTGTGCTGAGTTCATTAACACAAGATAAGTTGTACAAACTGAGGTTTTCACGGCCGGCGTCTTGAATAAAGAAAGTATTTTCCGGGCTTGTAGGTCGTGGTCCATTGGGTCTTGAAGTTCCCGACGTTTCGCCAAGGGCTGCGCTTGGCATCTTCACAGGTGATCCGGTGGCTGGTTAGAGCTCGAGTGAATTCTTGCGTGCGTGCGAGTGTGGTAGGCTCGTGGTGAGCCTAGGTGTTGTTGCTGTGTACCTACCCTGGTAAGGGTTTAACCACAGGAATGAGGTGAATGTTGAGGTTTAAATGTTGGGGTTTCGAATGTTGGTGGTAAGGAGGTAGCGCTAGATAGGCTCCTTGAGCGCTTGCATTTTTCAGGAGCAACACCCTTTCCTCTACTCCGCTGGTGTTTATTTTCAATTAATTATGTTGGTGAAATTTTGATAGACCTCTCCCAATGGGAGGGGGGAGTGCTTTGTTCAGCTATTACGCTGTTGGCTGGTTGAATTCTTGCCGTGGAGAGCGCATTTTGATACATGGCCGGTGGGCGGAGCCTGTTACTCTCTGTGCTGTGATTCGTCCGCGTGCATTTGTGGGCTTTCCTGTGTTTTGCTTTTGTTTGTGCCATTACGTTTGCTTTCCAACACAGGTATCCAGGCCTTGTTAAGGCGCATAGCTTCTTCCTTGCGATTAAAGTTATTTCCATGTTTGTACATTTCTATTGTCTCCCTCTGTAAACGGGCATGGTAGTTAACGGAGGAAGACAGAATTTCGGTACCTTTATAACTGATGTCACGTCTAAATAATAAAGAGTGTTCTGCTACTGCAGATTTTTCCATTTGTCCTAGTCTACTGTGACTTTCATGTTCTTTTAATCGTGTTGCCACACTGCGCATGATAGTGCCGTTGTAAACCTGGCCTCAGTTACAAGGAATTTTGTAAACTCCAGCGGATGAGTGACGATCACGTTTGTCTCTAGCCCATCTCAGCAAGTGTTTTATTTTCAGTGTTGGTCTGTAGACAGATACTGAAATTCTGTCTTCCTCCGTTAACTACCATGCCCGTTCACATAAGGAGGCAATAGAAATATACAAAAATGGAAACAGTTTTAATCGCAAGGAAGAAGTTAAGCGCCTTAAGCGCAAGGCCTGGATACCTGTGTTGGAAAGAAAACGTAATGGCAGAAACTAAAGCAAAACACAAGACAGGCCTCAAATGCACGCGGGCCAATCACAGCACAGAAAGTAACAGGTTCCGCCCACCGGCCATGTATAAAAACGCGTTCTCCGCGGCAAAAATTCATTCGAGCTCTGACTAGCCACCGGATCACCTGTGAAGATGCCAAGCGCAGCCCTTGGCGAAACGTCGGGAACTTCAAGACTCAATGGACCAGGGCCTACAAACCCGGAAAATACTTTATACAAGATAATATGTCTAATAGTGAAACTCTGTTTTATTAAAATATTTGTTTTTGTTTTTATTATTGATCTTCTTATTATTATAATTAATATCATCACTATTTTCGTTACCATTAAATATTATTTTCAGAATCTTTTTACGCTTTTAAAATATATAAATTAAGTTTTCTTCCTGTGACACACAATACATCAGAATGTATCTAACATTTTAATTTATCTCTAGGTTTACTATTCAGTGTTAAGAATTACTTCACGTGGCTTTACCGCTTTTCATTATACAACCACATTATCTCAATATATTTTTATGCATGAAATCATTTTATATCAGTAGATTTCATATAACATTTAATTTCTGTTTATAACTATCATCCTTCTACTAACCATTATGTGAACTTAAAAAGCAGAATCACCTTTTCAGATTTTAAGTACACTAGTACGTCATGCAATGTAATTGCTTCCTGCGGATCTGCTGATGTCAATAAGTATGTGCTAACATTAAACTTTATAATTATTAATACTCTATTACCCTTTTCACTCGATATTTTTCTGGTCATCGGTGCAAATAACTGAAATCTTAGTGCTTCTTCAGACAATCCTATTCAACAAAGCGAATTGCAGTTAAAATATATGTTTTTATTTCCTAATACTTCAATAATTTTTCATTGACCTTCTTTCGTCTGTCACATTGCTTAAAAAAACTACAAAGGTGTTATCGTCTGAAATAAAAAGTATTTAAGGCATCCTATCACAAAAACAGTCCCGTTTACTTCGTTAATACATCCTTTAAAAGCATAGCTACCAGCTTTAACATACCACCCGTCCCACCTCATGTTACCGGTGACGAACGCTCTCACTAACTGTTACGTCTTATACATGACAAGTGCTGTGGAAAATTAGTGGTCATTAAACCAGTAATCGGGTACAGTGGTGTGTTAAACGAACGTGTTTACTCATCGTGTACGATGGCTCATTGTAGCAGTACTGACATTACATAGAGCTGCCGAAGCTATAGGGGAGCGAGGCAGGGTTGTATTTTATCTCCCTTGCTATTTAATCTCTTTGTTGATGATATTACTGATACGATGATAGCAGAGAATATTTAAGCACCAGTAGTAGCGGATTTGCAGATCCCAACACTTTTATACGCAGACGATTTAGTATTGTGCTCTACGACAGTAAACGGGTTGCAACGAGGACTGGACAAACTTAAGAACTATTGCGATGAATGGCTACTTACAGTTAATGTGAATAAGACTAAGGCAATGACTTTCAAAAAGGGTTGTGTTTATAGAAGGGAGGAGACTTGGACATATGCAGGACAGATACTGGACAATGTTAAATCTTTTGTGTACTTAGGACTCACATTTCCAATGAACGGAAAATGGACAAAACACATTGACATTACGAAGCACAAGGCAAAGGTGAAAGCGGCGGAAGCTCTCCGGATACGCTGCAGAATTCCGAATATCTCCATAACCTTAATGGAAACTGTATACGCAGCGACAGTTAGATCCACGTTGACATACGGAGGAGAAATATGGGGGTGGGAACAAACAGGGAATCTGGATCAAGTGAGGACCCAATTTTTGAAAGGAATTCTGGGTGTAGGGAGGGGTACGACAAACTGCGGAATAATGAGGGAATTCGGGGTGCATAGTGAAACGATAGAGTGCAAAATCAGAGCAGTTAAATATTGGATGAGAATCGTTCACGGAAACCAATCTCTAATTAGGGCAGTCTGTTACCGTGAACAGTTGCGAATGGAAGGTAATGTGACGTGGGCATCAAAATTAAAGAAAGGGTAGGAAACCATTGGGATGGGAGACATTTGGATGGCGGGGCAGAAAAACAGGCGAAGTATTTGGAGAAAAATTAAGAAACGTCTCTGTGATATTGACAGACAGCAAATAATTGCGCAATGCACAGAGAAGGTGTCATTAGAAGTACAGTCTGGGCTGAAATTGGAGTGGGGTATGGAGCAATACATCAAAACAGGTACCAAACTCATTACAGAGTGGCTCGCGTGGATTAGACTAGGAGCATGGAGGAGCACGAAAATTTCTGACGAGAATGGTACGAGAATCTGTCCCATTTGCGAGGAGGAAGAGTCGTGGACTCACATCTTGGCAAGATGTAGGGGTACAGAGGAATGGCGGGAAAAATATTTGCCGCGATTTTTTACCACTGCGAATGTAGGGATAGAAGCATGTTGGACGCTACTGGCAGGCACGGAAAACATGGACGGGCTAGGTAAATTTATACTTAAGGCAAGACAGCTGAGATCTGAGGAGGCTGCCAATAGAGAAGGGGGGGGGGAATAAGATCAACTAAACAAAAGTGACTACATTGCTCTACATACATATATATTATGTCATACTTAGGTCACTGTTGTGCTAGGGTTGTATATATTATGTGTATATATGTCTTTTAAGTGTAATTATCTATTATAAGAGGGTGCATTTATGAAGGTGTACTCTGTGCTGTAAATTTAAATTGCTGTATTTGAATATCTTTGTATCTTTATTTTCGGATCCACTCTTAATTTTTATTGTTGTTTAATATTGCTTTTGACTGTGTATTTCCTTTGTCTTTTTATTTTCGTGTTTACTCTTTTTAATTCTTTGTTGTGGTTGTTGTTTTAATATTGCTTGTAATGTGTATTACAAAAGCACGTACGGTCTGTGGAACCGTGCGTCTGTTGAAATTCTTTGTATGATATTGCTATGTTAATAAATACACTTATTCATTCATTCATACATAGGTGAGTTATAATAAATCCAGTGTTATTGATATAAATGGAGCATCAACATAAATGTCCTCTGTTTATAACATTACGTGATGAACTGTACCATGCGCTCAATCCACGTAACCCCCCGCGACCCCTCCCTAGTCAACATTCGTCAGGCAATAGCAACGCTAGAGACACCGATATCAACGGTAGCCTGAGCTGAAACATATAATACATTCCAGCTCAGAGCAGGCTAATTTTAGATAGCAAAGCACAATTTCAGACATCTAATGATTACAAAACAATAAGTAATACATATACAGTACATTTAGCACACTATCAAAAATTCAGGAGGCCCATTACAGAGAGGGACCAAGCGCTAGAATTGAGTAACAAAGGGAGACACATTCTAGCACATACACCCACACACTCATTGAGACAAAGAGAGAGAAAAAAGATACACAGAGGGAGAGAGAAAGACAGAGAGAGAGAGAGAGAGAGAAAGAGGGAGCGAAAGAAAGAAAAAGTACGAGGCTTTGTGAAAAATCGGAGCATCGGCATTTTCCAGGCACACAACTCATGACTTCTCTTAAGTATTATGGAAAACTTGAAAGTTTTTCACTGGTCTGAAAGATTTAAAAGGAAAATTTCAGAGACATGGAGAGCTTTAACCCACAGACAAATTTTAAGCATACAATGCAAAATACTCTTAAAAATAAATACGGGTCTTCAGATTTCACATTTTCAATCACTTTTTGTGACAAGACGCTGCCGCGTTTTCCCCAATATTGTCGCGAACAAGGCTCTGCGACGTGGGAGGTTAACTATTTGAGGGTGGAAAAATGAAGACAGATAGTAGAGCAATGATAGCAACGGGACCTGCATAAGCTAATATAGTGAGTAATATTACATAATTTGTTGGTTGCGAATGTTTGATTTACAAAGGTGGGGGATTGCAATCTATTCCATTAACCCAGGTCAATATCATTCTGATTATGGGGTTACTGACACAGAGCCTTACCTTAAGAAATATATGGTGTGTCTGGGCGAAGTGAGAGTTGAAGTGGTCGAAGTGGTTGCCGGTTGAGACCGAAGCGACGCCCCAAGACGCACGAATGAAGCAGAGGTTGCCCAACGGTCAAGACAAGACCTGGTGTTCGGGTCTGCAGTCACTTAAATAGATTTAACGGCGTCCCGGAAGGGCATTCCAACATGATGGCCGTTCATATGGAGAACCAACGCCCTGATAGTGGGTAGTCTTAGTCAATCAGCATCCAATATTTAAATGTACTAGAATATCCCGTGTGACGTCCAAGAACAAATGTTCACGTAGTGCAACGGGTGTTGGTGTCATCGAAAGATCCACTAGGATTGCTATCGGAAGAAGCTAGTCACTTCCATCCTGTTACTTAGTCAGCTTATAACAAAGCTGGCATTTTTCCAAGAATATGCAAGAGTCAAATCATAATGAATTCAGATTAATTAATTATTAATAATAAAATATTACAAACAATATAGATTAAACTCTCGCCAATGACACGTTTGACAATATCACCCCAATCAAAAACAGCTAAGGAGTAAGCTAGATCGCACATTGGCTCCAGATTTCCTGACGTCATCTTTATTACCTTAAAAGTATATAAAAGAGAACGTGCACGAGCCAATCTGTTTGATATAGATATACTAGCGAAGGAATTGCATAAGAAATTGATTCTTCTTATAAAAGCATCTGCACCTCTTATCGGGAATTAACCAACACAAGGTATGTTATTATTTACATTTCGTTTCCCTATAGAAAGTTTATAAAAGGTTTTAACATTTCCAGCCTAAAATTAATATGTGATAGCTCTATCGTCAGAAAAGCGATACCTTGAGAATATATGTTTAGACAAGAATTCCAAATCCTCCCTGAGAAATTCATTTAAGATTCCTAAACATCAGATCGCCCTGAAGACATGCCACCACGGGAATCCAACTGCCCCTCTAACGGAATTTCCATATGCAAATAAACGCTAGGGATTGGTCAGGTTTCTTCAAGCATAGGGATGGGTTTCAACAGGCACATTCACACATATGATCCCCACTAATCATTAAAGACAATTAATTTACATGTAAGTTTTCCTCTTTTTCTTTTAGTGTTTTTTGTTTATAACGGGTAAAACATAGGTGCTTTATTATTTCTTAAATCCATTATTTTTTTTCCTTCCAGGCAAAATGGTTGAATGTCAGGAACAGTCAGAACTCCCAGAAGAAAACTAGTGGATATGAACTCATTGAAAGCTGGAGCTTAAAGGTGTAAGTTAACATGATACATTTAGCAATTTTGTGAATGGCATTCAACCCCCACCGTTGAAATCATTTGAAAACATGCGTTCAAGAAAATATTCAAGCAAACATGTGAAAAGTAACACGTTTCTAAACAGCCCACAGGTCGGGATGACATAAAATGATCAAGAATCGCTCGATTTTGCCTACTCTATCATAAACTAACCTAAGCATCTAATCACATATTTGTGGAATTTTCATCATGTCAACTTAACACCTAATTAACTACATAAATTTATTAGTACATTTATTATGTAAATTGCTTACATCAATTAAATATACCAATTTATTACTCCAATTAATTGTGTCGTTTGATGGCCTCCACCCTATTTACATTACATATCACATAAATAACAATGACGAAGAGTTTGTCCTAACCGATGCTATTAGTGATTGCTTAATTTTTATTAGCACGAGAACAGATTACGCAAGCATTTTGCACAGAAACGTTAGGAGGGTACATGGATGTACAAGTCGCCCTTCGTGGCGTAATAGTTACCATGCTAACTTCTTATACCCAAGGTCACGGGTTCAAACCTGGCGGAGGACAATGGATTTTTTCGGGAGTAAAGTTCCTTAGCATGTCTTCCTTAGGGAAGTAAAGCCGTGGGTCCGTGTCGTAGATTTACGGTACGTAAAAGAACCTCAAGCCTGAGAGAGAAGCCTCTGAGCCAAATTAAGTGGTCTTTCACGCCCAGTATAGAATGGGATAAAACGGCGTTTCATTTCTTTTATGGATGCATTTAGGCAATAAAGAACACTATTTAGCTTGGAAAACACATTGTTATAGTAGAAATATTATATGAAACATTAGCGTCATTCAGACACATTTGAATCACTTTACCACAGCAGAATATTTAAGCTGCTGTATAAACAATCCGATTTATTTTTAGTGATCTCTTTGTCGGCTTCTCATGAGTGCATTAACAGTTTTAATGGATTAACCAGCAAATTTGCACTCTTAACTGAGAAGATCGGTACGCATTATGCTTAGGGCTGCCAAAAAGCAGACACTCTAATTCATCGAAATCTCCATTGCCTTTATTACATTCAGAGGCTGCGATAACAGCATTTCCATTGAGTACACATACATCTTTATACAAGGAAAATGCTATTTGAGAGTCATCTCATAAATGAGATATATCACCAAGCGATGGCATTACACATTCAGGTTCAGGAAAGCAAATCTCATTATGCTCTTGTCCTTTATTATAGCCAATACCACGAATAGGTTTCCTGCTTTAAATACAGGTATTTCTTGTATTTATTCTACATACACAACACACAGCATATCGCCTTCTTCTATTGATAGTACTGGGAAATTTAGGCTCACCGTACGATTGATGCACAGATTTCTTTGAGGGATTTCTCATACTTAAAGGTGCTAGAAGTTTTATCCTCAAAACACCAGAGGTGTTTGATTCTCGACAAAAACCCCTGATTGTTACCATATGTCCGAAATACATTGTCGCCCTCCGTGGTGTAATGGTTACCATGCTAACTTCATATACCCAAGGTCGCGGGATCAAACTCGGCGGAGGACGATGGATTTTTTCGGGTGAAACAATCCTTAGCATGGCTTCCTTTGGAAGGGTAGTAAAGCCGTTGGTCCCATGTCGTAGATTTACGGCATGTAAAAGAACCTCAAGCCTGAAAGAGAGGCCTCTGAGCAAAATTTAGCGGTCTTTCACGCCCAATTTAAAATGGGACGCAGAGAACCACAGCAGTTAAAGAGCATAAATAACACGCCATTTACATTTTTAAATACAACATTCAGTCTTATATTGGTACTTCATCTTGGTAGTTTAAGACCTCTGCCTTTATTTCAAGAAACTGACGCACTAGATACCACATGGCAATAGTGTTTCTGGTGGAGTGCGTCATGTTTCCTGTAACCAAGGCTGCAGTTTGACGCAATTTTTCCGGTTAGAAATACTGTCAGAATATGAACGAAAATAAAGCAATAAAGGTTTGCTGTGATGGCTAAGATAAGAAGGGATTTTTGGTATTCAATTGTTTATGTGTTAGTTTAGACGTTTGAATCACATTTTTGCCAAGTTTTCTACTTAGGTTAATGTTATGTTGGATTAGGTTAGCCTTAACTGTTCTTTGATGGACATTAATCACGAATACCAAAACATTGAAGTGCTGAGAAAGGGTGATGAAATAATTATATTTTGGGACACTGAGTTTAGTGAAATAGGATATCACGATAAATTAATTTTATTGTCTGTGAGGCACATCGACTGCATTTGTTGTTATCATGTTTAATTTCAAAACCTTAAGCCAGGCAAGGTTATGTTTGTCTATTATATAGACGTTTATGCTGATCATAAGCTAACCACATTACGTATAAATATGCCATATTGAATATTTAACCTCAAGCGCCTGCCGACAACAGTAAGTTTTTGTTGTGAATCGTTCAATGCAACTGATTTGAGAATAAGCAGTCAAGCACCTCTAAACCCGAGAAAAATATCAATTTCTTATTTTTTCCAGTACCATTAATGGAAAGAAGGTATATGCTGTGTGTCATAATATAAGCAGAAGAAATTAAAGAAGTATCTCTTTTTCATCTCTTAAAACTCATCGTGGAATTTCCTATAATAAAGGAGTAGAAGGTTATGAGATATGCCCTCCTGAACATGGGTGTGTAATGACATCACATGATGATTTTTTCGATTTAAGCAAAGATTACGGATTCAGATTATCCTTGTATATTGCTTTTCTGGAGTCAATTGAAGGTAAATGAATATGGAATGTAAGTGCCTCTATCGCAATCTCTAATTGTAACAGACGCAATGCAGAAGTTCGTGTATGGCGCCTGAATAGTGGCAGCCGTGTCAATAATGCATTCAGATCATTTCTCTTTTAGAATACAAATTCGCTGGATAATTGTTAAGACTGTTAATGTTCTCAGAAGAAGCGATGTCATTCAAAAGAAATCGATTTGTACAAGAGCAGAAAAATTCTGCTGTGATAGACTGAGTAAACATTTTTTCCAAATGAGTGAATGCTTCGTAATAAATGTTATACAGAAAAACTGTATTTTCCAAGCTAAACGACGTATTGTTTATATTGTCCACATTAATGCATATTCTATGCTTATCTTACCTGTGAAATTTGTTCTTCTACCAATAAAGTTTAATTACCCAGTAATAGCATAAGTTACGGTAAAATGGAGCACATTATACTTCATTATTAATCATGCGGTATGTCATGTAAACAATGTGGAAGTCATGAAAGAGCATAAATAATTGACATAAACATTTACTAAAGAAACTGCTGTAATTAAATTACATAAGCAATTGACATAATATATTCATGTAATAAACTGAGGTAATTTGTTGATGCAAATCTGCAACCTTGAGAAACAGAGGCCTCCACTGTACTTCATGATAGTAGAATTCATTCGTCTTGATACTATTTCAATGGACTTTACACGGGGTATGCAACAATCAGCCCCTTATGACAAACATATATGGCTAGCAGATATGTATATATTATTCAGCTCGTAGGTATAGAAAATGCGGTTGTTTAATCACTCCCTAGAGCGGAGTTGTATAACCACGCGAGCTACGTATTTGCTGCAGTAATATCAAGAACATAATCCACAGATTAAAGCTAAAATGTAGCATTACAATACTTTCATAAAAATGTTTTATAAATAGGGAGTTAATTGAATATACTGTGTCAGCTACTTATAAATTAACAATATTAGATCTAAGCGGACTGCATTTCGTTGAGATAACTCCTGTTTGAGAGCAATTTTTTAAACAAAGTATCTATAGCATTCACAGGGGACATAAAAAAGGCAATGGAGTTCTTTCCCCATGGCGTTTTCCTTTATTTAATATCGGCCGAGTTCCCTCATCAGTTGTGCCCCATACCTACCCGGCCTCTATCAAAAAAGAAGAAAGTGAATGACGAAAGGGATGGCTAACTAAGCATTTTACCTTAATAATCAGAAGTCATTAGCTAGAAGTATCGCTGTCCTATTAGTTTCATACAATACTTCTGGCACTCAAATTCTAACCAATCAGCAGGGTCATTCAAGGTCAAATAACATATCTCAAAACTCACAACCGTCCTCGTGAGGGAAGAATGAAAAAGCATAGTTGCAGATGATGACCACTGAGCAAGAGAAGCATTCTGATGGACGATTGCGTCGTTAGCATCAATTTATATATGCAATTTGCTGTAATAAAGTACACTTGTGGGTCAGCGTTGGATTTTAATGCGTAACAAAAGCTTAGTAATATTATATTAAAGTATACCCAAATATCGCATAATCAGCATAATACATATAAAGTATGCAAAAATTCCTCAGTTAATTTAGGTCTTTGTGCAATCGAATGTTATATTCAGGAACTGAAACCCCTTATGTAGAACTTCAGTTTCTGCCTGCACGTGGTACTGGCCCTAAAATAGTTTAACAAATAACAGCTTGTGAAATACATATAATAATAATGGTAATAATATTATTATATTATAATATTATAATATTATTACATAATTGTAATATAATATATTATTATTATTATTTTTATTATTATTAATATGTTTCCCCTAAGCTCGAGGCGCTGACCACGTCTCACTCTCCAATACTGCACCCCATCCATGACGTCTGTAGTGGACCGAGATGGGGGACGCAGCGGCCGGGCGGTAGGCCAAGGCTCCCCGTGAGCTGTCGTGCCATGGAGTTATTATGTTTCCCTTAATAACTTTGTTTCGATACATCCGATTTTAATACATGAAACTAATGTAATTTTTCATAAAAATGTAGATGCCAATTATATTTTATTGTAATGAATTAAACAATATAGATATTTTCGAGTGTAGCAGAAATTGAATCATAAGATTATTTTTTAAAAGTAAAAAAAGTGAATTGCTTTAACTGATGGAGCCGTTAAAGAGCATGTAGCAAGTTTAAACAAGAGAAACTGTTTAAAGAAATTTAAATAACTTATGTCCCAAATTCAACAGAATATCGATATCCTAAACATAATGCACACAAGTGTAAGTATACCACTGAAAATATATTTTCAAATTTCCCAATTTATCTGTGTCTTTGAAGTTGAACCTTGATATCGGCAGGGTTCTACCTGTTTAGATATGTCAGAAAAAATTGTTTGCGCTCTTTGAATATGTAATTAGGTTCCCAAGCTACAGCTGACATTTTATCTTCAGTTAGACTTATTAACGTTTATCACTGAACATGTTATTTGCTCACAAATTCGTTGAGCCAAACATTGCAACTCATCGCCATACCTATTATGTCGAATGCAGTCTGTCATCTCATGACGTGCGGCAGAATCGGACGGAGAGAGGGAGTGGAAGTGCTGGGGAGAAATTTGAGCCGAGCCCTGGGATAGATCACGCCAAAACGATGTCGAGATTTCATTAGTTATACGTGGTTTGAGGCCTTCTGATTAGGACATATTTTTGAAGAAAGTTTCGTGAGTGTGTGTGTGAGTGAGTGAGTAAATGAGTGAGTGCATGGGTGACTTATTTTAAATTAAATTAAATTGAGTTTTATCTATGGACGCTCCTTAGCTAATGCAGCTCTCAGAGTCCCATCGTATATATGGCGTGAAAGACATTTCAATTTGTTCAGAGGCCTCATTATCAGGTTTGAGGTTCATTTATGTGCCGTAAATCTACATCACGGGACGAGGGACCTTACTTCTCTTCTGAAGGAAGCCATGCTAGGGAATTTTTATGCTTGAACAAAGCCTCTGCCGGGTTTGAACCCTCGAACTTGGGAACCACAGGTTAGCATATTACCCCTAAACCACGGAGGACGACGAGTGAGTCATGCATGCATGAGTGTGTGTGTGTCTGTGAACAATACTACTCAAAAATGAAATACCGACTAAATAAGAACGTTTTAAGAACATGCATCACACAAAAACACTTTTTACCAGAAAATGTTTCACTGTGTTTGACTTTCTCAGCGTTAGTTCTAAGGAGTTGTATTAACTTCCCGTATACCAGGTGGCCCACGCAAGCCGCCCTCTGTAATTTTATGCTTCCCACATACATTAGTACAAGAAGGGTTGCCTCGTCAATGCTGTAAAAGGGGAAGTGTACGTACCAGCGAACCATCCTTGAGCAGTGGTGCTATCTTCGTGCGTTTTTCACGTGGTTTTGCTCTGATAAGGTCACGTGACCATCAGTTCAAGTCAAGGTCTTTCAGTCAAACGGGTAACAACTGCAGTGTACTCTACGAAGACTACACAGGTATGATAATGATCCATAGGGAGACGCACCACGATGCCGCTGAGGCTTGAAGGCTGTATTCTCAACGTTTTCCAAAGAGACGTCTATCTTCTACGTATATGTTTAGACGTGTAGAGTTACGTTTAAGAACCAAGGGATCCTTCTAGTCACAATATGTCATGGAAAGAACAATCTGCGACGCACATATGGGGTATTTTGGAGCAAATCTTAGGCATTGTAAGCATAGCTTAAATTAAAATAATGCGTACATGCAATGTAGTGCAAACAATAATGTTATCTTGCTATTTCATTTTAGTTTGCATTATTATTTGTACCAATAGTAATAATAACGATAATGATGACATAATATTAACAACATAATTATTATTACCATTATTATTCATAATATGAGAGCCATTAATTCTCGACTATTAATACCTATTTCTTATCGTAATTAGGGCTAAGCAGGGCTGCGGTAGGCCTGGGGATATCGAGGTGTTCGATACAAAGGATTCTTAAAGAACGAAAATGGCATCCGTTTAAGCTGCAGCTACACCTGTAGCTATATGGAAAAGATTTCCAAAATCAGACATCGTTCTGCAGAAGTCTCTAAAATATATTAGACGTAAATATGGAGTTCATCGGGCAGATTTTATTGGCAGGTGAATGTTATTAAGCAAATGACTCTCTATAAATAGACATAATCTACATTACTGGACTCCTGAAAATCCCCACTGGTTACAACCGCATCACATGTAACCGCACTGCGGTGTTAACGTATGCTGCGGCATTCTCGGAGAGCACATCATTGGACCGGTATATTTAGCTCCCAGAATAACTAGTGAGCTGTATCTGGAGCATTTTGAGAGAACATTCCTCTTCAGTTGTCTGTGGGACATTGGTTTCAGCACAATGGCTCACCACCCCATTATTGTAGAGGAGTTAGAGAATATCTCCATAATGTGTACCCTGACGGATGATAAGTCTTGGTGATTGCATTCTACGGCCAGCGAGATTGCCTGATTTAACTCCCTTGGATTTTTTTTTATATGGATATTTCGTAGCCAGGGTTTATGAATCGGAACCACATAGTCCATATGTGTTAAAAGAAAGAATACGTCATGCTTGCGCTTCAGTACCTGCAGAATTGTTAAGAAGTCTTCATGTTAATCCTGAGAGTAGCTTACATCATGGATCCAAAAAGGCGGACATGCATCTAAATATTTGTATTATAAATAATGCAATAATAAAGATATCTCAGTCTATAACATAGGCTTAAAGGAAGATAAATTAATAATATTCACTATTTTTTAGCAGTCAAGGACATAATATTAATTTTGCTGAATTGTGAAGCACAAATTGTTGCATTATGTATTGTTGATAAATGAGCTATGAGATATTCATATGCCTTGAAACATATCATTAGTATGCTTTGACTCATTTTCATATTGGTTTGCTCAGGGACAATCATTCTTCTACACAGGAACCTTTCTCGAGCCCAGGAATCGAACCCGGCACCCCACTACAGTGAGAAAGTGCTCTAGCGACGAACTTTGGGATAGCTATGCAGCTAAGTGTTGGTTTTCAAGCCCTGGTCTTACCTTTAGCAAGATCATCTCACTGTTGATATCACGTCCCTTTTACTGGCATGCTTAGGCAAAACTTTCAGCGTCCGCAATACCTAGGAGTAACTAACTTCAGCGAAGGACGGCTTGCGTGGGCCAGCTGGTATATAACATATTTGTGAAATCAAATGTACTTCTTGAGTTTCCTGCGATGAGCCTGTAATGTATTCTTATGTAAGAAGGGATTTCGTATTGTTTTGTATAGCTGGTAAACCGTAAAGTAGTTAAGATAGAGCCGTTCTGGGGTATGGGCAAGTCAGCATACATGGGAAAGAGGGAATTCAAGGAGGTGAGAGACGCTAGCGAGAGAGTAGAGCTAGAGCTAGTATGAAACATAAGGAACTTAAAGAGAATGCTATTGGGAGGGGGAACCCAGCCGAGGGTCAGAGTATTAAATGTATTGTTCAGCCCTTTATGGTCCATTTCAAGGCCATTTACTGTGCTTTTCACTTATTTTCACGGTTTTTCTCAGAACTTGAACATGTTTCAACAATTATTTGTTTTGCAGGATGCTGCTTGAAAACCTTTTATTATTACTATTATTATTATTACTATTATTATTATTATTATTATTATTATTATTTTACAGTGTTTTGCTCTGCATTTTGAGTGCTATCAGATCATTTATAACACTTCTTGAGGGTTTTTCGAGTTATAGCACAGGTGTTTCGATGCTTTTAATGGCATTTCATACCATTTGGAGGATGCTTAGGTCTCTAGATCAGCTAGTTTCAGGGTGCTCATTAGACATTTTAGCTCTTTTCAACTAATTTCACCCCATCTTGAGGGTATTTAAGGCTCTAAAGCTAGTATTTGGGGCTTTTTCAGACGTTTTTGCTCATATTTTACATTATTTTACAGTACTTTCTATTGATTTTTGACGCCTTTATAAGCATTCTTGTAGGTTTTGGACTATTTTGCACTGATAGTAGTGATTTCACATACATTTTTCGGGATTTTTAGGATGATTTTAGTGTTGCCACATTTGTTTGAATGCTTTTCAATGACATTCTATGTCATTTAGAGGATGTTTAGCACTCTAGGTCTGCTAGTTTTAGGGTGCTCATCAGACATTTTAGCTCTTTCCATCTTTTTTCGTGGTATTTTGAGGGAATTTAGGGGTTTAAAACAGGTGTTTTAGGCTTTTTTGTCGCTTTTGCTCATATTTTACATTATTTTTGCATTGTTTTTCTTTGCATTTTATCATTTTTGCAGGTAGTTTAGTATGTTTTGAGAACTATTTTTCAGTGATTGCAGGCTTTCACATACGTTTTTTCAGGAATTGAAGGTGATTTTTAGCGTTGCCACTGTAGTTTAGTATGCTTTTAATGTCATGCCATACCATTTGGAAAGGGTATTTTGGACTGGAGGACAGCTAGATTCAAGGTAGTGATCCGACATTTTTAGCCCTTTTCCATTCATCTCGAACTGTTTTTTTTTTAGTATATAGGCATCTAAGACAGACATTTTTCGCTTTTTAGGCGTTGTGCTAATATTTTGTAGTATTTTGTAACGTTTCTATCAGTTTTAGATATTTATGCACATTTTTAGTTCATTTTAGCAGTACCTTCTAGTATTTTGTACTGTTTTGAGGTGCTTTCTGTCTCTTTAGGATAATTTACGTCTTATAAGGTATTAAGAAATACAGAGTAGTATAAAACCCTTAGCTAATAGTTATTTCAACGCACTTTGAATGTATTCGTGATAGCTCTTTAAGAACTTTATAACAGTGACGAAGGTATACTGCCAATACTTTAGTATGTTTAGGATTGTTTTAAATGTATTTGAAGCGACTCGATCTCTTGTAGACCCCTTTTCTTATATTTGACGGTAATTTGTAACATTTTATGCTAGCTTATGTCGTTACTAAAACAATTTTCGGCTCTTTTGTAGTAGTTGTTGGCATCATTTCAGTGTTTCTGACGTTTTCCACACTATTTGGTGCATTTTAAAACGTTTCCATATGTTCCCTTATGATCTGATCACTTTTATAGACTGTCAAATATCCTCACATTTTTATCATATTTTTCCCTAGTTTGGATCTTTTGTGATCATTTCTGTATTCTGTTTCAGGATTTTACCTTCTTGAAGAGTCATATTGGATCCTTTTTGGGGGGAGGGGGAAAACTCCAAAATATTCAGAAGTTAACTTGTTTGATTGGTTCCAGTGTTTTTTATGTTGTAAATCTAACATAACCTAACTTTTCGTTTTTTCATCTTTTTATTTTGTCTTTTTGTATGATGTCTCTCTTTTTGAGGCTAACACTAGAAGAAGGTCCAAGCCTTTGTTGTCGAAGTGTTTATTCTTAAGTGAACATTATATTTATTCATGCTTTATTTGTCTTTTGTTGTTTTGTAGTGTGTTTTATTTTCATCAAGATGTTTTCCTCTAGAATAATGATCTCGACTTTTTTTTTGTTGTGGCTCATATTGTTGAAGTGTTGATAATATTTTCTGACTCAGTTAGTATTTTTAGCTTTTATTTTTATATATAAAGATGACTAACATGTAAGCTTAGGCGTGTCTCTTTTCATATCTGGGCTTGAGAACAGCATTAGAAAGTTATTCTAATGGCAGATTTCCCGCCACCACTCATTCTTATTCTTCTTATTCTTCTCTCTTCGTATCCCTTTGTTAGGTGCATGGGAGCGTTTGCAGTGTAAACTTCAATTGTCCTACCACATTATCGATGATGACCAATGTATGTAGTAATGTCTCATGATACGTTCCCAGCTTTGTAATGACCATCATCAGCAATCACTCTTTTATCATCATGGGGCGATGGAGCCATTTTGTTTACTTTTACAGAGAAACGTTCTCCTCTTGTGACATGATGAAATTCATAGCAGTTCTTATTATTTCACTGTTTTTAAGACAATCTCTATAACTGTCAAAAGTGATGTACTGCTTAATAGCGCTTCGTTTTATACTTTTAATCCTTTTGACATTCTTCTGTTAATATCGAGAGCATATATTTTAGGTCTTAGTCCGACAAAACGTTGGTTGATTTTTCTGTTAGCTTCATCTTTAAACTTTCCCAACACTTTTTTTTTATTCTGTGTGGAGTGGGCCACGTAGCTTGCAGAGTAATCAGATGTATCTAAATGTTCAAAAAATTGCATGCTGTCCTGGTATACGTCAGCTGTTGTGACTCGAAGAATGAAGGAATTTGTATCCATATACATAAGCTTCAGGTTTCCAGTCCCATAATGGGGCAATAGCATATCATATTGGCACGAGTACATGAGGATTTGTGAAATATCCAGTACGCTTATTCCAATGTATATTGACTTGTTGATAATAATCTGTCGTGATGCCATATAAACAGCTGCTAGGATAGGTCCATATATACTTTCATCGATGTATGTAGGCTTAGCAATCAGCTTTTCCAATGTTTTCTGGTTTCTGACATGGCGTATATCCTTTTGATTTCGTATATGCTCCATGGAATTTCCAAACGTAGCATTGTTGCAGGGTTTGTATACAGGTCGTTTTCAAAGTCATTTCTAGCCTGTTCCTCAGCTTGTTATTAAACGTTATATAAGGGTTTTAACCAATGCGATTGTTGAAATTGTAGCACACGATGTATTTTTGCTAGTCGTAGTCCATATGAGATGGCCTGTTTCAACGTCACGTAATAAACAACATACTTCCTTGGGCCCCAAGGTGCGCAATTAGGTTCTTTACACTTGAATTCTTTGGTTTCAGACACTCAGGCAAGAATGGCAAAACCATTATGTAGATTGTGAAGCTCAACAGGATTATTCACATCAACTTCGAATATATCCAAGAGGATCACATTCTTTTAGTGTTTCTATATTAATACTATCAGGAGATACCCTATGAAATCTTCCATAAGGTAGTGGATACTGCATAGCCCAACCATATTGACTATTTGCGTCTTTGTATGTAACAAATTGAGATGTTTTATCTGGCTCAAACTGCACCATGTAGGTGTTGTTAGCCTGGGCATAAGGGTGAGACACCTTATATAATCCTCTCCTTATGCCTTGAGAAGCCGCTCCTAATCCAATTATAATTCAAACTTAATCCCGTGTACAAAAGCATAGCATCCCGGAGATGTAATGTAATGTGCAGGATCAACTTTATGAGTATTCAGTGTTTGCTCTCTGAAGGCTTCAAGAACATCTGCGAGTAGCAACATCTGAGTTTAAGTAGAGATCGTGCTATTATCCCAAATTTCGGATATTAAACTGCTCCAATTAGCATGTTCGTGGTCTTAATCATTGATTTCCTCTACATTTAATCAAGTGTAGAACTCTTCCTTTAGAGGCAAGCATGTTTCTTTCAAAAGATACCCTGACCTGATATAATTATAAGGAAATGCTCCTTTGCGTGTCATCAAACCAATCTTCTCTTCTCCAAAGTAGTTTACATGTAATTAGGGGTTTTGTTGCCTTATTCCAACTTGAACTGAGAAAACGGTATGTATCTACAAACCGCAATTTAGTATCTCCAACATGCTTCGAGAATGAAATATACTTTTCCTCTGAACACAGAATCACGACCACTCTTTCAATTGTACAGTCTAAGTGTTTAAAGAAGAAAGGAAAATCATATCCGCTTAAGCTGTGCGTGAAGACAGGAATATATTTGGCGTTTTGTAGGCTAGATTGCATTCACTATGAAGACTTCCTCGATATTGGCCAGTCAAATGGTCATGATCCTTAAGCTAATAGTTTTCTTCAGTGAATTTTTATTACACAAATATTCGGTATAAGACTCAAAATCCTACTGTTGTTGATCCGCTAGTTTCAGAGACTTAGCAGCTTTGTATATAATGTTAATCTTATTTGCAACACAGATTAGAAAATCCACAATTTATAGAGTGTTAATCTTATTTGCAACACAGATTAGAAAATCCACAATTTTCTCAGCAGCATCATATCCTCTGTATACATAGGGGGCGATATGAAAATCAGTCTGTTGCTGTTCAACAGATGACTCTGGTTTGACATAAATAGCAAAACCTATTGGAGAATGCTTCTGATAGGGTGTTGTATAGAAGCTTCAGGATTAGACTCGCGGACTAATAAGGCTGGAAATACTCTCAAAATCCGCTTAGATGGCTTTCAGGGGATTCAGCATCCTTTTCGCATTTTTAAACTTAATGATAGAGGTTTCCTTTGTAGGCATAGCTATTCTAGGGATAGCATGCTGCCTGCAGTTAGTAGCAAGTTCCTTCAATTATTCCACTGCACTACGTACACATCGGTCATCAAAATGGGTGAAGCAGCGTTTACAGGTATACATATCTTCATAGTTTGTCTTTTGTTCTCGTTTATGCTTCACAAAGTTCTTGATTAATACATAAAAAGTCTGCCATTTCCATCACTTAGCAGTAAAAGATTGAGATGGTCAGCTAGTTCTTCCCACACAACTTTTGCTGGAAACACTTCTTTCATTTCATTCAGTCCAAACACGTTGTTAGATATATTATTCTTTGGTTGTAAATGCCGGGATTTCAGACAATGGCGCAGGAAACGTGATGCAGAGAAGTCATATTTGCCCCTGAGTTTCTCGTATTTGCTGACACGTTGAGGGTCCATCTGAATGTATTTTGCAAAGATGACGTATAAAAAGCATTTCACATCAAGATGGTTCTGAGGGTTCACATACGCTTTCTTTGCTTCTATAGATGCATGTAGAGGAAGCGGGTTGTGCTTGTTAATTCAGAGACATGCCCCGACCACAGCAAACAGAGTCCAATTGCTTCTTTTAAGTTGTGATTCCTCCATTTCAGCAGCCAGTTTCTTGAATCTAATCTCCAGCATGGTAGGCAAATCAATTTCTGGAAACAAGTCACGATTCCTGGTATTGAAGGCTTTGTCAGTAGTTTCTTCAGCACTAATTACAAATAGGCACTCCACCAACATGTTAATCTTCATAGCTTTATGTATGGAGAGTTCTTTTTGTACAGATGTGCTTTGCTTCCTGTGCTTTGCTTCCTGCAGGCAAGTCATCATGTCCTTGCACGAATTGCATCGGATGAAATAAGATTTCAGACGCCGTTCAAACAATGTCTCATACTCTTTCATATCACACTCATTCTGAATTGTAGTCATTAGTTGATATCGGGTAGGCTCGGTTTTCTTTTCTTCAGGGGCTTGCTTGCACCACAATGCTCTTCATGACGAATTCCATTGTATCCGCTGCTGAAGGTTGCAGCACAATGATTACATTTGAAAAGTAGTCCGCAGTTCATTTCATGCCGTCTCTTTATATAGCTCCTTTGAAAGCTTTAGCCACACTTAATACAACTGCAACCAGAAGTGGAGTTCGCAGATACTTCGCTAAAGTAGGTTTCATCATGGCTCCAATGTCATAAATACTTCTAAGCATGATTAAATGGTCAGAACCTTTATCACCTTCACACGTTCTTGTCACTAAGAAGCAAATTGTTTTTTCGGAAGGGGAGACCGAAAGAGAGTTGGGAGGGCGAAAAATCCTGCGTTATTTCCTCAGGGGGAGAGCTTGGTGATGGTAAGGCCAGAGTTGTGGTGAAATTTAGCAGAGGGAAACAGTAGGAGAGGATGGAGTACCTTCTGCACCTCCGTTATTAAGAGCAGTCTGCGTTGCTGCTGGACAATGTACGGGGGCGGGTAGAAGGATGACTAAGCATTACGCATGACACCGAGGACCTGAGTAATAGAGCTAGAAAGTAGGAGGTGAAAATAGGGAAAAGGCATGAGGTGGAGTGAGGAAGGAGTAGAGGGTGATATTTTAATTGCTTGCAGGGGAAGTGTCTGCACCATTTTGTTCAGTTGGTCTCAGTAAACGTTGGGCGTAAATGTTACCTTCGTGAGCAGAGTCTCGCACCCGTTGGGGCAAATAGAGTGTGGAAAGTCGAGGCGCGGTGTTGTGCCAAGGCTGTTGGTTAGCGATTTGTGCAGGAGGGTGTGTGTCATTTTCTGGCTGCAGGTTGATGAGCAGGTGCTCAGTGATGTGTTGTATCTGCTGTGTCGGTGTGGTCTGGGTTGTTGCGTCTGATTGGCTATTTGATGCTGTAGATTGTTGGAGGAATGTAGCTTTGATCCGGGCCAGTTTTCGGTAAGCACTGTGTAAGATGTCGGTGTGGTCAGGTCGTATTCTGGCAGTCAAATTGGTGGGGTGGTGAGTAGTTTGAGGCCTTCGTCCAGGCTGCATTAAGTCGTGTGGTGCAACTGGTGACGAAATCCTCAGCGCAGTTGCAGTTGCGGCGGTCGTCTGCTGTAGGTCCTGGACTCCGGCCTCAATGGCATGTAGTCTCCATGGAGTAGTGGCGTGTGTCTCAATGATGGTGGTGGTGATGGCAGTCAGCGTTTCCTCCAAGAGAGCCAATCGGGTATTAATGTGCAGAACCTCAGAGTGGAGGTCTTGCACGGCATCCCTTATGGTGTTGTCAGTAGGCGCTCCTGGTGCTGGTGTCGGTGGAGTGACATTCATGGCTGGTGTCTCTGAAGTGATGGTGGTAGTCGGTGTAATCCTCGCTGTGTCGGCTGATGGTTGAGCGGCGGTGGCTGGTGTTGAACGCTGTAGGCGACGGCTGCGAGTATACAAGGGGCTTTGCGCCTGTCCTGTGAAATGGCCGAAGCCATCACAGGTGGCCCCTACCTACGGCGGATCCTTAGCTCAAGGGCTGTGCATTCGACTGTGGATCTTGGTGCCCCACAGTAATGTCACCGTGGGTTCTCGGCACAGGCATCCGCGGTTTAGCCTAATGCATTGCAGGGGAGGCATGGTGTAGGCCGGGGTTCTCGGCTAGCCTCTATGCTTAGGCGCCACCCAAATATGGCCAGGCCCTCGGGCAAGGCAGCCTCGAGATCCCCAGCCACGGCGAAATCAAATCTCACTAGAGGAGACAGTCCTCTAACGGACATTATCCTCGTGGCCCTCATTACTGAGGGCCAGTTCTGGCTTGCAGCAGCGGTGATGAGCCTGGTTGGTACTTCGCGGATAATCGCGCTGTACTTTTGGAGAAGTAGTGGCGGTGACGACTGCGGTGGCGAAGGCTGTGTTGGCGTTGGTGCTGCCCTGGTAATTACTGCGGTGGTAGTTGGAAGCTGCGATGATGTAATGATATGTGTAGATGTCGGCAATTGCGGATGCAGTTGCCGGGCTTCTTCGGCGGTGGTGGGATGGTGTGCCGGCAGCTGCGGTTGCAACAGCCGGCAATCTGCGACAGCAAGAGGCGGTAGGGTGGCCGATCTGTCAGCTGGGATGGCCGGCTGGCTCTCGGAAACGGCGTCCGTGTCGGCGGTCATTGAGGCGGTTTGAGTTGATAGTGCTGGCTGGACAGGCGGCGGCGGAAGGCTGCTTTGCCTGCGGCTGATGTTGTGGCTGCCCGGGTACAGCAAAATCAATCGCCGGAGTAGCCGTCCAGAGCACGCTGCCGCGCTCCGGTGATGAATTCGGCGTGTCGTTGGCGGCAGGCGTGGGAGCTGCGGCGGTGATGTTGCTTCCGTTTCGGCACTTCTTCTTTGCCGTGTTCTGCTGCGGTGTTTAGCCGACGATCCCCGAATCCTGGCAAACTGCAATAGAAAGTTCTTCTATTTATACCAACGGCACGGACCTGTTAGGAGGTCAGGTGAGTTAAGTTATGCCAGTGCCCGGTTTTTCTGTGTTTTTTGTTCAGTTATCCCACATATTTTTAGGTTTAATTATATGTCAAACGCTTATTTATGTATGTAATGCATTTTATAGATTTTAGATATTTTTGTACGCATAAATCCATATATTATCATTTAATGGAGGATTAGGCAGGTAAGGTTGAAAGTTCTTCATTCATTTCCCAAAGTTGTTTCCCATAAAACCCTTCCGACAGCATAGAGCATCTGCTACCCCCTAAAACCGGTTTTCATATTTTAACCCCAGGCGTATTCTTCTCAGAACCATGTGTCCCTGCTTCACATCAACCACTAAAAACCTGTTTCCATCATATCTATTCTCACATCATGTTCCAACATGCTCTCCTTCCAAATCATCCACTACCCACGATACAAAAATAGCAGTTAGATCAGCTGTATACATGCCCCTACACTAGCACGGAACATCCATATTTTAGGAGTTTTAAGAAGTTAAATTATATTACATTTATATTTAAACTAGTATTTTGTATGTGAAGTTGGAAGCCTTTCACTCATTATCACCCATCCCCCGCCAATAGGTTCTACATAGAAGTTATCCAACGGGTTAGTGTTTCTGCCTTCCGCTAAAAAACCTGTTTTTCCCATATTTTCACTAATTTTTAAGTTTATATTTATAACAATCCCATATAGTCCCAAGTCAGCATCTTAGGCACAATGTCTATTGGTTCAACTATTATTTAATTTAGTTGTATTTTCTCCAAGTATTAGGTATTTGAAGCCTAGGCCGTAAGGATTAGGTTGTTGTATATGGCTAATTCAGCATGTTAAATGAATTTATATACACGTTCCAGGGGTTATCCGGCTTTAAAATTCGCAGTGCATATGAAATCCTAAAAAGTCCTGTCATTAAAGAACGGGAATTGAACCGATGTCCTTTTTATAAAGCTATTAACCGGTTTAGTATCCCAATATGGACCTTAATGTGTAAATTTAGTTATGCTTTATAGCGTACTTAGTGTATAATTATAGAACCGGGCCCTTTATGGACTCAAACTAAGACCCTAATGTTATCTGTTTTATTTGTATCAATATTAAGAAACGGTGGGAGGAGCAACCGCTTCCGTTTTATTTGTTCTCCTCATATCCATTCCTCTAAGAGTTATTCACCTTGGAATTAAGATCCATTCTATTTGAGGATCGAAGCGGGTCCTCTATAATAAGAAGTACTTAGAACCTTAAATGCGTGCGCTAAATGCATCAATATACACTTTTTCCTGTAATTATGTGTCTAATAGTTGAGCATTAAGCTAAAGTCTTAAAATATCCTCTAAAGTTATAAATTCGAATCAAGGACCAGCAAACCTAAATTATTCTCACTGCTGTTGTCGCGTAATAGTGAGTGTGTTCAAAGCTTTGTTCCATATCGATAGGATTAATAGTGCCTGAGATAATTATTTTAAAGGTTTTGCTCGAGTCCCGGAACTTCAGGTAAATCTGTATACATTAAAATCATCGCACGTAAGGTTATATGCTGAATAGGGGTGATTCGAAGGCTTGATTTAAATTATTATTATATCTCCTATAAAAGATTAACTCTTCATTTATCGACATAGAATCGAACAGAGAACATATAGGTTAAAAATCAATATTTAATCTTATTTTGGTATGTATTTATTTCTCTGCAAGTGGGTATCACCCGGTGGCAGAGTTATATATGTATACAAGATATATAAACAATAAATCACAGCTGCCAGTTTATGGCTTTGTAAGCTACATATAATAGTTATTTACACAAATATGAAAACATTAATTTTTCTCTCAATTCAGATTAATTAATTTCATAATTAGAATCACGAACCAATTTAACATTTGTATTTACAACAATATGAAATCACAAGCATTTCATTTAAGGAATATTTACAAAAATTATCCAACATTAAAGTCAAGATTTTTCCTAAATTTCTTCAGAGACAGGGGACAACTCCGAAAGGCTGCTCCAGGCAATTCATTCCAGTCTTTTATGGTTCTATTTACAAAGGAGAACTTTCCCACGTCAGTTCTGTATCTTCTACCCTTAATTTTGAACGGATGATCGTTTCGTGCATAGTAAGTTGGGGTTTCCAGTTTGTCAGTAACGTCCTCCCATGCGTTTTAGCCAGCGTAAGCTTTAAATAAAGCGCACAACCTCTGTTTCTCACGCCTAACTTTCAACGGCTCCCATTTTATCTCCTCAGCGTTTGGAGGCCCAAAATATTTACCCCTTTTTATGAATTTTATAGCCCTTTTCTGGATCTTTTCTAACGAATCAATTTGATTTACTCTATACGGGTCCCAACAAGTTACTCCAAATTCCATGACCGGCCGCACTAAGGACTTGTACGCGATTTCCCTGGACTTTGCACTCCTCTTTTTTAAAATCCCCTTTTTTTTGCAGTGTTTTCCACGCTTTCTTAGATACCGAATTTACCTGCTCGTCCCATCCAGCGTTACTCGCCAAGTAAACTCCCAAGTATTTGCAGCTATCCACCTGTGGAATTTTTTCCCTACCCATGTGATAGTTTTGCAGAATTTTTCCCTAGATCTATTAAATGCAATTGACTTACTTTTGCCAGCGTTAATTTTCATTTTATTTGCAGCAGCCCAATCACTAATTTCATTTAAATCACCCTGAAGAACAGTCTCATCTTCGACATTTCTAATTTTATTGTAAATAATACAATCGTCTGCAAACAACCTTATCTGGCATTTTATATTAACAGTTATGTCATTTACAAAAATAAGAAAAAATAATGGCCCCAGTACTGAGCCTTGGGGTACGCCCGAGCTTACCATACCCCTTTCAGATAGCTCCTTGCCTACTTTTACCCTTTGCGATCTTCCTTCCAGAATGTTTTTAACCCATAGAACTATGTAATGTTATTTGCTTCGTTTTCGTGATCGATAATTTCAATTGCCATCATTTCTACGTTTTCTTCCACCCACGATATCTTACTGCTTAACTCTAACTTGGTACAAATAAAAATTCCCCCTCCCCTTCCTTCCCTGTCCCTCCTAAACACCCTGTAATCTGATCTAAATATCTCCGCGTCATTAATATCAACACTGAGCCATGACTCCATACCTATAATCACACTTGGGTTACTTATTTCCATTAAATTCCAAAATTCTAATGTTTTGTTTATGATGCTTAGGCAATTTACCTGCAACAGCCTTAAGGAATGTGCCCCTACCTGAGAATCGTCGCTTCCCCGAAGCCGTTATCAGTGCTGCCCGGTGTCACCGCTCCACTCGGATACCCTCGCGAACAATGCTGCCAACTTTGAAGTTCCTCTTCTGTTTAGGTGAACACCATCCCGTCCATAGTCCCAGTCGTCAATCCACGAATTTGAGTCCACAAACTGCACATCCAGTCGTTCAGCCACCCACGAAAACGCTTCGTTTACCTGCATTACCTTCCTCCAGTTGATATCGCGTCGCCTCAAAACTCCACTGATGACAATGTTTGCTGAGGGAAACAGTGCCTTTGTCTTCTTAACTAAATCATACATGTCTCCCATCACATAGTCAGAACTCCTTCGTAGGTCATTACTTCCAACGTGTAATACGATGATCCGGTAGTTGCTTTCTTCCTCCTCTCGCTTCTTCTCAATTTCCCTCAGAAGGCCGTCAGTCTTTATGCCAAGATAACAAGCTACCTTTGCATTTGTAGTTCCCGTGTGTCTAACGATAGAGTCGCCGATGATCAAACATGGTTTCTCCTCTTTCTTTAGGTCATCTTCCCGTGTCTCCCTCAGTAAGCGGTTTTCTTCTTTAAGCTTCCGAATAATATCTTCCGCTGTTTTCAGCTTGTCGCGTGAGCCTTGTAGTTCCTCCTGCAGCTGCTCCAATTTTTTGTCATTTGCGGTGACGGTCACATCTCTCCTGCAGTCCTTACATGACCAGCTTTCTTCTATGTTCTGTTCTCTCTTAATTTTTTGACAGCCAAAATGGTACCATCTCGCGCATGAAATACAAAGAAGTCCGGTCCTCAGTGCTTTGTTGCAGCTTCCACATCTTTCATCTCCTACAGGTCCTGGATTTATTTCAACTCCTTCTAACACAAGCAGGGCTAGTAATACAAAAGCCATAAAATAATAATTGTTTGTAGTTTCCGTAGCTCCAGTCGCCCCTCTACCTGCTTTCCGCGGTCGCCTGCCCGACCACATTCCTACCCTCGCCCGGTAAACAACCAGATCCACACCCATTGTTCTGCTGCTACCTGCCTCCCACTGGTACGTCCGCACTGCTCGAGATCCCTAAGGGCATTTATACTCACTTCTCAATGCCAATGTAGGCCTTATAGTTCAGGATTCAGCCAACAACTTAAAAATACATAGAAAATTATGGATTCTAACTAAGGACCTAGCATTATAAAGTATAATTTAATCTGATGTACTGTAATAATGGTTACCATACTGTATTTGTCCCATCATGCAAGGACACACAGTTCTTCTGAAAATCAAGTTTACTTTTTCACATTGAACCCTGGACCCTTAGGCAAACTGGTGTATATTTATAACGTAACACTAATTCTTGGCTATTGAATGCACTTTACTCGAATTCTTTAGCTAAATTACTAGGTAATTTGGTGTATATTTATAACGTTACACTTATTCCTGTCTATTGAATGCACTTTACTTGAATTCTTTATCTAAATTAGTTTAGGAGATATGCGAGTATGGCATTCAATATATCCACCCAGAATCGAACCCAAATCTTTTCAAGCCTCACTGGAAAAGTGACGCGGCCATAGTAAACAGAAAAGTTGATCACTTTTTACTGTATCGTTCTATCTTAAGCCGTTCAGGTGATACTAAATTATGGCTCACAGTAAAAGTCAACAAAATCGCTCTATCACCTTATTGTGATAAAAGAATGATTGCTGATGATGGAATATCAACCTATGCTTATGGTCATTTCAAAATTGTGAGCGTATCATGAGACAATACTACAGTGCATTGCTCATCATCGGTAACGTGGTAGAAAAATTAAAGTTTACAATGCAAACGCTCCCATACACCTAACAAAGGCACACGAAGAGGGAAGAATAAGAACAAGTGGCGCCGTTAAAATAAATTTCTAATGCTATTCTCAAGCCCAGATAAAAGAGGAGAGACGCCTAACCTCACATGCTAGATATCTTTATCTTAAAAGAATAAAAGCTAAACCTGCTAACAATGAGTCAGAAAATATATTCAGCGCTTCAACAGCAACAGCAGCAACAACAAAAAAGTCGAGAACATTATTCTAGAGAAAAACATCTTAGTTAAAATAAAATATACTACAAAACAACAAAAGACGATAAAAGAATGAATAAATATAATGTGCATTAAACAATAAACCTTCGATAACATAGGCTTGGACTACTCTTCTAATTTTAGTCTCATACAAAAAGACAAATAAAAAGATGAATAAACGAAAAGTTAGGTTATGTTAGATTTACAAGAAAGAGTGGAAACCATGCTCACATATCTCCTCGCCTCACAAGTTAGCTTCTGAAAATTCTGGAGTTTGCAAAAAAAAAAAAAAAAAAAAAAATTTGATTGTCTATAAAAGCTATCAGGTCATAAGGGCATATATGGAAATGTTATGAAATGCAACCGATAGCGTGAAAAACGTCAGAACTGAAATGATGACATCAGTTACTACAAAAATGCAGAAAATTGTTGTAGAAACGACAAAAACTAGCATAAAATGTTACAAATTAATATCAAACATAAGAAAAGGACATCACGTTGCTTCCAGTACGTTTAAAACAGTCCTAAACGTATCGGCAGTATACTTTCGTCAGTGTCATAAAGTTCATAAAGAACTTCCAAAAATGCATTCAAAGTGTGTTGAAATAACTATTGCCTAAGAGTTTTACACTACTCTATATTTCTGAATATCTTAAAAGTCGTAAGTGATCTGTAAGGAGACAGGAAGCACTACGAAACACTACAAAACACTAGAAAATTCTGCAAAAGTTGACTAAAAATGTGTTAAAATGTCTAAAAATGATAAAAAAAAAACCCACTGCAAACTACTATAAAATATTAGTAAAACGCCTAAAATATCTGTTTTGGAGACCTATATTCCAACAAAACAGTTCGAGATATATGGAAAAGAGCTAAAATGTCTGATCAGTACCCTGAATCTGGCTGTCCTGCAGTCCTAAACAGCCTTTGCAAATGGTATGGCATGACATTAAAAGCATGCTAAAAACAGTGGCAACGCTACAAACACCTTTAAAATCCTGAAAAAATGTATGTGAAAGCCTTCAGTCACGAAAACTAGTTCTAAAACGTACAAAAATGCCTGTTCAATGTACTTAAAAGCATACGAAAACAATGCAAAATAATGTAAAATATGAGCAAAAAGGGCCGAAAAAGCTTAAAATACTTATTTTTAGACCCTTAAATACTCTCAAAATACTGTGAAATGAGAAGGAAAGAGCTATGATGTCTGATGAACACCCCAAAACTAGCTGACCTAGAGTCCTAAATATCCCCCAAATGACATGGAATGTCATTAAAACTCATTCAAACAGCTGTTGCAACACTAAAATCATGCTAGTGATACCAAAAATTACATACGAAAACACTACAATCACTGAAAATTTCTAAAACGTTCTATAGTTCTTAGAAAGGCGTAAAAATCAAGAGAAAACATTGTAAAATACTGTAAAGCGTCTGAAAAGCCCACATTACTAGCTTTAGAGCCTTAAATACCCACAAAGTGGGGTGAAATTGGTTGAAAAGAGCTAAAATGTCTAATGAGCACCCTGAAACTAGCTGATTTAGAGACCTAAGCATGCTCCAAATGGTATGAAATGTCATTAAAAGCATTCGAAACACCAGTGCTTGCACTCGGAAAATCCTCAAGAAGTGTTGTAAATGGTCTGATAGCACTCAAAAAGCAGAGCAAAACACTGTAAGGTAATTTAAAAAAATGGGGTGGTGGTTCAAACAGCATCCAGCAATACAAACCATTGTTAAAACATGTTAAAATTCTGAGAAAAATCATCAAAATAACTGAAAAACACAGTAAATGACCTTGAAAAGGACTATAATGGGCTGAAAAATACATCTCATCAACTTCGGTTAGGTTCCCCCTCCCCATAGCTTCCTCTTTGAATTTCTTATCTTTCCCATGTATGCTCACTAGCTTTAGCCCTGCTCTCTCTCTCTCTCTCTCTCTCTCTCTCTCTCTCTCTACGGTCTCCCTCCTCCTTGAATTCCCTATCTTTCCCATGTATACTCACTTGCCCCTACGCCAGAGCCACTCTATCCTAAGTACTCCGTAAGAAATAGACAACACCTGTTACACAAAAATAGAATTCTTATCAAAACAGGCATATTATTTCAAATGACTTTCTGTGACTTCGGAATTTTTTGAGACGTCTATTGCTAAGTTATTAATTGATTTTTAAATCTTGGCTTCATCTACCATTAACTCAGGAGATTATTGCACTACACCCAGAAATTCTATGTAAAGATTTCTTTGATGCACATATTGTGATGTCTCTTCAATAACAAAATTCCTTTAAGAAAAAGAGTCGTATGTGTTTGCCTGTGTACATAAGTGTGTGTGCACGGCATAACTCATAAAAATGCCGGGAAGTAGAACATTATGTGTTTAAGCTCAGTAACTTTCAAGAATAAGACTAAACATTTGAAGAAGGAAAAACGAATCCGCAACCTAAACTTCTCTTAACAGGCCAAAGTCTCGAAACTACTTGTTTTCTGTTCAGTTGTCACAAAATTTTGATTTTAATAAAATTTATTTCATATTTTTACATAAAAATTAACTTCAATTTTCTGAGAATGAACGTGTAAAGTTCTCCCTTTTTGGAAGGATGTTGTATAAACTTTGTAACAGTTGAGCCGCAAGTAAGAGATAACCAAAAATTAGCATAAAAATGAAGGTGTCTTGAAAAATGCCTAATATATTCCAAATATGTTTTTCATGACTTCAGCCATTACAAGATGCTTGATTGTCATTTATTTAAATGTTCCCATACTTCATTTTTTGGCGTAAGTACAAGTCATCAAAATTATGATTCTGTTCGGTGGGAAAAGAAATGAAGCAGTTACGGTATTGTGGGAGGGGCATCGGAGGTGCTGTCACCCTCCGTGGTGTAATGGTTACCATTCTAACCTCATACCCAAGGTCGCGGCTTCAAACCCTCCGGAGGACGATGGATTTTTTCGGGTGTAAAAATCCTTAGCATGGCTTTCTTCGGAAGGGAAGTAAAGCCGTTGGTCCCGTGTGGTAGATTTACGGCACGTAAAAGAACCTCAAGCCTTATAGAGGGGCCTCTGAGCAAATTTAAGCGATCTTTCACGCCCAATTTAGGATGGGACGCTGAGAACCACAGCATCTAAAGAGCGACCATAAATAAAACACCATTTAAATTTAAATCGGAGGCGCTGTTAGGTAAAGAAATCTTCTGCAAAGGTGCTACTTCCGAGAACAGATGTGAAGACACAGGTTAATAATGTTCTCATTGTGCAAATGCACATTCAAATTGCCACCTTGGCCCTCATTCCCCTCGGATCAAAAGTCTTAAGAACGTCAACAAAACATAAATGCTATCCTCCAACTGTATTCATATCGTGGTCGACTACTAAAACCGACAATGGGTACAAAACGTCGTACGAATGTAGTTCACAACATTTTTCTGAATAGCTTTCAACATTCACTTACATCTCAAGATGCGATTAAAGGAATATGGAATTTCGAAGCCCGCACAGTGAAATTATTTTAGTCATTTGAGTCTTTCCTCACTACCTTTGTATACTTTGAGACTTTGCAAATGTGCTGCTACTATAGTTTAGCTGAAAATGTGATCGTTTTACAGGTTCTCCGGTGCTTTTACTGGTGCAAATTTTGCACAACTTAGCACGCGAGTAGGTTTGACTATCCCTCATAACAGATTGGTTTATTGGGGTTGTATTAGCGAAGCGCATAGGGCGCGTGAATTACCTTAGAATAATATTCCGCCAACGGTGTGCCGTCACAAGGTGAAAGCTGTGACGCGAACTTTTAACATTATTGCAATAAATGAATTTGTCATGTGTGATGTTCCCAACTGCCTCTTCCCTTGTTGCCGATAATAAGGCACTGAGGGACATGCTTAAACAATATTTACTACCATTCAGAAGTGCCGTAGTTGATCAAGTAGGTCGTCCTCCTTGGTCTAGGTGTAACATGCTAGCCTCTGATCTATTAGACGCGGGTTCTAACCTGGTGTATGGCGATGGATTTTATCGGGCTAAAATAGTTAGCATAGCTTCCTTCGGAAGGGAAGGAAAATCGGTGCTGCCGTTTCGTAGATTTACAACACGTATAAAGAGCCTCAAGCCTAATAAAAAGACCATAAAGGAGTTTTTATTAAATTTTATAACATTTGATATCCTTGGCATAAATAATGAAAGGCACATGTTTACTTTTTCGGTTTAATGCCTGTGAAATCCCCTTCTTTTTTTAATAAAGTTTATGTAACTAAGAGACTACAAGTGGCAGTAAAGATTCATTACATGGCACATAAAGGGTTGATTTACGTGAAATTACTTTTATCGTGGCGTTAGACTTCTACTGTAAAATTGTTGCTTGGTGTTTCCACTTCCCCAGGTTTACTATTACTCAGTATTTACTTAACATATTTTAAAACTCTGCAACTGTTTAGTTTCCTTTTATATCAGTTTATTAAAATACGTGCACCATATAAACATTTAGATACTACTTCTGCATATGCCTTCACCGAACATATAATGTATAATAAATGTAATCAACGTACAGAAGATGGAAGAATGACCTTTTTCATGAATAACATACATTGGATACAGATAAGCTAGTTATGAATAGAAAAGCTGGCATGTCTAACATAAATGAGATATATTTTCCGTAGAATATACATAGCAATACATTGTTGATAAAACAAATGCTTGCTTTAACTCACACAAACCGATAAAAAATTTGACACTAATGCCACATTTCTGATGACTTGGGTGCTTATTTGGGGTACGTAAAGACTGAAGTTCACTGCATATCTAGCTGTAGACAAAAGCAGCAAGTGCTTTTTGAATCGGCTTTTGAAGAGATAGCACGACAGTCGTGAGCGGACAGTCAGTACTGATCCTACCTCTCTCCCTGAGTCATCAGCTCCCGTAGCGCTGTTAACTGCAACTCATCCCGTCTCCGCTCTCTATTAATGATCATCACGATTCTAAGCATACATTTGTATTGTGTTATTTATGAAACTAAATACGTTATTCCATTTATATCTTTACTACGACATAATCAGAATAAGTGTAAGCTAATGACTTGGGAAACAAAACACGAAAATTCGCACACGTCTTCCTCCTTTACAGCATGTAGTATGTACCTTAGGAGTTGTTGGGTGATCTGAGCATGCATTTAGTGCTTCTGTCTAAATTACAACTACAAAAAACGTATGATAATAAGTTTGTCGAAGGCAAGCAATATAGTAACGTCTAAAGCTTAAGTGATCCTTCTATTGCAAATCCTACGTAATAATCAGCATATTTTCTTTCCATAAATATTACGCTTCTTCTTCCTCTGTTTACCCACCTCGTATGTAGAACTTAGACCTCCCAGGACTTACAAGCCTATGCCCGAAGCCATATGCCGGATGAGGAGCAGACGGGCTCTGGATCAGAAAAACCCTAGAGGGAGCCCAGGAGCCAGGAGCAGGAGCAGGAACTAGTCGCCCGAGTGTACTCGGGCGGGGGCAAATCACCACGGTACCTATCCGCTTTTCTTGCGGATTTACCCGTGCGATATAAAAGATGTAGTCTTATGCAAGCGTTTATGTCTGTGTCGAAGTAATGTGGGCCCGAATCCCGGAATCAGAGTGACGATGAGGATGATATGAAAGGACAGTGGCATGGAAAAAATGTGATTATGGAGAAGGCGGTGGAATGAACGGTGGGAGAAACCGGATAAGCCGCAAAAAATCCGTTCTGCTGCCATTTTGTCTACCACAAACCTCAGATAGGCCCCTGAGAGTGAACTCGGACCAACTTGTTGAGAGCCAAGCTGTATCTTAAGCTTATAAAACCTGTAATTAATTTCCATAAAGAAACATCGGTAAAAGGATTATAAGTTATCATAACTTCTTCAGTAGGCCATACCCTTCGTGTTCTTATTTGTTGTCTTTAGTTTGTTTAAGGGGCCTATGCCATTAAATGTGCGTAGCTACTATCAGGATAACCTGAATAGCGTGAAGTGTTCCTGCCAAGCCTAAAAGGTATTGGAGGAGGGAGGTTCATTTGAGGCGATGCATCTGTAAAATTTGGAAAATCCTTAGTGTGCAAGATATCTTATGGAAATTTATACTGGTGATTATACAGAGAATAGTAACATTTTTGCCAAGCATCAAAATTTCAATGTGCTTAGTTATTTAAATAATACATGTTTTACTTTCTAAATTCATTACTCTAATAAAAATAAATCATTTGATACTTTCTCGAAAGCATTCACAAACAAACCTCCAAATATACATTAAATGAGGTTACAAAGATATCTGTTATTTTATATTTTGTTATATTATCCCTAATTAGTGTACAAAAAATATTGCTTTTCGTATTCTCCAAATCTCTTGAGGTTTCAAAATGTAACCGTTTATTTGAAAAAAGTGGAGTATTATTTCCAAAAATTAGTATTAGTATTTTCTTTAGTGTGCCTTTGAGATACAGTATTAACATTTTAAAACAAATTAGTGAAAAAGTGCATCGTGTGGAATATTTTGATTATGGAAAAGTGTTGAAAAAAATTTGGGATAAAATGAAGTTTAAAGTTGGAAAAGCCTATTGATAAGTATGAGCCTACACATATATAGCTTCCGTTAATTTGCAGCTAAAGTGTATCAAGTGGGAAACACGATATAGTTCCTTAAATTGTGAAATTCATATAATTATACACAGAAACAAAGTAATTTTATTTTAATTTTCCACAATTTTTGGACAAATTTTACAAATTCATCATCTTAACTAATTCATATCCCTAACAAATATTAGATGCCATCAGCAGTTAAACATTTATTAGAATTTCGGCAGAGTAGGAGGTCGATACTAAATGATACACAATGTACACAGATCATTAAGCACATTCACCCTCATAGAAGCGAATCAGATTTAAAAACACCGTTTGCATTCACTAACACAAACTACTTCTCAATTCTCTCAAATCTAAAGCTTGTTTCTGTACCTCAGGGTATGTAAACAGCAACACATATGTCTGTCTGAATCTCAACATAAGAATATTATTTCCGATAATTTGAGTGTTATTGATTATTATAATGTGAAGGAGTCACAGTACAAATAATGTTTTTGTAATGCGTTTACCCACACCCTATTTAGGACTGACAACCCCAGGACCTGCAAGCGAATGTCTAGGTGTCAGAAGACTGTTGGAGAGCCAACGGCACGAAACCATATAATGGAGAACCTGGAGCAAGTGGTCGGCCCATTGAGGCATGAACATGAGGAAGTGGATGATATGAAATGCAAGATAGGAAAAATGATGATGAGCAAATACTGGAATGAGTAGCGGGGAAAATCGGAGGAACCGGAGAAAACCCACCCAGAGCTGCTTCGTCCACCACAAATGCCACATGCCAACGCTTAGGATCGAACTAGGGTCTTCTAGATGGAAGGCGAGCAGTCTAACCACTCAGCCATGGCGCCGCCACAAATAATACACTGGGGTTGATTCCGGACCCATAACGCACTGGCACATGCGCAAACAGATGCACACACATATACACGCCAGATATCGTACGAACTGGTTTTTGAAAATATTAGAGTGGAGACTTTTTTAAACATAGTTCTATCTAAAATACTTATAAATTAACTTTTTAATTTAGCATTCAATTAAGATCGTGAAAATTGGTGTTTTCATATCCACACCAAAGGAATAGTGGATAGGGTGGATTGGGAAAACTAAAAAGTATTTTTTCCTTTTATAAAAACATTAAATTCTACATTTTAGCCTCTTCAATGAACCGTCAAAAATAAACTTTACGTTTTGGGGACCAAGCTGTTATGTATCAGTTGAGTCAGCTGCTCCTATTTTTTTGAAATTTATGCAACCTGCTACGCAAAGTGTGTGTGACCTACGCCTTGCTTGAATGCCTTATAACGGCTGATTTGCATAACGCTTTATAGAGAGATAACTCAGCACATAAGTGTTTTGCGGTACAGAATGCAATCGCTATGTATGTCATGTCAAAAACATCGTACCCTGACATTGATAGTTGCAGTAGCACATTTAGCCGATTTTACAAACTTTTATTTCTTAGCATACGTTCGTACACACCCTTGAAAACGCCCCTGAAGAAACAACCTATAACATGCATCGGTTTTTGAAAACAAAATGGCAGACCTACGGAGTGCGATTAATTGGATTTATGCCGGCAGTCAATAAACGTTCATTCTACAGCCTTGTCAAAAGCTGCTAAGTATTTGGTGGATAATTTCACTTATGACAAAAACTATGGCATCTTTCAGCTCATACAGTAGTTATAATGACAGATGCAGTTTATTCACTTAGATTAAAAACACGAAAACGAACATCAGTCGCTGTAATAAAGCTACGAAACGTGTATAGATTCAGGTGGGGGCTGAGTTCTGTCATTATTTATTCGTATAGGACCCTTATTTCCCAACGCAGGATAGGCCGAACGGTATTATCATTGTGGCTTTAACATTATGCCACCCACTTCATTTTGAGTTCAGATCCTTCAGGTTAAGTTTAAAAATTTTATTACAAGTATTATATCCTTTTTGGCATATAATTTGTTATTATGATACAAATAACATTATGATAACGTTAAAAGTGTGTACAACATAGCATAATCCCCATGTTTTCTACTGGTAGAATAATAATTTATAGGTACTTCTTAGTAGGTATTTTATTGTGTCGGTATGCTTGATCCATTCAGCAAAGTTTAAAACACTTCACACATGCAAAGTATCTTTAAGTATTTGCAAATGTGTCAATACTTGACCTGAATAAACTCTGCATTATCTACACACTATTTGAAACATTTATGAGACACGGCTGCCGGCATAATGTATACAAACGACGAGTATGTTGATATGCTGTTAATTATGCAGAATATATTTGCAGTTGTTGCAAAGCGCCTGTATGAAGAATGGTTTCCAAGAAGGAGGGACCTACTGCAGACACTTTGCGAAGGGTTCAAAGATGCCGTCCTGAAACAGGATCAATTAGAAGAGCACCACCTACTCACGATGCTCCAGTAATCTCTGGAGACAATGAAGAAGCTGTGCAAAACGCACTAGAATACAATCCACATATCAGTTCAAGGACTATAGCACAAGATCTGTACATAAGTCAGTGCTCAGAGATGCGCAGATTGCACCGCAATAAATATCATCGTTACCATCTACAACTACACCAAGCTCTCTTTGGACGTGACTTTCAAGCGCAAGTAATGTAGGCACAGTGACTATAGCAGCGAGCGCAAATGAATGCAGAGTTTTTAGTGATGAAGCCAAATTTCACAATAAAGGAACTGTTAAACGCCATAATATGTACTACTGGAGTATAGGCAATCCTCACTGGATGAGACAAACTGCATTCCAGGTGCAGTGGAACATCAATGCGGAATATCAGGCGACCAGCTAGTTGCACTGCACTTTTTAAGGCAAACTTACAGGACCACGGTACCTTACATCTCGGCAAGAAGGGTTGCCATTGCTACTGGAAGATGTGCCACTAGTGAAAAGGACAGGAATGTGGTTCCAGCAGGTTGGATCTCCACCATACTGGCCACTCATGGTAAGGAATCCCTTACATAGAGCATATCAGCAAAAATAGTTTGGCCGAGGAGGCCCAATCTCAAGCCCCCATAGATCACTTGGTCTCTCCACACTGGATTTCTTTCCGAGGAGTCATTTAAAGGAACGGGTGTACCCAAATGTGCATTGATGAAGGGGGTTGTCATTTTTTTCCTTGATGAAATCCACGCTGTCTGACAATTTATTATTCTGTTTACTCGTGAACCTAGCACATTTACAGCTCCTTTTTCGGTAGAAGGAGTAAAACATAAATACGTTTAAACATGAAACAAAAATTCATGAACTTAATAGCGTCGACATGCGCCCAAAGGAATGAAAGCTGCCTACGTAACACGGTTTACAACTCTAGATGCGGTACAACTTATAAGGGTAAACATGATAAACGATTATCTTACTGTAACCCTTGTGTTTTGGTTCACAAGAGAGCCAAAAACAACATTAAATTAGTATACTAAAATACGGAAGATAAAGACAAAGGGAATGGGTAAAAAGACTTAATGAATTAGACTCAAAGCACGGAACCTGACCTTTGCTTTACCACATTGCGGCAGCTAACCCGCTCCGCAAACGCCCGGCTCTTTGGGAAACATTCCTCTACCACCTTACCAGTACTATATCTTGAAAAGCTCTTTTTTAAGCCTTTCGCAGCTTTTGGTTCTCATTCAGGCCTTTAATCATTATTAATGGTTGCTATAGCACGGAATAGAAGGGCAGAGGTGCTATAAGGGTTTGTTTGCTTAAAGGCTCAATGTTTTCTATTAGACTACATACTGCGGGTGCCATAGACACATATAATGCAGCTGATAGGAATAATGCGCAGGTGATACACCTGGTATAGCGGAATACGCAGTTTATTAATAGTTTCATAGCGTAGTTCATTAAACTTAAACATTATACACTTATGGTATTTGGTACTAAATAACGGCATAGTATATAACCGATACTTAATATTTAAGTTAGCCACCATTAGTTCACAACCACATGTACTTAGCTGGTCATTTAAAACAACCACTATTCATCTAACGTTGTATTAAAGGATTTAAACAATTGAGATGAAACATCAGTCCCATTGAACATTGACTACCTGTTCACTAAAATATAAACACTTTTTCAACTTAAGACGGAATTCAGATCAGTTCCCCTGATTTATTGTAGTAATGATCTCAGTGATTGGAACGATAAAATATTAAAAGCTGTGTTAGAAATGAAGCCATTACTATAGCATATTATTATACTATATTAGTATAGTAACATTATTATATAGTATATTATTGAAGTAAACATTTATTTAAGGCATCCAGCATAGCATTCATCTGCGTTGATAAGGCCAGCGTTGGGATAGACTGTTTATTTGTTACTGAGCATAGGGCGCAGGAAGTTTTTGGAGAGGTGTAAACGACTATCATATTGAGGTTGGAATTAATATAAGTCCAATAAAGGTTCTTAGTCAGTGAATTGAATTACTAAACCTATATGAGCTACAGAAGAAGTGTTAACACGAATTCTAATTTCATCGGAAGATGTAATTCATAACATTTTTTTCTCCATAAAAATCATAATATATACCAATGAATATAAAATTTCCTAAAAAGAAAGAAATTTTCTACCTCTCCACTATTTACACAAATTATTTTGGGCATTACTATAGTATTTGGAAGGTGCGACTTGACAACGTGCATAAGTTTTTATTTGAGTATTTTCATAATATGTCGAATTCCACTAAAACAGTATGTAATTTTAACAAACAATATTCACTAGAGTATGAATATTTCATATTATGATGAAGGATAACTTGAGAAAATATTTTAGTTTTCTTGGTGTATACATATCCAAGCACCTTAATTGTAGGGAAGCAGCTGCTTCAACTCAGGCACTTATTTCTAAACTGAAGAGGATTATACATAGGCGTGTATGTATAATTATGTTATCTATAGTTATGTTACATATGCATATTAGCTCTATAAATTCTAATGTTTTGTTAGGGAAAAAGGGGATTCCATTTCTGAATTGCATGGCATTGCCTATACACGGTTTGATAGTTTGTTAATTTCGCTTTCTCTAAACAGAAGCTACTACATCTTCGTGAATCGCTGCAGAGAACAATGCGCAAAATGCAAGCAGTATTGACAATTCCATGTATATGCTGATGCATAGATAAAATAGCAATGGGTTTAAAATGTATGGAATAGACAAAGAGAGTCTACCATAAAATTGTTTATTTTATCTTCCTCTACCTTACTGCTAGCAAACATGTGAAATGGCATGCGCATATTTCATTGGCTGTCCAGAAGAACTCTCTCTGCAGATGCGTCTCAAAACGTCTGCGTTATGGGATGGCAGAGTTGGAAACAATAAAAAGGGCTAAGCCAGGATCAACATTGTGGTTAGGAAACCTTTATTTCTGGAGTTTAGTGAAAAGACTGTAAATTTAGAAGAGAGAGGACTACAGAAAGTAGCAGACACTAGGAAATACATTTAAGAAGTAATTCGAATATACACATTAAACGAAAAGTATAATTACGGCTAAGTTCAGATTGAATATAGCCGATACGTCGATACCGGAGATAGATACAATTAATCTGATAACTTGAAATATTACAGTTGGAGGCTTTCATAGTGTGTTTTCCGTAATATTTCTATAAATAGTATATACCACGTGTGTTTGAAGTCACAAAATATTCAGCAGATTGTTTTAGCTGTTTCTTCGCTGAAAAGCATTATTATATCCATTAAGCACACTGCAGCTATGATATTTCTAAAAATTCAAATAAATAAGTGTTTTACATATAAATTCAAAACAGCTTTAAGGAATATTTATGATGCATGTCATTACATTTCATTAAAGTTACGATGAACATTCATATAGGTATATGTATGGTTCTCTCTCGTGAATATAACAGAAGTGTTTGTGGCATTGCAGATATAAAAGGTAAAGGGGGACTGCAAATTTTCAGACTAGAGAGTTCGTAAGCATCACTTTTACATAAGTCAGTTGTACTTATTTGTTGAATGCTGATATGTGAAAAAACTTTAGGTCACGCAAATTGCACAGTTAAAATACTGGTATGTGCTTGACCCCATATAGTTTATAGCACTTCTCTCTCTTTTTAACCTCCTCATATATTACACCCCTTCCCCAATTACAAGCCAGCACCTGGAGTCATACGCCTGTTGAGAAGCAGAAGCTCTAGATCGGAGAGAAGCCAGGTTGAGTGATCAGTCCAATGTCTGGTATCAAAGTGAGAAATTAGATGATGTGAAATGAGGCGAAAGGAAAGATTCATATGGGAAACTGGTGGAATGAATGCCGGGGGACACCGGAGAAGCCGGAGAAAAACAGGCAAGATCCCGCTTGGTCCACCAAAAATTCCTCCTATATATATCTGAATAATACTTTGATCACAGAAATGAATAATGCCAATAGCTTTATAAATTATTCCTGTTTTAACTTTTACACATGGGTATTTTATGCATATATCTGAACATTTCTTTGATCTGGATAAATCCTTGATCAACTGTGCGTCAACACACATAATATTTATTGGCTGCATTACACTTTTCAAAAGCTACGCCATATCCTGTTTTCAGCACCTTATAAACACAATTTGTTGTCTATCTAAAAAATCTTTGTAAGTTTTCGGTGTGGGATTCGAAGAAAACTAATACCGTCCTAAAAATGTTGTATCTCGGTAACCTTTTAACCCGAAACTAAGTAGTTCACCAAACCATTCACATCTCTGGCAACTCACGTCTAATTGACTACGTTTTTCAAACTGTATAAAGAACTACTGAAGTAATCACATTTCTGCGGTGCCAGTTGTAGTAAGAGCGGCTGTTAAACACTAGTAATCAAATTTAAAGAAAATGGGTGATTGAAACCTTTTTCTTTTTTGTTCTTATTTTGTTATATTTCATTACATTTTATGCATATATATATTTTACAAAAACTGTACCCCTTAACATCTGGCAGGTCTTTTAAAATTACTTTCAGACTGGCCACTTTTGTAGCGATTTACAAATAATGTGCAAGGAATATTTAAAATGCCTTATTAGCTTATATATTAATTTTCTCCATAATTTTCCCACTTAAGATTCGTTTGATTGATTTAGCGATAGCAACAAAGTACCCATTCAATTATTTAACGAATTCAGCTCAAAGCTAATAGCAAGTATTCCGATGGACCTGTTTTAATGAAAATGTGGTCTGGTTTTGGGGATCACGAGTGTTCACCAACTTCACATTGTACTTGATGTTGACGTGCGATGCTAAGAACTTACGAAATTACTTTCTGCGGTTTGAACGCCCACTCAGTTTAGAGGATGGATTTGTCAAGCGGCGTTATGTATTTTTCATAAGCTGATATACTTAAAAAGTTTTAGCTTTAGTGCATTTTCTCAGATCTTGTTTCCTGTATACATGTTTTTACTGTGTCTCTGCTGCTGTATTAATAACCTTAGTTATATTACAGTATTACTTCCAACAGTATTCAATTCCCATACAGAAGTACATGGCACAATGTTGCTTAACATTTTTAGATGGCACATATTCTATTTTAGATTTATACGAAAATATGTAAATTATTACTGTTTCAACACCCGTTTTCACAGGCGGTGACACAGACAACGCATGAAATAAAATAACTAGTTTAAAAAAATCAAAGGCAATATTCCAGGTCCAAGTTTAAGGTCCCTGCCAATATTTTTCAGTTTTAAGGACTGTGGAAACCTTGGAAAACCTGTCAGCGAAGAAGACGGTCCTGGCGAGATTTGAACTGTGGCCCCCCGTTCACGATTCCATACTTTGACAATCTTGGCTACCCATGTGTACATTGTGTAAAAAAAACTAAGTAGCATATAGCTATGATAATCCTCGGAGGTTTTATACACCAAACACCGCCTGTGGTTTTTATCTTAAAGGACTACTCATGCATGAAATTTTATTTTGTTTTCTATATTCATGTAGAATTAAATATAGAACATTAGATATCTCTTTGAAGGTCATGATGACGTGATTTTACAGGTTTTGGATCAATAAGAGGCCAAAAGGGCGTAAAAAACAATAAATAAATAAATAGCGTAAAAATAAAGTATGCAATAAGTTACGATATGGATAACATGAATATTATGAAAGAGATGAAGTAAAAATACTGGAGATCAAGACAAATAACTTGTAGATGATTTTGAGGGAGGCAATTTTATTGTTCCACAAGGTATCAATATAAATATTCTGAGATGCTCACTCCTCCAGTACCCCCGGCTCCTAGACAAACATTTTTAAAAGTATCTGAACAATTTGCACTTTTTGAGGAGGATAAAATAGTTGTTAATAAGAAATGTTATTATACATAGATTTAAGGAAGATTGGAATTATATAACCCGTGTGAAGTGGGACGCATCCCCTTTCTACGATGGAAAAAGCTCTGTAACATAATCTAAAATTACCTAGACACAATTTATTGTTGCTTCTTGACAGAAGAACGGTGGACAATAATGCACTTGGGAAGGAAATTTTAGCATAGAAACTTCAAAAGTGGTAAGTATGTAGTTGTACTTTTACAGTGTGACACCAAGACAACTTTGAATTTTCAAAATTTTGCGTAAACATTTTACTGACACATTTCTCTAGCATCATCGTCATCTATCTAGCGAGCTTCGCATCAAACGCCGCATAAACCCCTTCTCGTAAAAAGCAGTGCGCAGACGCAGAGGTTGAAAAGAGTAAACTACTTACTCACATGTCGTGGGAAAGCAGTCAACAACACCTCGATGTGAAAACGCACGCGGAGTGCACTGGCGGTGTCATGTTCCGTGAGCGAACGTGAGTAACACTGACGAGAGGCAGAGAATTGGGATGCTATCCCCCATCCAAAGCGCGCTCTAGCGGCACCTACCGCTCTTGTTTTTCTTTTGCACGCTACAGTTCAAGCATTAGTCTGTTTCAATTCCAGTTATATAGTCTGCCACCTAAATGCAAGAGCAACAATCGCTTCACATCTACAGGTTTTGGTCTCTAATAAAACTACACAAAAAGCTTCCCCTCCTCGCTAGCACTAAACCTATGAAGTACGACCTACAATGTCCATTTTAGTGTTATGATATTAACAGCTATTTCAAATATACACATCCTGCAATATTACGAAAACCAGATTTTGTTACATGTTATGCTGAGATTCAGCAATTCATCCACAGAAGCGCTTAACAATGATGTACTTAAAGTATAGCTTCTTTATGTGCAAATATAAACATCATAAAGAGAGTAACGACTACCTACTTTATATGCTGTTGATTCTTTCGATTTTTGGCACATTTATTGTTTGTGCTCATACTCTCATGATTATCGACGATCTCAGCAGAAAGTGAATGACGATATTTGCGGTGCCCATTTTGTCATCGCAGTCCTATTTTCACTATTATTCTCATTCTTGGTATCTCCGTTTGTAATTAAATTGATGATTACGGACTCAATGTCATTCATGAGTCCACCGATTTTTAGGGAATAATGTTTAAATGACTTTGCATATATCGACAATGGCTTATCATTTTTCTATGGAAAAATAAGAAATATTTTTGAATTGGTTCCGAAATTCTTGAAAACTGTGATTGAGGCTTTCTATTACAACATATAACTTCGCTGAATTAAAATTATGCTCAATGGGCTTATAACGGGAAGGTAGCATAGAAAGAGGAGGGAAACAGTAACGTACCTGCAATATTTTAAGGGAATTGATCTGACAGTAATGTATTAAAATGTGTATTAAGTAACGTTTACTGATGTCAACATTTAATTACCTATCATGGATCGGTATTTTAAGACCACAAAATCCCCCCTCTCCTAACGAGTATTTATTTATATTCCGTACTTCTAGGCTTCTTTATTTCAAACTTAATATCTTTGAATTCTGAAAGTATTTACACAAACTATAGGTCTCATTAACGTAACGTTTACATATAAAACAGATAGAAGCCTCTATCAAATTATTTGCTCCTAATTATACTGTGCATTAGCAGTATGCTCCATTTTGAAACCGAGTATACAGCTACAATGCTTAGACATGCAAAACGCACTCCGTGTCCGGTCCATGTTTGTGGAATATCACTGCTATCAAAGTTTTCTTTTTAGAGGCAGGCAGGTTACGTTCGTTCGACTTTACCATCTGCTTACTGGATGGACTCTCTTTGTTACATAACAACTCAATCAAAACAGAAACTCTGTATGGCTTTCGGAGAAATGCGATCTCACGGACTACTATGTATAGTTTTGGTGCTTGACGGACCATACTATTTCTATTTACGGATTAATAAATACAGGTTATTAGGTTCTAATCACACATCTATTAGCTATACATTCTATACTGGCAATGCCAAAGATATAGTTATTATGCATAAATAAATTCATAAAGTCATGAGACTACGTTTATGAAAATTAACCACGTGTCCTGAAATAGTTGTAGTAAAAGAAGTCGTTGTAACTAAAAACATTCATGAACAGCTCAATAATAATAATAATAATAATAATAATAATAATAATAATAATAATAATAATAATAATAATAATAATAATAAAGCGTTCTCCTTGCTCAGTATCATATCCAGAGGAAATAATGGAGCGGAGATGCTACCTCCAAATGGGAACTAATTAGGAATTAATCACTGATTATCTTAATGTTATGAATTAATAAGGTAACGTGGTTGACTTGGTCTTGATTCATCATCCTTATAAACGCTCAATCTTCCGACCTTTGCTCTATTGTATAAGCAATTGTTTATTCAGGTTTCAATGAACTTCGTCGCTTGGATTGTCAATGAACTTGGAAGGGAATCCATTCTAGTCAGCAAATGTGGCTTAAAACATGCCCCATCGAAAGAATTTGACGAAGCTTGGGCATTTTAGATTACACGCTTCTTTCATACGTTTTGATGATTACATATGGAGCAAGGCTTACATAGCCCCGTCTTGGTTCCCCGTATCAAGTTCCAACATTGCATGACACCGTGTTAGGCACAAAGAAGTGACTAAGTCTGAGAAAATACAGATCAGAGGATTATGTAAGCAATGCCAAGTAAGTTCTACCAAAAGTAGCCCACCTGCATATTCAAAATATGCTGTAAAGCCACATTGAGGCGATATATTATATCTACCGAAAAGAAATAATTGAATAATAATAATAATAATAAAAAACATCATCCAACTTAACTAAATCTGTAATTTTTGGAATACAAAAAATATAAACATACCATTAGAAAGCCAGCACAATACTGAGCATGTCTTTTAGCTTTGAGCTGTATTGAGGAACAAATAACGACGATGTAAGATCTATTTCTCGGTAAAGCTGTATATATAGGCTAAATTTAATTTTCTCGGAGAATGCAGCTCTCACACATCTAGCCCTCCGAAATAGTGACGCCCACTTATTCCACCACGATTGAGATCCGTTGGATAAGGCGACCTAACGTTACCCTTGAGCCAATGGGAAAATGATGCTTAAATGTTAAAAAAAAACTGTTCGCCAATTCTAGACAAACATCAGTTTTTGTATCTGGTGAGATCAGCCTGGGTTGCAGTTTATATAAATACAGTTCTCAACCAAGTTCGAGCTCTAGTTCGTCACAACACGCGCAGACTCCACGTCGCCCCTAATCAATTTTGAACCGCTAAGGATCTAAGTTATTCTATTATTCTAAAGGCAAGCGCGAGGAAGTGTAATTCTAAATCGGTCAGAAATTAAGAAATTGTAAGATTCGTGTAAAAGTAAAGTCCAAGAGAAACAGATATTAAATTAATCATCGCTTCGAACCGGTGAATTGTATTACTTAATTTTCACCTGCCAACATCTACAATTTCCCAAATACATACAGATAGCTAGCCGGAGAACGAGACGACATCGCCTAATCCTGTATCTCAAACGAACTACAACTCGACAAAGTTCGAGAAACAAAACAAAAACAGGTGTTCACAGGGCTCTGGTTCGCGCGATTACTTCCCTTGTCCACGTAAGGCAAACATAAGATAACCCTAATTATAGTGGAACCCGGCTTCTCTAGGCATTACTTAATTCATTTCATTCGTTGGCTATGTAAGCACGAGTCATTCAAAGGGACGTTAAACCTCAGGGGAAGTGATGTATAGCAGTGTTGTGGGTGCTAAAACATTCACCACTTATGATGCATTGAAGATACTTACATATACAAATTGTTTTATCTACTCAGACAAGACTGACGTCCTACATGTAGGACACTATTATTTTGTTTAGAACTCGACTGTATGGTGTCATTATGTGCCCGGCAGATGGTACCTACTCTAAGTCATTGTTAGAAGTTTGAATTGGAGCAAAAATGATAATATTGCAGTAGTGGTTTGTATTGGTGACTGCAAGGTTGTTCTAAAATGCCTGTGCTTGGAAAAAAAGGGTGAACGATTATGTATGGTGACAGAACATGCTCATCATTTATTTGTAACTGCAAGTTTTGTACCCGGAACATGAAAACAGGTCAGCTAACTATATTATGAGCTACTAGTTTAATATCAACAATGATATAGACCTCATACGTCAGTTACAAAGGAGCATTAATTTACATCAAAATGTAATTTGTATATGACGTGTGTTATTTGCATTCTGCAAAGGTGCATTACATTGCTCTGATATCTTGCATCAGGAAATATTGTAAATTCAAATGAATTTGCTGCTCAACATTTTAGTAACCCCATCTTTCTCAAGCAAGTTATAGGCATACGTTAAATGGGTATTTTCATGTAATTACTGCATAGAAATAAAAAATAGTATTTATGTGTTTTTCAACAGGCATGCAACACTAAAACACATTGCTAGCCATACTCAAATATTTCTTTTAATTTATAGCTCACTATTCTACTCTAAATATTGCTTACTATAACTTTGATATCTTTAGTTACCACCCTTAATCATTTCTGCAAACTTATTTAGCTGCGCTAGCTCGAAGTCAGAATGGATTCTAAACCAATATCTCCCATCCGTCCTAGCCAGTAACACTTTAGAACGATAGAGAATTTTCATCCTCAATGAAAATAAAAGATTCTGATATGTTCCATTCACATCATTTTCTCTATATCTGTGCAACAAATTATTCTTAAGCTTGTGCCTCTATTTACTTCATACTAATCGAGAAAAAATTAGCAAAAATAGTCTTAATACGTGCTTCCATGTAAGTCGAAGCGAAATAAGGGAGTTCATAGGTTAAAGTGATAGTCAAAAGCTGGTTGCTATGTGACGGAAGTTCCTTTGTTTGTATGGACAGGAATTGACAAAGTGTAAGTGAGAAAAGTGTAAGTGTAAGTTTTTAAAAGCTGAAACCAAAAACAAGCAATATCAAAAAAAGGATCAACTCTACGAAAAAAAAATTATATAACATAAATTAATTGTATGTTTTAACGTGCTCTACACTTTTTTGTGGTAAGTTTTTGTCTATCTCTTACGGTTTAGCAGTTATGCAAAAGTTTGTAAAATTCATCAATAAGAAAGTAGTCTTCAGAAGATATTTTCAGAAAACTCAAGATATACATTTTATTTGGCGTATAAATATCTTATGTATAATCGTTAGAGACATTTTTGAGAAAATCATATATCCAAGGTCGCGGGTTCAAAACCGGCGAAGGACGATGGGCGTAAAAATCCTTAGCATGGCTTCCTTCGGAAGGGAAGTAAAGACGTGGGTGCCGTGTCGTAGATTTACGGTACGTAAAAGAACCTCAAGCCTGATAGGCTTCTGAGCAAAATTAAGCGGTCTTTTACGCCCAAAATAGAATGGGACGCTGAGAACCAAAGCAGTTAATGAGCGTCCATAAATAAAACTCCATTTCATTTCATTTCAAGTGTAAAAATGTTCGAAAATTTTGTTTGTCTTAGAAATGGCTCTAACGATTTTGATTAAAACACATATTAAAGCCATTTATATCACAAGTAAAATGTATATCTTCAATTTTCTAGGAATAGCTTCTAAAGACCGGTTTATTCAGGATGAATTTTGCTTAATTTGACATAACTAGTAAACTGTAAGAGATAGACAAAAACTTACTCTACAAACATTGTAGATCTTGTTAAAACACACAGGTTATATCATATAATTTTTTTCGTGGAGTTTACCGTTTTCGAGGTGTTCCTTGTTATTAGTTTCAATTGTGAAGTACTTATACTTTTCTCAGACGGAACTGCCAGTTTTTCTTTTGCTCTACTCTTGGCCAAGCAAACAAGCGTATAACGACAGCTTTTAAAACATTTGACTGTCACTTTAGCTTAGGGCATTTCCTTAGTTGCCTTCTACTTATAAGGAACTAAGTAATAAGAACATTATTTTAATGTTTATCTCGATTAGCATGGGGTAGAAAGAAGAATTATCTCTTGTAAGGAATTTGTTTGTAGAGTAGCTAGAAAAAGCATCTGAGTGTATCACATTAGATTTTTGGATTCAGGGTGACCCAAAACATGTATTTCCAGTGAAATCTCAGTATCGAGATTTTGGGTGGAATATAATACCTTTCCTATACACTATGTATACATAGTACGGGTAGAGAAAGTAAAAATAATATGGACGATTAGTATAAATAGCTTTAATAATTGTTAACATGCCAGCAAATATCAATAAATTACATTCTACTTACACTGAAAAGATATACATCTTTATGTACAAAATGCTTTATCAAAATAGGAGCAAAACCAGACATTGAATCAAAGTGCATATTACGAACATTTTTAGCAATTTTAGAACATGCGGACAAGTGCTTATATACGTAGTAAATGAGTTCTTTACAGCAAATTCCTTAAAATCCAATTTTCTTCTTTTCTGCCATCCTCTCTGTCTCCGCGATTAAAACGTATGTCCTATTACGGTTTAACTTCCCAACCCCGAATATTGGTCACTTCACTGTTAAGTCCAGTGAATTACTTAACAAGTACTAGCTGGTAATATGTATCCCAGTTAATTATATCTTCTCTTCGTAATTTTCCTCTACAATTTCTCGTCCATCCTTTAGTCTGTCTGTCTGTGTATTTGTCTGTCTGTCTGTCTGTCTAAATGCCTGTCCGTCCGTGTATGTATGTATGTATGTATGTATGTATGCATGTATGTATGTATGCATGTATGTATGTATGTATGTATGTATGTATGTATGTATGTATGTATGTATGTATGTATGTATGTATGTATGTATGTATGTATGTATGTATGTATGTATGTATGTATGTATGTGTGTATGTGTGTGTGTGTATGTATGTGTGTATGTATGTATGTATGTATGTATGTATGTATGTATGTATGTATGTATGTATGTATGTATGTATGTATGTATGTATGTATGTATGTATGTATGTATGTATGTATGTATGTATGTATGTATGTATGTATGTATGTATGTATGTATGTATGTATGTATGTATGTATGTATGTATGTATGTATGTATGTATGTATGTATGTATGTATGTATGTATGTATGTATGTATGTATGTATGTATGTATGTATGTATGTATGTATGTATGTATGTATGTATGTATGTATGTATGTATGTATGTATGTATGTATGTATGTATGTATGTATGTATGTATGTATGTATGTATGTATGTATGTATGTATCAAAATTTTAAATTTTTTCACTCGTTTAGTTCCGTTCTACACATTATCAAAATAGCTTCACTATACACAAAATCTTTACTAACTGGTTCATTATTTCCTTAGGAAACCAGAGAAATTTTTTATTTTTTATATCCAGCTTCCTTTGCCGTTGCTGCTCTTTGTTAACCTGTAGACAACAGATCATATATAGTGCGCAGTTTTACTTGTAGCACATCGTAAGCTCCAGCACCTCATCCTGAATTGCAGACTTTCCTCCAGTCACAAAATTATTTTTCTGCTTTTCATTTTTTTATACCATACTCTATGCCCCAGCTATTTAATTCCACTGGCATCTTTCCAAGGGCCTCTCCTAACTCTGTCGTTTATCAGCAACTAGCTTTTTCTTCGTTCTGAATGATATTGTACCTCAATTTCACCAGGGAGGTGTTGAACAGTGTAAGTGATAACGGACATTAATTTCACATGCCTCTTCTTATTGTAATTCCCTCTGACAGATTTTCTCCTAATCCGACTGCACTTATTAACCTCAATGGATTACCACTCGGGCTGGAACAACCCAGAAGTTATGTGGATACAAAACCTTACAAAAATGATCAAATAATGCAAAATTATATATTATAGTTTTGTCCTTTTTTCTTTATACCGAAAATTAAATTTAACATACAATCTACCAATTGTATAAATTAAACCAAATCCTTGCACCGTAACAGCTGTTGCTGAAAGAACATAGTTCTTCCTATTGCAGTGCATAAAAGTAAGCAATTGGAGTTTGTAAGCCAAAGCTACTGCAAATTTATTATATTAAGGAAAATAATGTCTGGTAACAACAGATGTCACAGGTGCATATTTAAAATTTCCCATTTCTTTGAGTTACATTGTTTCTTTAATATATGATGAATTGCAGTCTATTCTAGCCAAAAAATACTTAAAATTTACCGTTTCTTTGAGTTACATTGTTTCTTTAATATACGATGAATTGCAGTCTATTCTAGCCAACAAATACGGGCAATATGATGTATATGAGTAAGTTACAAAGGATAAAGGTGGGGCAAACATGTTTGTGGTAATTTGGCCCATATGCGTTATCTATGGATGTGAGAGCTGAAGTAAACTGATGGAAAGTAGACGGCGGATTATTGAAGATTGTAGCTGGACAGTTTTTGGTTAGTGATTGATGATGTACCAAACGTATTTTTAAATAAGTTCCGTTTTGACATTAAAAACGCAAACTTTGATTTTAGATAAATGTTATTTTCATTAAAGCTTGAATTTTAATCTACTTTTCAACATATTTTATATAAGCATTAAGGCACTTTTTGTATTATACGTCCAGCATTTGATCCCATTATCACAGAGTTTCAAACTGAAAGCAATTTATAACGCTCTTTAACTGCTCTGATTTTCAGCGTCTGATTCTGCAATGAGAATGAAAGGCCCCTTAATTTTGCTCAGAGGTCTGTTTATCAAGATTGAGGTTCTTTTATGTACGGTAAAACTAGGACACCAGACCAACGAATTTGCTTCCCTTCCGAAGGAAGTCAGGCTAAGTATTTTCACGTTAGAAAATAAATCCAGTGCTCTCCGCCGGGATTGAACCCGCGACCCTAGGAATCAGAGGCTATCATGTTACCCCTGAACCTCGGAGGGCAACAACCTCATAAAGGTCTCCATCCTAAGGAGTGTGAGAGCAGTTTGAGATACCCTAGGTTTTCTGTCACAATTTCCTAAAGCCAAAATTCACGAGAAGGATCAAACCGTAGTGATTTTGTTCCCCGAACTTTTTCATCAACAATCCATAGGAAACAGGGTCTCGCACTTCTTTCCTTATGATGCACATTGGTGCGGCCATCTTTAAGTTATGGAATCCATCTTAAGCTTTCTTCACATACTTTACTGACCGTCGTTGAATTGCAGCCAGTTACACCTCTTTTATAATAAGAAAACGAATGACTTAATATATTTCATAATCGGCGGCAGATTTACCTGAGAATAAAATTCAAAACAAGGCTTGTAATAAACGAGCCTTAACATTGATAGAAATTATGTTAAAGGTAGATTGACGTATATGTTTCAAGTAAAAATAAAAAGGATGGAAAAGTAAACTACTTGTGTTTTAATTTTGAAACTAGCACTTGAAAGAATGCCTCTTTAGAGATCAGCACTATCTAGGTGTGAAATGGGTAAACCGTTACTGTATAATCGAAGTATGCACTTGATAATCTATAACTTTATCATCTATGGCGAGGGAGTGAAGAGACAGTAGAAGTGCGTAAAATGTATGTAGAGAGAGGTGCAAAACTAATTAGGAATGAGAGAAGGCATAGTCAGTTATTAGAAACATCAATATACTAATAATAATAATAATAATTACAACAATGATAATAATAACAACAATAATGTTCTTCGCATTAAACACCGAGTACACTGAGCAAGATCACAGTCACCGTCGCTGGTGCTTTGATACCTGTGTAGCCACATTATTTCATCGGACAGGCCAAGCTTTACTCGAGAAGCAGGCCACCTCCACAACCGTTGTCGATTGAGAGAGCACGCACTCAACAACAAACCAATGGAACCTTCATCTGGAGCAGGAATTCGGGATACCATTGAGGGCCACCACAAGAAGATCCTGAACATCGGCTTAGAAGTCTGTTGAACATCTCTGAAAGACGTGTCTGCAGCATCAAATATCTGGAACTCCTGGACGGGCAAGTTGTCTCTGCCAGCACACCTCACCGGGGCACCGCCGGTGTTCTGCCACCCAGGGTGGATAGCATATTAACCCATTTGGAGGCTCTAGAGGAAACCAGTTGGAACCGCATTACAGCTTCACAACATTCAATTCAAGAGATCACTACAAGTTATCATATTTTGAATTCCATCCTGCACAAAAGTGCACGGTACTGAGCCAGAAAAAGCAGCGGAGACGATGGTTCAGAGACCAGGAATTGTGCCACGTTTACCTTTTACATTATTATCGATTTTTATCCTGTAAGCCGTAGTCAAAGCAAACAGTCATGCCTGGGAATCAGAATTTTATCCTTAACTTTGCCATTGTACTGCAGTATTAAATCTTCCACAGACTTGCGCAGATGCTATGCAGGCCTGTGTTACCTTCTCCTTTGATTTCCTTTCTCTTCATCAACATTCTTCCTTTCTGGTGGGGGAGTTTCAGTGTGTAGTGCGACATACCGATGTCGATTCCCACACTACCAGAGTATCTTCAGCGCAATAACCTTCATCAATGAAGTACCCGGAAGTTGCCTTGGAATCGAGCTTTCCCTTATTAGGTTGACTAATAGGCGTCTAAGGCAGTTGAAAGAACCGAATAGCTTCTCATTTCCTATGTTATATCTATAGGCATACAGGGGATACTTACTCAGCGCAGTCAAAATGTCAAACAGTGGCGCTTCTCCGCCTGAGCAGGGTAAAAGCAGCCTGAATTCTACCACCGACGCCGCTGTTACACCAAATATTATTCACCAGCCAGACAATTACCACTTACCGCATTCAACAGTCATTATGTGGCAGCAAATCCAGGACTTATCGACGCCGTTCAAAACGTCCAACCTCATTTTCTAAATCTGACGGCCAAGCTCATAGCTTAGGAACGCTGAATCCGTCAACTACAGACCACCGCGTCACTACATTTCACCAGCACTATTGCATATCAGGGGCTACAGAGTAAGATTTCACTCTACCACGTACATCCAGCAGAGAGATCTCATAGAACATATGTAAAAGGACAGCTGGATTCTGCATCTTTCGATGGTATCACTCCTAAAATTCCAATCTTATGTGCGAAGCTCTACAAGGTACGGATGCAACTAATAACATCTTCGACGTGACAACAAACTGTATAAAGTATCCTAATTTTCCTTTATATCTCCTTTTAGTCCGTAGACTACAGTTAGGGCTGTATCCTACCATGTATCCGCTCCGTCCATTAGACAGCAGGATTGTATTTTTCGTTGACTAACGCGGAAGCTATGTGGGACCACGCTACTCTTCCTCAATTTCCCTTCCTTTCATATCCTTCCTCCGTTTCAGTGAAGGGGTTTTAGTGGGTGGAACTAAGTTAATGACGATTTCCACGATTTCATAGTGGGTTATTTGGCGTGCGTAAAACCCATTCGTTCTCTACCCCCAAAAAAAAGTGGGAAGTTCTTTGATGCTCTTTGCTTCGAACCGAGTGAGGCAGTTTCTGTTAGTAATTAAGCTTTCCTGTAGCACGAAGAAGATGTCAAGGTGGGAATAGCCAGATGTCCAACGGAAAGTTACACATTAAAACACTTCCTGTAATACGTTTATGAGGATTCTTAAAACATAAATGCATTAGAGCCAAAATAAAGACGCTCTAACGCTTAATTCTCAAAAACATGTTTTTTAATGTAGTCTATATAGTGTAGTTTCTATTGTCAAAGGGTTTATTTTTCTCTAGAAAATCGATCTCTTTATATTTATAATCCCATCACTTCCTTAACATGCTACTGTATATTAGCTATATATGAACCAATTTTATTAAAACTTTTCTTATTTTGCATATTAAATACCCTATAGAGATATGAAGAATTAACAAGTAATACTAGACTGCTTTACTTACATTTTTACCTTTTTTATTTTTCTGGACTGTAAATCTCACACTAGTATATACCGAATAATGTTGCCAGATTATCTACAACTATTTGTTAATATCCTCTTCCCAGGCTCTTATGGAGACTTTCATTATGGAAACTAACGTCGCTATTCAACATATCGGCTCTTTAGTTATCCCTAATTAAATTGTATTAACACGACGCTGGTCAGGGTCATTACGCTAACGCCGATGGTCGACATGTGAGCGCGGGCTCGCAAAGTATTTACCCAGATTTTAACACACTATTCTATGTTAACATTTAGTAAATTAGTATATTTAATAAATATGATTTTTTTTTTTTTTTTTTTTAAGGTTTACTTATTAAATTAATTGTATGAATATTTAGCTTGCTTTCTTTAGTAGCAGCAAAATACTTTGATGACATACTGTTGCAAGTTTATTATGACCGACTTTTAACATTTCTCTACAAAACTATCCTCTAGTAACGTAAGGCTCACGTTATTGTACTCCACTATTTTTTCTAAATCACTATCTGGTAAAAACAGCTGCCATCATTCCATTTCTGTTGTTGGATAGTGAGCTCCTTTTTTTTTTTTCTTTTTTTTTATTGTTTCATCTATATAGCCACCTTTAACATCTAAGGCTATATCGGGAGCTTTCCACTTGAAACAACTCGTAGTCTGTGGGTTATTTTACGTTGGTTTAAATCATTTTGTTTTACTCAAACACGCACACATTCACATACAAACTTCCAGACTCTGTGGGGGATAGGGAATAATTCTGGCTAGAGAAAAATTCCCCGCCCCAGCCGGGAATCGAATCCGGGAACTGAGCTCCTTGTTTTACACCTAAGGGATGAATAACAAAATTCCTCCTCCTGATAAGTGTGTTAGGTGGTGGTGGTGAGTGGACATACATGTGGTCCCATTATAATGTTCAGAATTTGATACATTTACAGATACTTCCGACGCTGTATCATGATCACTATATATGACATTTTCCTTGCAAGCAATTCGGTGTTCTCCACCTGACCAGATAAGTTATCGTCATAAAAAGATTCAAATGATGAGATTCATTTTCATTCTCCTCAAGCCATTTCAATATTTTTGTTCTTGACGTTCCATCATTGATAGCTTACTAATACAGACTGACACTTTGCAATGTTAGCCGCTAATGCGAACACTCTGTTAGTAATACCTACGAATTCTTGTCCCGGAACCTCAGAAAGAATAACACGATAATTCGAAAACAATTGATCCGCTAAGGATCGATATGTGATCGGCACGCTCTGTTCGGTGCATGAGTTACTTCTTTTTTATTTTATAGAGAATTAAAATATTGAATTGCTCAGTAGAATACATTACTTGTTCTATAACCATGCTTTGAAAAGTGCACATAGTACGAAACACTTTGATTCAAAAGTAGACAAGATGACGTACTTTTTTAATCAAAGCGAGCCCAGCGCTCACCAGTCGACCAACGAGGGTAAAGCTTGAAAAGCGTTTCCTGTGATGTATTACAATAAACGTGACGGCATATGTTGACATTTGTTCGTGTATAAATACTATGGCAATGCTCAAGGTATTGAAATGTAGCAGAGATCTACACACGCAGCGTTGTGATGCAGCTATTGCTCCCGAGAAATTTAGGACCGGACCATCTATCATGATTAATGACTCCTGCTGAAGACATTGCGTTGAAGTTGGAAATTCTTTCAAGAATGCCTAAAAGTAAACGTTATCCGTTGTTCTTTATGCGTGGATGAATATTCATATCTCAAAAATCAAATCAAAGAATAATTCGTACTATTCAAAATGAGCTGACAATATAATACCTTTATTGCTAATATCTTTGCTGAGTATAAAAATACAAGTGATGTTACAGATTTCACTAACAGTACCTGCAAAGCATCCAACCAAGTAGCACTTCTAGTAACTAATCTAGATTTATAATTAGAAATAAACAGTAGAGAAAGGCATCTTGGAATTGGAGGGATAAACTGTAAAGGGAGCTGTTGAGCTTTACTAACTGCTGCCGGCATTAAGCTAAAAACATGTAAGTACAAAGTACTTTATGAAAGCACTTTTATTCCGCTACCCCAATCTCTGTAAGTGAAGAGAGCTGTATAAATCCTCAGAATTTTAAATCTATGGAATGCATTATGTATGCCTATGGTAATACATAGGGATTAGCAAAGTGGATTAACGATAATCCTGCCAATAAGGGGGATAAAGCGCTGGTCTCGCGTTAAACAACCGGATTAAGAAAAGCCGGAAATTAAAAACAAAAAAGATATAAGCAAATATAACAGGATTAAGCAATAATCCGACATAATAAGAAAAAACAGGATATTAAACAAAACAAAACAAAAAAAAAAGAGTTAGAGAGAGTGGTAGTATCACAGGATTAACCGAAAAGTGTGAACTTTGAAAAAGCATTACAAAAATTTGAAAATTAAAACTTATATATTTTTATATATATAAATAAATGGGAAATTTGAAAATATTGATGTGGCGGCAGGATAGGCGAAAACCCAATTGATAATCCGTGTGTATACGTATTATTTCTTCATTAAATTCATGTTATTACATAACTTCAAGTACAGTATTAGAGCTATTCATATAGGATTAACATAATGAGAATATTGTGGGTATTCTCAATATTGTATTGTGGGTATTCTCAATATTGTATTGTGGGTATACAATATGATACAGAAAAACAAAATAGAATGCACACACGCAGTTACACAAGTACCGAATAATGTAAAATAGTATGTTTTTCTTTCTCTGTACTGTAGAAGATACTTTATGAAAGATTTACGAAGCAGGGGATACAAATATAATAGTGAAGTAAGCTTAAGCACCGGTCAAGAAGTCATTATGAACGGCCGTAGGTGGACGATCGTTACAGGTCTCATTGCTCAGGTGCAGGTACCCGAAATTTGGGTGACGTGGGCGTCGATACCTGGAACATGATGCTGTTGCGAACGACAGCGCCCGCTGGAAAGCATCCAAAATGGGTGATGATGATATTGATGATGATGATGATGATGATGATGATGTCAATAGCGGGGACTTTGTTGCGCCCTAAATAGACGGTGCATCGAGCAGCAGGACCGCATGCTGATGCTTTGGTGGTGAGGAAACTATCGCTGACGATGTGGCCATCGCAGGTGGATACTTAAGTTGTTACAGTATTGTGGTTTCAAAGGCCCATATTTCCTGTGAGATGATACGACACACATCGGCGAGTTCCGTAACATTTACGGTGGTATCCTCGTCAAAGAGATCTTTGACAATGAAGTTGGGATGAATGTCAAATAGGTTTGACTTGCAAGGCATGCTTACAGGTTAAGGACAGCAATCCAACTGGTAGTATTAGGAATATTCCTAAAAGTCTGAGTACTGGTTAAATCGGGGAGAGTCTTGAGGTGAACAGAACCTTACAATTATTCTTTCATATTCGCTCTTCAGCATTTCATCCTCTATGTAAGGCATCCACAGAGGCACGGTGTTCATCTCACCAATGCAGTCTTGCGACATGGCATCAAAGTATGAAGGAAGAAATACTCGTGGTTGTTAATGGCGACGACGATCTTTCGCCCGTACTTGTTTGAACTGGTTCAAGTCCCCTATATTCTGTATGGGCAGCTCTCTCCAGCTCTGCGATGGACATAAAAGCAGAGTTTCTGCCATCTGGTTCAGATCTCGAAGAATGTGCTGTTGTTGGCCATGTTGCAAAGCATCTATCCACTGAGTGTAATGATTGAGCCCTTTGACGGCGAATAAAAGCTGACCGGGCGGAAGATATGCATCCATCGGCCGTTAAAAGCATGCCACACCCGACAATAGCGTCCACACGCTATTGAGGAAAGGATGACCTTCTCAAAAAAAAATTGGCTGTATCTAAAGAGCGCGCAGGCGCGTCTATAGAAACTATTTGCCAGGGCTGGTTCCGGTGTTGGCTGCACCGGTGAAAAATAGCATATTTCTGGTGTTGTGCACTTGTCGCACCAGTAGAATCGAATGCTACAGCGCCACTTCCGATAAAAGGACTTGGAGCACTAGAGAGTTGCGCACTGTGAATTGGGCATGTCCGAAGCTAGGCGGGTGCTGACGAGAGCCGAGGAGGAGGAGGAGGAGGAGGAGGAGGAGGAGGAGGAGGAGGAGGAGGAGGAACACAGAGATTACCATCGGATGTTGCTCTTCTTATAGAAGATGGCGCTGGCATCGGTATGATCGGCTCTTCAATTAGAACCCTGTTTTCAAATACGCTGAACAGCCTATCGCAGTGGATGATATCCCGAATAATGAACGGTGAGGCGTTTTCCAGGTGCACCTCCATACCTCTACCCTGACATAGTCGGCCCTGATTTATTACATCATGCATTTTATCTACGGTGATGTACTGGTGCTCTTAGAAAACGATGTAGAGACCGTTTTTGCGGAATAAATTGAAATTGTTAATGGGGTTGTTCCGAATATCTACGTCTGCTCATTTGTCAATGGTGTCAGAGAGTCTTGCGACAGCTTTAAACTGCATCTCTTCCAAGCTCATTTGGATAAAACGTAGTGTATACTGCTTTCGCAGCTATGCCATTTCGCGGTGATGGATTTGCCGTTGAAGGTGACGTTGATGAACCTTGGGGCATACGGTGCATTCTCCTAAGAATGCCCTTCTACCTCGTAATTCTTGAACGCTTTGAAGGCATCGCTATACACTGACAGATAGTTCTTATAAACCATGCTTGATGCAGTGCCGAAGGATAAAGGACTGAGAGGAAAATCAGAGGGCAGGGAAAGAAATACTTAAGGATTATGATGAGGTAGGATGCTTTGAGAGAAGAAAATGGTTGAAATAGTGATCTATCTCTATGAAGCTTCTAAAGTTGGCGGATCAAATTCAGTTTGTGATTGCAGTGAAGTTCATAGAGTCAGAGGGCGCAACAGACGAAAAGGTGTGAATCATATACTTGAGGAATGCCATGATTTGGTTATGAATGTCAGACTCCTCTATCTTCTTGTGGAATAGGAGATCTCTAAAGAATTTCTGTAGGTGGCGCAATATGCATCATTCTTCGCGTGTGAGTGAAACGGTGTGTTCTTGCTGGTCTTTGAAGACGATAATGTGTTTGCCGAACACGGTCTTGGATATATCAGAGACATGTCCCGAGAATTGAAGATCTTGTATATACGTCTCGGGGCTATGGAGGCGATCCAGGATAGAAGTTGTCGCATCCATAAGCTTCTGCCACTCATCTCTATTTAGGACATCCGTGCTGCTGCTTTATCCGCAACTTGCAATGGACCTTGTGCCTGGCAAGGCGGTAAAGGGGGAAAACCCAACGCACATGTCTGGACGCCGATGAGAAGGCGGGCATTGGAGAATGCCCAGTGGCGGATGAATGCTCGCACATATTGGTGACCTCTAATGTATGTGGCTCTGCAACAGCAGAATCGAAAGTGTTAAAACTGAATGCGATAGGGAGCCTCATAAGAAAAGCAAATGCCTCTCGCTAATTTAGCTTACCTAATAGATTAGCTGACGGACTTGTGGGACTCTATGCACTGCACTATGGGCGGGGATCACGCATGAGCAGGACTTATAGCTGGGAAGTGAGTTATGAAATCACAATATAAGGAAATGATAGAAGCAAAGGTATACGGAGGGAGGGACAATGATACTTGCCACAAAGAGTGACAGGACTGGTGTGGATTTGCGCATGATGCGAGACATATATGGTGCTAGGTTCAAAAAATGTCCCCATCGTTGCGATGGATATCTTTGCCGCGAAATTTGGAAAGAAATGAATTTATTCCCGAGCAGAACTGGGAAACAAAATCAATTATGACATGACCGCAGATAGTGCTGTCATCTCCTTGCAGCCTAAAGGAACTGTGAGACCAGTGTGTGCCGCAGATCTTTTTCAAGAAATTTATAGTGGGATACAAATTGGTTGAGACTGTAACCGTCAAAATGCTTCCTCCTTTCACTGCAATCAAAATAGATGTAGACCCAGTGCTTTCGCGGCTTCCTGCTTGGATCGATATTGATGGCTAGGTAAAAAAGGGAAGCGAAGAGGAAGCGTAGTATGTGGCAACTGATCGCATTAAAAACCACCTAAAAAGTAAGGTCATGTTAAAGAGTACGAGGGTAGAAACCGATGCAGGTAAAACGTGTTTGTGACACAAGAATGAATCTAATGGCGATTATTTCAATGGTGCGATGGATTTCCGTCAAGATAAGAAGCGCGATAGGATCTGAAAACGGGTTACAAAAGCCTACGCATAAAGACACCGATCAGTGGCTTGGCCCCGAGATGTAGGAGGCTTTGGAGGTGAGGTGGAATACCGGAACGGTGTCTCCGTGAGGATATTGCTCTCTTGCTATGGAGTGACCCTCGTCCTTAAGGTGAATGCCTAGCCCATCTTGCAGGGTTTGAAAACATTCCGTAAATTGTCCGTTATCAAAATTGGCTTGAAGCGGTTGGGATGGAATGGGCTGCCCGCACAGGTTCATCTGAAAGGAATCCATGCCAAAGTGCTGAAGATTGAACTGATTCGGAGCATAGTTACCGTTGTAGGCTATACACACTATTCCATAGCGGCAACCACCCCTATAGGAACTTGGCCGATGATGACGTCATTGAACGGCATGCCGCTGGATCCCTTCGGAATTCCGAGGGAGTGGAAACTGACATCATTGTGGTGAAATACTTTGCAGATGCAGCCTTATGGGCGACTTTAATGGTGGGCTAAGTGCGGACGTTTCTTAAACGAAGTATGGCCCATTGAATTACGGTGTACCCTTTTAAATCTTTGAGCGTATAGAAAAGGTGGAACTGTGGTATGGATGGTGTGATCCTTATGGTGACGCTGACATTATTTAAGAGAGCAAGTTATCCTCTCTGGAAAGGGCGTTTGAAAGAAAGCTCATGACTTGCACTACCTAGCTCCCCTTTGTGCACCTATTGCGCCACAGAAAGCCGCCATTAGTCTCCCACGTATTCATGATATCAGCAGTGTTCTTTTGCTATGGCACGGACTGTAACCTTGTGTTCGTGGTGTCGTTCGGACCAATTTAATAGCGTTTCGAGGTATGCTGGGTAAGGGTACCCTGGTTGAGAAACGGAAACGATGGCGTGTTCAGGGAAACCTCGATGTGTAGCAATCAGGCGTTGATAGCATTGTGGAACACAGTGGTATTCACTTCGTCCTTGAGCGTATGCCATCGGGGCCTACGATGCGTAGCTTGAGTTCGAACACGATGTAAACGAGGTCAGCCTTGCCAGAGTAATAGTAGGTAATGGGGGCACCTGCATTAAGTGTTCTGTGGATTCAGAACTATGAAGCGGGACTCTTCCAAGTTCATTTCAATGGGGAGATCTTTAAAATGGTCCAGCTCGGAACTCATGTGCACGGGTGTTTCGGTCATTATGAAAACAAGTGTTGAACTTTAAGCCTTCTGTGAACTGCTCTAAACTGTTTCCTCTTAGTGATTCTTCTTATGCCTTTGAGACGGCGTAAACCGGAGCCGAGCTTGGAATTAAACCTTTCGTCGGCTTTTCTCTTAAGAATAGATCCCCCGTTTTTGAGTCCCAACATAAACGATTTCTTTCTCCAGCTCTCATGCACAATGTACAAGGTTAGGGAAGGTATTGTAATATGCCCAAAAACCGATGTCGAAATTTCACCGGAAGTATATGTTTTGATGCTCCCTGAATCTGAAAAAAGCATTTTTAGAAAAAGGTCCGTTTAGTGTCTGTGTGAGTGCCTATGGACAGCATAGCTCAAAAACAAAAAGACCGTTAAATACAAAACTTGGTATTTAAGTATGGTATCTTTGAAGGTTGCGACACAAGGATTTTCAAGAAAATCCTCCTACCCACAACTACCCTTTATATGGAAAAATTCTCGAAAACTTTGATTCTGAAAATGGCTGTAACGATTTGGATTAAAATCCTTTATAATAATATTCACAATCCAAATAAAACGCATATCTTAAATTATCTGGGAAGAGCCTCTGAAGACCTCTTTACTTTAGATGAATTTTGCCAAATTTTTCTTTAACTGCTAAACCTTAAGAGATATATAAAAACTTACCGTACAAAAACTGTGAACCTTGTCAAAACAGAATTTGTGTCCTTTGTGTTTTTGTTGTGGTGGTAACAGTTTTCGAGATATTCCTTGTTATTGCTTTTAGGTGTAGAGTACTTAAGCTTTTCTTAGAGAGGAAGTGTCCATTTTTCATCTGTTATACTCCTGACCAGGCAAAGAAGCGATTTGCAATGACAATCGCATAACGACAGTTTTTAAAACATTTGACTAGCACTTTAGCATAGCGCATTCTTTTAGTTTCGGTCTATTCATAATGAATGAAGTATTCAGAACATTAAACTAATGTTTATCTCGATTAGCATGGTGTAAAAAGTAGAATAACGTTTTGTATGAATTTTGTTTATGAAGCAGGTAGAGAAAATTATGTTAATGTAACACATGAGTTTATTTTTTAGAAAAAGAAGAATCGCCCTAAAGAGCCCTCCAAGAGCCGAATGTACACCGCTACCCTTTTGATGTCGTTTTTCTCTGCAGAGAATAAAATCGTGATCGTCAAGCCCGGCTGATTAAGATACTACTGAGTAGCCGAGTCCAACTCTATGAATTGTGCACCGGTCTAAACTTGCGCACTATAGTGAAATAAAAACCGTCGGCAAATGGTAAAAGCTCACCGAAATAGATTCTTAAATCTATATTTACGGGGAACTGAAATGAGTTAAAAATGACTTTTCGCATGTGCTGTAATTATTGTTGCTCTTTGTGTACTCCATGGCCACGCTTTCAATGATCTGGGAAAAGGTATCGTGTACCACCTGGGGTGTGACCAGTTTGCAGTCGATGAACATTTCGTAAGGAAACTCCTTGTGTGGATCTACAAGATGCTTTCCCTGTTTCTGTTGAACGACATTGGTGTAGGGTTCGAATTCCAGCACACTCGATAGTGTTGGGGACGGTAGCAAACTGTGAATGTGGTGGGCTCGATCTATGCTGTAGATAGCCCTGCGGTGCTCGTCCCGGCCGGTACGGCGAGATCCCTGGTCGGCATGGCGGCGCCCGCAACATGAGACTTTGAAGGTTCGGACGCCCCCGAGTAAGTTCTGGGTTTAGGCTGCCTTAGACTTTTGGCTTTGCATCCTTCTGGGTGTATCAGACATCAAATCCACATCCTTGTGCTCTATAGAACAAAGTATCGAGTGGGTTATTCTGAATTCAAAAGAATATAAATGTCTTGACAATGGAAGTGTTGTCTTCGCATCATCAGAATATAATAATCACAATGTAGGACTTTGTGAATTAAAGTGTCTAGACCGTGGCAGAAGCAGTAATAAAACATTCAAGCCATCCTGTTATGAAGATGCATATTCACTGATTGATCGTCTACAACTGATAATGTACTCACAACAGCACACAAAAAGAACATTTAAAAGAAATATTTTTAATTATACAGGATTTAAAAGATTCTGGTATAATAAATAGCAAAATGTCAAAGGTGCAAATGTTTTATAATAACTGAATTTTCCAAATGCAATTTGTATGTCTTATATGAGTGATATCCAGTTTCCATTTCTATTGAAAATTATATTCAGGAACGTAATTAATTAATGCAATTAATAACGGGACGTAATTAATTGAGGGAAGTAGTTAATTGGCGTAATTAGTTTTCCTGTTTATATAAAATATGTAATTAATGATTAATCCTGATGATGAGTATTCTCATAAGATATGGTTTAGGTTAGGATCATTAGGTTTGGTTAGGCTAAGTTACGATATGTTAGGTTTAACGATGTCTTGATGTGGTTTCCAGAGCTGTGCGCTGTTTTTGTAGGTGCACTAGTTTCCTTTTGTTTTCTTGAATAGTTCCTTCAATGCAATATGTCTTAATTTTCTCCGAAAGACTGATGCAGACTGCTATTCGCTACATCTCGCCATGTATCATGTTAATGCAGATATTAAATTTTAAGATAGACTGAAAGGGGCTGGAGTTTGTGTTATCTATGGGATAATAAAGTTTCTGTAAATACTTAATGCTATTTATTAAGAAAATGAGTGTATAGAATGCGTTGTGAAATTACATTTTTGAGGTAAATATTGTAACTAAATATAAATATGTAATAAAGGTGATGTCATGGAATTCTGTAGCCAGTACGCATTCACACATCGACCTGTAACATTGTTTATCCGGTGGGATTTAATTGAGGGAAAATTTTGTTGGGCTGCTACATAAAAACAGATTGGAATGACTGAAGCTGCTTAGAAGATATATTTGTTTTCTAAGGGTTATGGGTCAAAAATTTTCACGTTACAGGCTAGTTAGTATGGCAAAGGTTGTTCAGATTAGTTAGCTTAGGTTAGCTCGTGTTAGGCTTGACCAGATAAGGTTGTTATGTTATTTTAGGGTAGGATAGGAGAGCTCTGCTTAGGCCAGGATGGCTCTGTTTAGGTTAGGTTAGTTTAGGTTAGGCTTGTTCAGGTTACGTTAGGATCGATTTATTGCTCCGCCGTTTAATTGCTTGTGTTTTGTTGTGTGTTTGTGTGTCTTGTAATCCCTTGAATGAAACACTGTTATGTTGTTAGGTTCTGTGCTGAAGGCTAGTAAAGCGTTTTGAATTGGAGGAAAATTGTAGCGATTTTAATGTTTTAGTGCGTAGTGTCTTTTTGTTGTTGAGAAGACTTTTTTAAAATAACTTAAATAATAACTATGATTCTGTAATTAGGTTCTGCAACTTAAACTAGAAACACTTTGTGCATTTTAGCAACATTGTAGAGTTTCTTAACTCTTGGTGCTCACTGTTATTCCTTGGATCTTTTTTTTTTTTTTTTGTGAGACTTTTGAAAATAACTTAAATGAAAAATGTGATTATGTAATAGGTTCTGCGCTAAAACCCAGTAATACATCTTGAATTTGAGAAAAATTGTAAAATTCCTAATATTTGGTACTTAGTGCCTTTTTGTTGTTGTTGTGAACGTTACTCAAATTGACTTAAAAAAATGTCATTATGTAGTTAGATTCTGCATTGAAAGCTAGCAATACACGTTGAATTTGAGAACACGTGTAGTGTTTTAAGTTTTTGATACCTACTGTTTCTTCTTTTTTTTTTTTTTTTTTTTTTTTCCTAACTAAGTCTTCAGGAAAGGTTTTAACTCCAAAATATGACAATGTAGTTAGGCTCTGCGCTCAAAACTTGTAATTCTTTTTCAATTTGTGTAAAATTATATAGTTTATAATGTTTGGTACTTACTGTCTCCTTGTTCTTCTGATGGGTTTGTTAATTGTCTTAAATAAAAATGGATATATGGCTAATTTTCTGCACAGAAAACCTGTACTGCATATTCGATGTGAGCAAAATTCTAAGTTCTTTAATTTTTGATACTTGGTGTATTTTTTTCTGTTATGAATGTTTTTCTTAGCGTTTTAAATCGAAAATGTGAATATGTATTAAGTTCTACTCTGAAAACTAGCTATACATTTTGACTTTGAACAAAATTGTAGAGTTTTAGATTTTGGTAGTTAGTGCCGTTATTTTCTTGTTCTGCAGGTTTCTGAAAATGTCTTAAATGAAGAATATGATTATATAGTTCGTCACTGCGGTGAAAAAAATAATACATTTTGGATTTAAGCAATATTAGATATTCTCTGATTTTTGGCACATACTGCCTTTTTGTTGAAAATCCCTTAAATCAAAAATATGATTATGTAATGTTCTGAACTGAAATTTAGTAATGTATGATTAATTTGACCAAAATTGTAGAGATTTTAATTTTCGACATTGGGTTACTTTTTACTTTAGTTTAGGCTTCTTTGAATGTCTTAAATAATAACGTGAGTATCTGGTTAGGTTAAGCACTCAAAGCTAGTAACACGTTTTGATTTTCATAAAAACGGTACAGTTTTTAGTTTTCTGATAATGTGTGTGTTTTGTGGGTGTGAAATTTTTTATTTTTTGAAGCATCTTAAATCGAAACTATGAATGTGTAGTTACATTTACGTTTTGAATTTGAGTAAAATTGTTGTGTTTTTAATTTTTTTATATTTAGCGCCTTTTTTTTTTTTTTTTTAGGTTTTTTGATATGTCTGAAATAGTTAATATAACGTATAATTAGGTTGTACAATGAAATTTAGTAACACTTTTTGAATTTCAGTAATGTTGTAGTTTTTTAATTGTGGTACTTCCTGACCGTCTGTTGATGTGGAAGTTTCTGAAAATAACTTAAATGAAAAATATGGTTTTATAGTTGGGTTCAGCGATGAAAACTAATGGTAAATGTTAGGTTTGACCATAATAGTAGATTGTTTAATTTTATATATTAATTATATATATAGTTTTGTTGTTGCGAAGGTTTTTCGAAATTACTTAAATTAAAATATATGATTACGTAGTTACATTCTGCACCAAAAGCTACTAATAAACGTTGAATTTGAGCAAAGGTATAGGGCTTTTAATTTTTGGTTCATAGTGTCTTTTGTTGAAGTGACGTTTTTTTTAAATATGTTAAATAGAAATAATTAAGTGGCTAGGTTCTGCACTGAAGACCAGTATTACATTATGACTTTGAGCAAATGGTAGCGTTTTTAATCTTTTGGTACTGAGTGTCTTATTTTGTTTTTTTGACTTTTTTTTTTTTGGAATGCCTTAAATCGAAAAAAAAATGTGTAGTTAGGTTCTATATTGAAAACTAATATTACATTCAGAATTTGAGGAAAACTAGAGTTTGTAGTTTTTTGGTGTTAAGTGTATTTTATTGTTGTTGTTAAGGTTTCTTCGAAATGTCTTAAATCGAAAATAGGATTGCGCAGTTAAGTTCTACACTGAAAACTAGAAATACTTGAATTCAAGTAAAATTGGAATTTTGAACATTGGTACTTAGTGTCTTTTTTGTTATTGTCACGGCGTCTGAAAATATCGTAAATGAAGACTATGACCATCTAGCTTGGCTGTCCGCTGAAAAATGGTAATATATTTTGAATTTGAGCAAAATTAAAGAGTTGTTATTTATTTGGTACTTAGTGCCTTATTTGCTTTTGTGAAAGTCTTTGAAAATGCGTTATATAAAAATATTGTTATGTAGTCAAATGCTGCACTGAAAATAGTTATACTCTTTGAATTTAAGGAAATTTGTATAATTTTTAAGTTTTGGGAAAGTACCTGAAATACCTTAAATGAAAAATATGTGTACTTAAATCGAAAATGTGAATGTGTTGTAAGGTTCAACACTGAAAACTAGCAATGCATTTTTAATTTCAGCAAAACTGTAGAGTTTTTAATTTTTGGTACCTAGTGTCTTTTTTAAGCTTTTTTTGGGGGGGAGGGGGAAACTTGTTAAATAAAAAATATGATTATGTGATCAGGTTCTGCACTAAAAACCAGTAATACACTTTGAATTTTTCAAAATTGCATTATCTTTAACTTTTGGTACTTAGTTTTTATTTTTTTGAAGGCTTCTGAAAATGGTTTAAATAAAAAATGTAATTATGTAGTTCGGTTTTGCGACGAAAACTTGTAATACATTCTGAATTTGAGTGCTTTTGTAGAGTTTTGAATTGTTGGTACTTAGTGTCTTTTTGTTCTGAAAGTCTTTGAAAATGTCTTAAATGAATAATGCTTATATTGTTATCACCAATGCGTTTTGAATTTGAGCAAAATTGTAGAGTGTTTAATCTTTTAGTATTTAGTGTTTTTCTTTAAATGTCTTAAATTCAAAATATAATAAAGTAATTAGGTTCTGTAACGAAGAATACATTTTGAATTTTGGGAAAGTATTAAAACTTAATTTTGGGACTGTGCTTAGGGTAATGGTTCTGTTGGTATGAATATATATATATATATATATATATATATATATATATATATATATATAAAAGATTAAGTGTTAGATGAGTGTTTTTGTATTAGTTTAATATAAAAATTCATTGCAAAAATGAGTTCGTGTATGAAAATATGTGAAAGATTTGCTTATTGAAGATTTGGAAATTGTCTCAGCATCAGGCAGCTTATGCATGTTGGTTATTAAATATAGGGGCTATCAAAAAAACAGTGAAACTTGTATGCTTTTACCTAAGATACATTTTGCAATGACATGGGAAAGTATGCTTTTGGCTTAACGTTTTCAGTTAATAGCTCATGATTGTGGAATTAGAGTAGATAGTGGTTAGCTGTCAGGATAATTTTCTTACTACAAGGGCAGAAAACCCTTCTTTTTTAATTCGTTACCTTGGGAGAAGGAATGGGATGCTGGTCTGTCACTGTGGACTCGTTATACATTAGATTCCGTTCAGATACTTGTATACATGTATGGGGTAAAGATTGCAGGGTTATTCTCGCTAACTTGTGGTAGTAAAAAGGATCTTGTTAGTGTATATTATTTGATATTCAATATTTTTTTCACGGTTAAATGCTATGTTTGATTTTATCTCTTGTTATTGATATCAGTGTCCGTTTGTATGTGCTGGTGTATAAATTTGTATGAATGTATATGCTCAAGCGTATAGTTCAGTTTTGTACATGTGAGTAAGTGTTTATATGATTGCTTGTTTGTGAGGGTCTGCCTCTCTTTGTTGAGTATATATAAGTGCATTCCTTAGGAAGGTCGCTGGTTCGTTTCCCGGTAATCGTATTTTTGCTCTCATGTGTTTGAAATCTGTGTACGGGTGTATGAATATAAAAATGTGCGAAAACATGTGTTTTTGGGTGTTTCTGTATATGTGCATGTACGTATTCATTTGAATATTTGGGGTGTGCGTATGCTTGAGCAGGTGTATATGAATGGTGTATATATAAAACTATAGTCCTGTGTTTTTTTCACTCATGTAAGGTTTTGAATATATAAGCTCGTTTCTTAGGAGCGTCACTAGTTCGTTTCCGGTTTTGAAGCAGTTACTTAATATTGACATTTCGTTGATGTAGTTTGATTATTCCTTTATGTATGTATTTATTGATGGAGTTTATGCTTTTATTGTGTGTTTGAAAGCTATTTCCTTGGTTATGTATGTGTTGTGTGTATATGCAGGCGCTTGTATGCCTGAACAAGTGCATATGAATAGGTGTATGCATTAAATATGTCTGTGAATTTCTATATAAGTTTCGAGCACACCTTTACATAGATGTTCCAATGTCCCGAGTTCGATCCCCGCTGGGGTGTGTAGTGCTTATCGTGGTGCGGCTTGTCATATTTTTGAATGTTTGCTATTGCCGAATGTATGATTCATCGTCATTTTATGGCCGAAGTGCTGGTTTACTCCTTAACAACTGTATTCCCCCATTGCAATGAAATAAAGTAGAGAGAAAATGCATATTATCCTATTGCTTTTTTCGTTTTTTAGTTATATGTTGCCTTAATGCTCTCAAGGATTGTACATAGCGGGCATCAATGTATGTTCGTGAGTTTGTCTGACATAAATGTCGTATTCAGCCTTGCAAACATAAGAGAGCGCTTTGTAAGTGACGTGTACTACAGTCATTATATTGGAAATCTAGCTACGTTTTTAAGTTCAAACTTTACTGAAGTCACTAATTCTCCAATAAATTCTTACGAATAAACTCGTTTGTGTAGCAACACAAGTGAAATACTTTATTGGCTGTTTGGGTAGTATTCGCTAATTTCTATAAAGTTTATGAATGTCCATGGGAATGTTGTGAAACATAGGGGTATTCACGTATAGTTTCATCAATGGAATAAGGTGTTGCAATAAGTGGGATCTTTTGCAGCGGAATGAGTGATTCTCCAACCCGGAATTTTTCCTTTATAAGCGGCTTGGATCCTCTGCAGCCGCCATGATGGGAATCGCTAGGAGGCTGACATGGGTTTTCGAGATTACAATGAGGGTTTGAAATATCGGACAGCTACAGAATACAAGGTAGAAAGTAAATGTTCCTGTTTAAAGTCCCTGGCCAAGTCTCGCGGGGAAAGTGCAGTGAAAGGGTAGTGTGCAAGATATGGCATAATGTCGGCCATATGTGGAAATATAGTTCATATTTCAATTTAGGAAGTATATTCTGTTTAAATTTCTGAGCGTACGAGAAAGATTGAAGTACATTCTGTATACATTCTTCTGTACGAGAGAGATTGTAGTATATTTTGCTGAAATTCCTGAGTGTATGTGAAATATTGAAGTATATTCTGTTTAACTTCCTGAGTGTATGAGAAAGTTCATATTTCCCCTTTTATTTTAATTATAATGTTATTGTTTAGATGTCTACACGGTCTGGTTTGCTCATTCTTAATATTCTTATAATTTTGTGTGGTGATGGTTTTAATTTGGGGAAATATTTATACACATGTGATAGTTATTTTCATTCTTACATGGAAATAAGCGAAGATTATATGACTGTACATGTTAGACAAGCTGAATACAATATTCTTCGTTTAAAAGTGGACTGTGTTTAATATAGAAGGGGCAACGCTTTCTGTGGACATCCAGTCATTTAGGTAATAGTAGAAACTTTGTTGACCGCTAAAGATTTAGGAGAAATGAACCCTGGGTCGCGCTGAGCATATCCGGTCATAAGAATTTGTAGCGAGGTTGAGTGGAGAGCGTGTCATTACTGCAGCCCACGTTGAAAAGCGTTGAGGCTGAAGTTTGATAAAGGGACATTAGTTCTTAAATGCTATTTGCTGACGTCACAAATACATGACTAAGGCGAACCCTATTAAAGCAACTAATCACGTTACAAACTAAGGCGCTAAGTTTGTATTTAACATCCAGTTGTATTTCGGAATTTAAAGTCCTAAATTCTCTCAAAATATATTCTTATCAAGAAACAAAGATTTTAAATGTAGAAAATTATTATTTCCACGTTAAATTTATATAATAGGGTTATTGAGGAAAAGAAACCATATGTTTGGCCATAACATCTCCTTGCTTCTAGAGAGATCGTCCTGAAAAGTATATCACGGAGGAGCAGAAGATAAAATTATAATAATTCAGGTATGTGTTTTTCCACGAAATTATATTTAAGGAATATCAAAATAATCAGTTGATTTAGATAAGATTACTGCATTGAAATTATTAAAGTAAAAATACATTTTATTTACATACAGGATGTGCAGAAATGGTTTTAGGAGATTTAAATCTCTAATTTATCTCTGCGGTATTCAATATACTTTTGAATAACAACTTAAATGTAAGGACATAAACTTGAGTGCTGCATGTGCAGACTATTCTTTGTTTTGTTTTATAGCCATGGTGATGAAACAAATAAAACAGACAGCATGCGCATAAAGGGCCTTTTACATCTTAGAACCCGCTAAGCATAACTTTCATTGGACGTAGAGATGAAGATTTGGTGATAACGCCATTTCGGGTAGCAGAATTCTTTGATGTTACAATCATTTTCAGATGAAGAAGTGTTTCTGTAACAAAAGAGCACCGGACGACTGTGTGTCAGATGAGAAAGTGGAGGTAGTTAGAACGGCTTCACCGCGCAGTCCTAAAGGCGGGCGAGTCGAGAGCTGTCAATTTTCACAATGGCAAACTGGATGGTGTTGAGAAAATGTTTCCTAAAGAAGTCATATATTCTGCAATGGCTGTAAGCCCTACAACCAGAAAATACGTTGTGCGTACAAATTTCTGCACAACAATGATTTAGAGAAAGATGGATCTTTTAGTAGTACATTTTTCAGTGACGAGTGAACGTTTCATCTTAACGGACAAGAAAACAAACATGTTCGTTTCTGAGGGTCCGAGAAAGCAAGGAAGTTACGGATAAATCATACGCGAAATTTTATATGTTGCATATATACATATTTTAAAACAAATACTACGTATTTGGCTGATAAGTCCCGGGCCTCATACAGATATGGCACCACTAGGTCAGTAAAGCGGTAGCATCGTGAAGTTTAACTCTAGACTAGATTGAATCTATAGTTACAGGTCAATAGCTTGTTTAATTTTCAAATTACAGCATTTACACAAGGCAACTTTAGAGTTTTCACAAAAATGGAGGATTTGGAAAAACAAGCAGTGATTAAATAATTCCATTTGAAAGGCTTAACACCTAAAAAAGTCAAGGAGAAAATGGACGGTATATTGAAAGACTCTGCCCCTTCATATTCAATGATCAAAAGGTGGCTTGCAGAGTTTAAAATGAGACTACGAGCACTAGTGATTAGCGTCGCTCTGGACACCCTGTAGAAGTGACAACTCCAGAAATCATTGAAAAAATTCATCTTTTAGTTCTGGAAGACCATAGATTAAAGTTGTTTGAGATAATAGAGGCTGTAAACATATCAAAAGAACGTGCAAGTAATATTTTTAGTAATGGTTTGGGCTTTCACAAGGTCTGTTGCAAGATGGGTGCCGTGTTTATTGACACCTGATCAAAAGTGGCAAAGAAAAACGGTTTCTGTTAAGAATGTGGACCTCTACCGTAAAAATCCCAGTGAATTTTTGAGACGGTTCATTGGCATGGATGAAACTTTAATACATCACTACACTCCAGAAAGTAAATCGCAGTCAAATCAGTGGATTTTGCCAGGTGAACCAACTCCAAAAAAGGCAAAGCCAATTTTGTCAGCTAACAAGGTTATGGCGAGTGTTTGCTGGGATGCACAGAAAATTAATGCACAGGATAAAAGTATCACTGGTGACCAATACGCAAGCTTACTGAAGCGTTTGAGTGATGAGATGAAAAGGAAAGGACTTCATTTGGCATAAAAAAAATTGTTTCATCACGACTATGCTCCTGTCCATCGTTCAGTCATTGCAATGGGTAAAATGTTCGACTTAAAGTTCAAATTGCTTGAAAATCCACCCTAATATTTAGCTAGACGTGGTCCAAAAGTTTGTATTTCTTCAGGTATAAATTCAATGGAGTAACAACATAATTTGGCCAATAGATGGGCCCTGGCCAATAAATGGGCCCTCCCACCCACTTTATAAGCAATGTGCGGAAATGGTTGTACGCAAAAGTTTCTAATCTTTGAATCGGTCTTCGTGATGCAGGCGACCTGGTTTTTCTCTGCTGGCTTCCAAGACTTTCCGATATGACCGCCTGTACCGTTTTAATTTGGGAGAACACAGATGATCATGTATATGTTCCACCGCAAGGTGCGTTTGAGTTGAAGCTGAGAATTATTGCTGCAATATGATCAGTTGCACCAAACACGCTAACCTCAGTGTAGCAACAACCACCAGCTGAATGTAAGTCATGTCACAATTAGATCCCTTACCAAACATTTTAATTTCCTTTGTGATGATCTCCACAGTTAATTTTACTTTAAACTATAAAATCATGTTTTATACCGCCGGTGAAATGATACTTGGATCTCCTGTAATAATTTCTTTACATCTGTATTTTAAGGTATGGCGTTTATTATCGAAGACATCAAAAATTAAATAATTGCCCTTTTCATGTCAAAAGCTTCTCAGGGAAGCTCTGATATTTTAAAACACAAGATACAAAGATAACAAAAAGTTAATGCCATTAGGGAAATGTAAAAAAATTTAACCTGTAAAGTAAGATATATGTACACATATACATATATAAAACCAAATAAGTTTTGCAATAAAAATATACAACTCTGTCCTAAATTTGTAATACAATAAAGTAAAATATACTATAATAGAGATACTTCAATCTTACTAAACTAGTACATCTCCAATCTTCTGTATTGAAAGCATTGAGGCTGGTTCTTTCATTCATATCGCCTGCGGTGCCAGAGCAGTAAAAGCGGGCGTTAAACACTATAAAAAAATGGTTATTTCATAGAACAATGACTTCATAGGAAGAAATAATTAATGACCGGTAGCTTTTTCAGAGAATTTTTGTCCTGATTGGTTGGTAAAAAGTACATTCTTACATCTGCTGATGCGTGTGTGGAATATTCAGTTAAATGTATGGCTGATAAACATTAGCAAGCCCATTGTAGTGATCACTAACAATATGTATCTTCTAATCTGTACAGATGGTTGGCAGCTGTACATAAATGTAAGACTGTGCATTTCATTTGGTTTCTAGCAACATTTGGGACCGTTTTGAATAGCAGAGTTATTTTTTTTAACTTTCTTTTTAGCTTAACGTTCTTTAACCTGGTTGGTCATATCAGACGATGACAGAAATTGGTGAAATGATGCTCAAATAATCTTGGGGTCTATGGAGCTTAAAATTACTCGACATTCGTCTTCTCAGGACAAGGAAAACCCCCCAAAAAGCTTATCCGGGTAACTCGCCCTAAGCGAGATTCGAACTCGCCACCTGTTGAATGTGAGGCAGACACGCTGCCACCACACTACCCAGACGGGCACTCAAATTATTAATTTAGAAATATTCTCTCAGTGTCCATCTTTTGTTAATGTGTACCAGCTTTAGACTTGGAAACTGCAAAGCACGTGATTGCTAAACTAAGAGTTCCGATTTCACGGCTTGCACAATAAACACTGCTCCGCACTTCCACGTCCAATTCGTCCTTCGTGTCCTAAGGGTAATATGCTAGATACTGGCTTCCAAGGTCCCAGGTTCAAACTCGGCGGAGGGAAATGGACTATTTTGGAGTAAAAATCCATAGCATGGCTTTCTTAGGAAGGGAAATAAGGCCAGAGGCTCCGTGTCGTATATGTATGACACGTAAAAGAACTTCAAGCTTCATAAAGAGGCTTGTGAGAAAATGCCCGATCTTTCACGCCCAGTATAGAAAGGGATGCTGAGAAGCCTTGCAGCTGAATAAAAGCCAAACATTGCATGCCCAGCACCATGCATAAGAACAAGCGCCAAATCCCATCCAAATGGTCCCGACATCCCTCCGCCGCTCTCAATCCTGAAGCACAGATGTGCAATATATAGCACTAACCAGCTCACTTGTATAATACGAGAGGTGGTGTGATCAGTGTTGCACCTGCTGTAAGGATAATGCTATATATTCCTGCCTCACCAGTGTGACCACTCCATTTCTTCTAGTTTCTGTTTTCTTGCTCATATAAAGTGGCAGGATGATTTGAATGGCCTTGGCAAATCTCTGAGTAACAGACATTACTGCATACCGCAAGAAAAGAGGTGTCTGTTTTCCAAGTTTATGAATGAAGCATATTCTACGAATGATAGAGTTAATACAAGTAGCAGATAGTTCAGACAACTTCTGGACTTTTGATTACTGTTATCTTAAAAATATTCTTTTTGAGCTAAGAAAACATATAAAAGGATCTAATTAGATGGATATCACATCTAAATGCCTATTGCGTTTCGAAACTCTTAGTAACTGCCGCCAAACTCGTTAAAGATTTCCGGTTTAGAATTTGGTGGCGTGAGAATTCCGACATGCAGTACCACTTCGACATACTTGATGTATGCTTAATTATGAAAAATGAGCCAACCGGTGAAACATATGGGTAAAACATGCAACCCTCATAACGACGCATTATGGGTAATGTTTATGTATGTAAAATAGTTTAATGCTTGAGTAATTTAGGGTAATATGCCCTTAAGTGTAATTTGGTTGTGCTGATAAATGTCATGATTTATGTGCAGCCTTAAAGCTGTCACTTCGCCTGAACATTTGCACACTGAAATTAAAATTGATGTTAGCCTGGGGTACTCCTTTACATAACATTAAAGTACAGAAATTAAATTATTTTTCGGCTAAAATTGCTCTGACTTTCATTCTTAGTAGTAAATAAGTGGCTAGGTGCTGTGCACAGTAAACGGCAAGAGAATGAAAAATACGAAAACTTTGTAAATATTTTGTGAAATGTCACATTTGAGTGTTACGTCTAAAGAAAAAGCGAAGTGAAAAATGCACGTGTTATATGCAATTCATTGTTAAGAAGTGTATGACCAAATGCAAACAATTAGTGCATACCAGCAGATGAGTAAAGCTCTGTAGTGTAAATGAACAATCTAGAATTCACACGTGCTCACTATACCCCACGGGCACTGAAATATTATATATGTAAAACAACATATCTTCAAGTAACGAGAGTAGAAACCCTTGTTTCAGTGTACACATATTATATATATCAAAGGTGAGATTAATTTTTTTTGTATTTCTTTTTTTTTTTTAACTTTAACGTCCTTTAACCTGGTTTGGTCATACCGGACGATGAATGAAATTGATGATATGATGCTCAAATGAAATCGAGTTAAAGTTACTCGACATTCGTCTTCTAAGGATAAGGGAAAACCCCGAAACCCGGGTAACTCACCCTAAGCGAGATTCGAACTCACGACCTTTCGAACGTGAGGCAGACATGCTACCACCACGCTACCCAGGCGGGCTGTTTTTTTTTTTCTCCATATTATGTATGTATCGAGTCAAGAAATATGCTTTTCAATTTAACGGCACTGTTTTCCGATAAGGGGAGGCATCTCTGAAAATTGCTACAATCCATAGTTTTTATCAGAGACATTTAAAATTTTGCAAGTGTTTGTACCAAATTGTGTCTAGTAAATGTACCAAATTTCATGTTTCTCATTAAGATACTTTTCCAAAACAAAATATTTATTTTGTTTTTTTCTGCAATTTCTATATTATATAAGAAATGCTCGTTGCAAAACAATATTTGTTATAAGTAAACTAAACTCTGGGTGTGTGTTCCTTAGGACTGTGTATACAAAACTTGGTATTTTTATTAAGCTATGCAAAATATTTTTGGAGAAAAAAAATTTGAATGCATAGATGACCTGTTTTTTCCAAATTATTAATAATTTTCAGCATCAAAATTAAATAACAATTAACCTATTTCATATAGGAGAGAAAAAATAAAAAATTTTATCCACCAACTATCTAAGAATATGTGTGAAAGGTTTCAAAGCAATTCATTAAGAATTACAATGCAAAGAGCATTTTGTGAAAAATGATGAAAAATAGAAAGCGGAGAAAAATGATTCAAAGTCTTAAATGTATAAGAACATATAATTAATGCTTCAAAACTCCCCTGAACCATATGAAGGTCCTTCAGCTGGCTTTTTAGCTTCTTGTTTAAGCTTTGCTACTCTAAACTCTTTTTTCCTGTTTTGAATGTGCTTAATGTCCTTAGAGCACTTTGCTATGGCTACTAATTCTTTTGTTGACAGTACTTATTTTACTAGTTGAGACCCTTTCCTTTACATTCAGAGTACCCTCACAACCCATATGGAATTCACTTTTAACTACAGTTACTCCAATTTACAATTTCTTTCTAGAAAAAAAAGCTTCCTTTGGACATCTATTCCATATCAAACTATGTAAACTATTACTTGCATTTTGAGTTTTTCCTTTTGTGCACCTCTCTAATAAATTAGTACTAACTAATCTCTGATGTACTGGCATAATTGCACTCACTTCATAGGGTGAAAGAAATGTTCTCCTGTTCCGTTCATGAACATGACATTTGGTACATTTACTAGGCACCCTTTAGCACAAATACTTGTAAAATTTTAAATCTCGGTGACAAAAACTCTGGATTTAGCAATTGTAAGTAGAGGAACTCATACATCCTATACCCATGGTCATACAACATTTCTGCATCCAGCAAGTCTCTTACCAATGCCCAAAAAATGCATCAGCTACTTTGTTATTCACATCACTAGCAACTCTATGACTAGTGTATGTATCTACACAGTTTTTACTGCAAGAAGTGCATTGTACAGTTATTTTAGTGGCAATACCTTGTGTGTCACTAAATTTGTATTCCAAACCCTGAAATCCACAATATATACACAATTACATAATCTGGATTTGATAGTTCCACATTCATTTCATTTTCATTGTCTTTGGAGAACTTCTGAAATGTTTTGGCACTTGAACCTGCTTACTGTAGGCCTAGCTTTGCTGGTTGCTATCTCATATTTGCCAGTTTGCTATCTACATATAGTTATTACATTATTTCAGGCTGCAAGAGATTTCTTTCTTTGTTGTTTCTTATTTGACCTAACCATTTTGTAATAAGATTATTGCAATTAATAACAATTAATAAAAATTAGTCCACGTAAAGTGCAAATTTTTCAGATGTGCAGTATTTACCACAGTGGGAAGAGAAATTGGCTTATTGTATACTGTATAGAATTGGTAAACAAAGATTTTCTCTTGCAACAAGAAGGCCTATTTTAATATTCCCTGCCTTATTTAGAACTGTATTAAAGTTATTCTTATTCTAAATAGTACTCATCTATTTGTAGACGCTAAAATGACTTCTCTCTTGTTAAAAGATAAAAACTAAAAAACTCACGAAACACGTGGTTATATACTCACAGCAAAACACAAATTCCGGGCATGAAAGATTGCAGAAAATCCCGGAAGATGTCTCTGCTAACATGTACCAGCTCTGAATACACGATTTTATTGAATGTATGCAATGAATGTATTTCGGTAGCCACGCCCACCTGCACATGGGTATTTAAATGGCCTTTTAAATGGCGCTGCGGCATAAACAATGGTAGATACTGAAAATGAAAGGTATAAGCATAATCTTACGGCAAAAAACGAAAAATCAGATTTTTCATAATTTTTGCCGAAATTTCACCGATGCCTCCCCATGCGAGCTTACTAAGAGAGCAATTAAAATGGGAACGTCTGTTTTTCCATCCAGGTACCAGCTGACCGGGTCTGCGCACTTGTAAACAGATACAGCCATATTCTCAAAAGTAAACTAGGTCAAGTTTAGAAGCTTTTTAAATGCCGTGCTATTCAAACTGTAAACATTCAAGCCGAGTTAAAGGCCAAGGAATATATGAATGATCCCTAATTATTATAATATAAAACTATACCTCATTCATAGGGGCATAATGAAGTGGTATTTTTATATATATTACAACATTCTTAATTTGTCACCGCAATCTCGGAATCATTGATTTATTCATGTTTATCTGTATTGAAATGTATACGTTTAAGTTACCAATGCTAAAAGCAAACGATATTTTCCCACAGCTATGGGCAGAAATCTTGAGTTTTGCACCGAGGAGCGATGAATTTGTGTAAGCACCCTCTACTAAGAAGATAGACGGAACAAGGTCAAGCCTCTGTAGTAAAAAATCATAAAATGTTCCTCGCTCATTGGTCAAAGAACCCTGTTTTCGTGTTGGGGAACCAAATACGACCTGCCGGGTAAACATCCTTTCCGTGAAATTGTGTACACATGAGGGTATCATGAGGGAACCACGTGTTCTATTAAACAACCAATGAAAAGGATGCATCAAATTCAAAACATTTTTTGGTTTCTAAGTGAGTCCAACCAATGCTCAAGGCGTTCCACAAGATTGAGTCGACAAGTTTATGAGCCATGATTACGTTGCTCTTAAGCTCCAAATTTACAAGCTCGCGCGTGTTGCTGATAGTCTTGCGTATGTTAATCCAAACTGCTTAATTTCAACACAAGACAGGTCTTTATTTCAGTATTTGCGTAATGTCGCTTGGATCCAGTTAGTGCCACCATGTATCCAACATCAATAATAATAATAATAATAATAATAATAATAATAATAAATTTATCAATCAGAACTTCAGTGAGTTTTCTTCTAGCAATCTGTCCTAGTGCCTACGTGACAGTGTTTATATTACCCTGAGAAAGGAGTCGTTGTTTGCTTGAGTTGCGACTGAGTGAACCGGAGCCCACCGAAAAGAAGCTAAAAATAACTCACCGCACTAACCTTCGACCGACACTTGACAGATAATTGATTACAGAAAAAGACACACAAAAACCCGGTTGGTGCTGCTTGTGTCTGCAGGTAAAGGTGCAGCCAACTTCAATCTCTACGTCACCAAATGAACTCTATAAGAACAGGACTGGTACGCTTAAAAGATCTGAAAAGGCCGCAGTATATCTATCGATCTATCACGTTCAGCTCATACCATAGGTATAACGTTTTGAAATGAAATCCCTGTTTGCCATGTTTTGTGTATATAACGTTGGGTGCCTGTGACCTAGCAACTGTTTTCATACGGTGCCGTCCACTCCAAGACCGATGCGGAGTTCGTCTAGTCTTCCCCTAGACCAGACTTGCTTTTGTGCTACATATGAGATAAAACAGCTCTGTTGCAACCGCAGTGATCACTCGCCTTGTTCCCGGTGATCTTAGACAATCATATAGAGTTTGCAAGTAATTATTTCCTGCAGTTAATGATCTCAGCGCAAATGACAGGAACAGGTACAGTGTAAGGGTAATCGAGTTTGTTATTGTTGTGTGAACATTGTTCGCAAGTGCTCAACAGGTCTTCGTCTTCGCTTTCCAGTAGAAAGGGCTTCTTACTGAAATGGTTTATGTTACTGCGCTCAACAAACACTGATGCAGTTAAAATGCAATGTTGCCATTATAAAAATGTTTGATAATTCTGTCGTTGTGAGATCTTTCCCTAAAAATTCTTCGTTCGTTTTTCCTTCCTTCTCTTCTCCCGGGAGTCTCAAGTTGATTTTTGGTGAAATCTCGATATTAAACTTTTGCGTGGCATACAATATGTATGTTCTCTACATATTATAATAGATAATAGTGGATTGATATACTTTGATGTGAGATTTCTATATTAGTATTTGTGTGGAATACAATACCTACGTTCTCTACATACTATAGAGATAATGGTAGATAGGTATACCTTGATGTGAGATTTCTTCGAACATACATGTTTCAAGTCATCCCTTAACACCATAAATGTATTTTTGAAAGCAAATCCATTTGCGAACAGAAAAAGTTAAAAACTGAAGAATTCCAGAAATACCGAATTTGATATTTAATTTCAGTCCATTCCAAAGATAGAATACAAAAGATGTTCAACGAAATTTGCGTAAAACTACAATTCACATGTAGAAATGTTAGACATAGTTTTAGTTTCTCAAAAAGTATCTCTATTGGGTTTGATTAAAATACCATATAGGTATTTTAAAATATTTGCATTACAAATGAAATTCAACCTAAATTTCCTGGAAACAGCCTGTAAAGTCCTCTTGAGTGGAATATAATTCTGTACACCAAGGAAACTTAAGAGATAGACAAAGCATACCATACAAAGAATGCAGAGTTCTTCAAGACAAATAATTTATATCAAATAACTTGTGGTGTCACATAAGATGTATCTGTTGCTATTCGTTTGGTGTTTTCATAACTTTCGAATATTTTCAAGTGGATGTAACTCCAAGGTCGTTCTTTCACAATATCAAGGAAAGGATTGACGTTTAAAGTCATCATATAGAATCCTGGGTTTAAACATTTATCGACTTGGTTTCCTCTTTTACCCTTGTACCTACAAGGATATTTTTAACGTAAATACTTCTGCAAGGACTTATTTCGATTAACATAAACTAGATAAAAGCAGTCCTTCGTAAAAATAGCTTACAGAAGCTATATAAAGTGAATGATAGGGGTAGAGCAATAATGTGAATGTATCGCAGCATATTTTTTAGGCCAACCTCATGCATTTACGCTGAAATATCGGTCCAAATTTTTGGTGAGGTATGTGTAACATTTACCCCACTTACCATAGAGAAAGAAAACATTTTATGGTGCCAGGCTGATGGTGAACGTTCTCTAGTGTATTTAATAATTATTTGTGATGTAAGAACGTAAAATTATGGTTTTTTATTCCAGCGGGATACTGTGAAACGACATGCGGTCTCGTTTCACAAGCATTCGATACTCAAAAAGAAACTTTGCGCTCGCGTTTCACACAAATTTTTTCTACGAAAATTTTCTGATATTAAAAGGAAAGCAATTAAAGATGAAATAGCATTGAAGTTAAGTTTCAGATTCAACAAAGGCTACAGTTCGTTATTTATTTCGCAGCGTTATAATATGGTGCGTTCAATGGGCATAGTTTTGCTTTGTAGTTGCTGGGCGAGATGACAGTGACAAACCAATATTATTGTTGTTCTGTGATGTATTTTGAGAAAATGGTAGATTTTGAGAATTATAAATAATATGAACAAATAGTGTTCTGATACGCTTCTTTTGTAACCGTAATATGTATTTTCTGTCATTGGCGGCAGCCTTTCCTACACTTATTGCATCATGGATTTTTGAGGGTGGTATATACCAGCCTTGTAGAAAGCTGTGTTTAGAACTATGCAATGAGTTTGCATTACGCATATCTACTATACAGTGTAGGGCATTAACTGGTTGCCTCACGACTTAAAGGCATCAATAGTGTGCGAGATGTATTTACATTGTCTTTACTGGTTGCTCACTTTTATAAAAGTGCGCAAACTATTCGAGTAACACAGCTTAAGAGTCGTAAGTAACACTTTATGTTGCAATTTACTTTTGTTTTTCATTATAAGGGTAGTTTTCAGCCCTTAACTTACGCACACGAAGGCTCGCTTATCGAAACGTGTCTCTTCACTGACACTTATGTTGAGAAGATAAAACGTTGGGGTTCTGTTTTTTCTCAGAGAACCCTAGCATCATCATAAATGCCACCATTAAAGAAAGGCCGTCAGAGTTACTTTCAAAGCGCCTCTTATGATATGTAGTAGGCCTCGAAAAGCTACAGATGGTGCCACAACGTTAGGAATATTTGTTATGTAAACATTAGACATCTGGACAGGAAAGATTTTCCGTTTAGAACACGTTTTAAACATATGGCATCTGCTAATTTTAGAACTCTCAGCACACTTTGATGTGTTTATTATGTTTGCTCTCTTGCTGGTTTTAAACCGTGACAGAAAACGACAATGACGTGAGACGCGAGCAAATGTATCTCCAAAGTATGACCAAGTTTCCACCAAGCTACGGTTCTCAGCATTGCAGTTCTATGTTATTAGGTAGTTATTCAATCCAAGAGACTATAATGAACGCTATAGGTGATTGATTTATCCAGTCCTTCAGCAGTGGTACTCGTTGCGCAATGGCAACTTTACCCTCAACGGGTGGCATCCAGTATAGTAGGCATAGCTGCTATAAAAATGTCCCTCTGATGGTTACAATAACTTAAAGATTATTGTTTATCGTCCTGTCCTTCTGCTGTCCTATAGTAACCCTTTACTGATAACTATAGTGTTTTCAGTCGCAGTTATCTTGTTATGTTTAACCTCTACAGCACATTTATATGCTATAAAATATGCATTACGTTTTCTGAATAAAATATATTTTGTGCTTTGGTCACTTTGTCCTTCCTTTTGGACACGAATATGATACTGGAGTTCACAGTAAAACTGCTGGTGTTTGTATATTCTCTATACGTGTATTACCTGTCTCGTTTAATCTGATGAAGCAGTTGGCCCTATTGACTTCCATTAACTTTCTATGAAGGCAGATCGTGCACCATGCAATGCTCTATACCAGTGGTAAGAAACTCTCATTCCATAAAACCTTTTAAACATAGTAAGAATATTATTTACTGTAGAAATGTATAAATTTCGTACCAATACAAAGGGGTTTAAGGCGGGTGTTTATTGCGGTTTTCAAAACATAAATTAAATAAGACAATGTGAAAAACTGGACAACGACTACCATTTAATTTGATCAACTAATTTCTGACTGAGTTGTCCTTAATGTAATAAGATATTTTAGATATGAAAACTAACATTCTAAAAATAAACGTGACCTAACTAGAAATGTGCAGAATAACAATCGCCAGAAAATATGAAGTTTACGAACAGTTGGTGAGATGTATTCAACAGGAATCGCCAGGCCCTATTTTACCGCTATTAAAACCTCCCTATTACTGGCCCATTATCTCAGGACATACTACTTCTAGAAATGTGATATTGTACAGCATGTTTATTCATTTCCACTGAGTTCATTGGGTTATCTCGACGTTAAAAGGTTATTTAGAAGAAAAGGTATGTTTATAAACCTCAGAATTATTAAGAAAACCTTTAGCATTCGTTTACCTTTAAATATAAACCTTTATAGTAAACACAACCAAGGAATTCCCCACTCTCAGAGTTGCCTGAACTATACGGTGAAAAATGGAAATGGCGTGTTATTTATGGACGCTCTTTAACTGCTGTGGTCCTGAGCGTCCCATTCTAAATTGGGCGTGAAAGACCGCTTAATTTTGCTCAGAGGCCTCTCCTATCAGGCTTGAGGTTCTTTTACGTGCCGTAAATCTACGACACGGGACCCAGGGCTTTACTTCCCTTCCGAAGGAAGCCATGCTCAGGATTTTTACACCCGAAAAAATCCATCGTCCTCCGCCGGGTTTGAACCCGCGACCTTGAGTATATGAAATTAGCATGGTAACCATTACACCACGGAGGATGACAAATATACGTTGAAAGAAAGTCATGCAGTCAGATTTGGTGATTATTGAGAAAATGGGTGATTTATGTTCTAAAATATAGTTGTATTCAATGTGAGAGAAAAGTACACTCTAAAATATATTAAATATATTTTAAAACATATTCCAAACAGTTTATATATTTATATGAAATTAAACTAAAGTTAAGTTATGTAGGATTGTACATACTTTCATAACGTGCCACCATTGGAAAATGCCTTTTTCGTATTAGCATTCAAAGCCACTCTTAAATACATATAAGGGAGTTTGTCGTAAAGATTACCTTATCCATCTGTTGTATCAAATAGAATAAAAATTCATATGCCTGAACCTAATGGGATTTGACTGTCTTTTAGCAGAGCTAAGGATATTGCATTGGTCTAAATTGCAGTTTATTTAAAAAAGGGAAGTAAATCATATTCTTTGTAGGTATCAGTACAACTTTATACGTCAGTTTTGATCAGTGACGGCCAGCCTTAAGGGGCACAGGAGCACTTGCCCTCCAATAACATTTAGGAACTTCATCAATTTGAAACAAGTAATTTCTCCGAAATATTATTAGGTAACACGATATGCTCTATAAAGAATATTTTGCGCAAATTTAAACTTACTGTGAATTCTTCAGCACCACATAGTTGTAGTGATCGCGGTTGTCGATGATGTTAACCAGCCAAATCTGTCGGGCACAAACGATTTTGTGTCAGCCCTGTGCGCACACTCAGGAGACTTCGGTAAGTTTAGACGCAGTTAATCTGTGGATGCGGGGTACGGGAGACTGAGAGAGGAGCTTCAGTTCTGGCACACGGACCTGTGTGGTCATCTGCCGCACATGTGCAAAGGGAAAGTAAGAATCGGAAACAGGTAAAAGTTAAAGGTCGTGTCAGTTCGCTGACAAAATCATTTAGCCAAATATCTCTTCACATCGCAGATTAAATGAAAAACAAACTATAGTTTCAATGTCTTATTCACTTGAAATCAAATTTGATACGTGCATCTCCCTATGTGATCAAAATGTATTATGTTGGTGCTCGTTAACCCTGAAGAAAATATACATCACAATGCGTAGAATCAATGTGGCCAGATCACGTGTTTTGTAACCACGTAAATCTAGTAAAGAAATAAGTCCACGACTTTAATTATCTCTTTTTTGTGTTTTGTATTGACTGATCAGCAGTAATATGCTTTACAGATCAGTGTCAATATATATGAAAATGACAATAACACTTAGGAGTAGGCTTACAGGCCGCCCCATATCTACAGTATGTTGGAAACGAACATCAGATGTAAGGCACAGCACACAAGAGGTAAAAGATGAATATGAATCACTAGTGTTAGAATCAGACGGATTATTAAGAAGTAGATCTTGCGGTAGTCTTCGCTTCAAGCGTATTGACTGGTGCGTGCGAGGGCCAATGTTATAGTGCACTGATCCAGCAGCATCCCTCGTTCTGGAAAAGAAATGACGGGCGATCCTCCCAATAAAATCCTGAAAAAGCTAGAGTCCTAATTCGTAATTGAGCTGCTGATTACGACTAAACCAAGGAGCGTTGGTGGCGATGCGCAAAAAGCGGTTGTGAATGATTTGGAGACGACGCAGATGACTTGTGTGAACGGCTGTCCACAACTGGTAGGCTTAGATGATAAGCAGCCGAACGAGAGAATTGTAGACTAACAAGAATGGTATCCCGATGAAACAATGACGAGAGTTTGGAATGCAGAGGCCAGGGAAATGAGGCGATCGATGTGAGCGCATCAAATCAGCCCAGTGTCCTTAAGCATCCCAAGGACAAACAGTAGCAGGTAGGAAAGGTACAGGTTCATTACAAAGACTCAACGAATGAAGTAACGGTTATCGGCGTTGAGTTTTCTTAGCCTTAGTTTTCTGATGGTTCAAGGAGATGTGCCATATGTTGAACCAGTGATTGAGGCGATCCAAAGAGTGATGCACCACTTGATGGGCGTGTTGGAGATTAAGATGGAAATACTATAGAACCGTGTCATCAGAATAGAGAGCTAAAGAAGACGGGGCCAAATTTGGTATATCAGAAGTGTAGATATTGAACAGTGTGGGGGCCAAGATAGAGCCCTGTGGGACATCGGCGGAAATACTGCTTGGAGAGGAAAGGTAACCGCAAATATGTACTGAAAAGCTGCGGTTGGATAGGAAACTCTCTGTTAAGATTAACAAATAATGAGGAAGATCGCTGCAGTGGAGCTTGAGAAGCAAGCCAGCGTGCCAAACTTTGTCCAACGCCTACGCCACATCAAAAAAGAATGCCGTGGTATATAATCGGGCACCAAAACTATGGACAATTGACTGTGCTAAACACAAAAGCCGATGTGCAGTGTAATGTTTGTAACAAAACCCAAGTTAGCGGAACAATATGCTTATGAGTAAGGTAAGAGAAGAAACAGGGATGGGACACTTTTTCAGACAGCTTGGAGAAGGTAGGCAACAGACTATGTAGATGACAGCTACCAGGGAGATGTTTAGGTTTATTGGGCTTATAGAATACCGGGATATCAGCAAACTTATAGGTGCGAGGAGAATAGCCGAGGCGTAGACAGACCTTTAGGAGGGACGAAATACAGGCAAGAGCCTTACTGCGGAGCTTCTTGAGAACATTATTGGGACCCAAGTCGTGTTCAGCATATTTCTCAAGTGGGAAGGTGCGAATCAGGGAAGATAATTCCCTCGGGCTAATAAAGGTAACTCCAAGATGAACTGTAAGGCAAATGCGGTGAGTACTTGTTCTACTGCATCATCATCTGCTGCTGGCAGAGGAAGCGCAAACACCCGTTCAAAATGATTGGCCAGAATATCACACTTGGTAATAATATCCGTGACAGGTCTGCCGCCTGCACAACGGTCGGCTCACGGAGAACACGTCTCGTGGCTTCCCAAAGTGAGTGGTCGTGAAAAGAGGGTGACACCAGATAGCGCTCATAACAGTGAAGCTGATGTCGCTCCAGCTCCTGCTTCACCCGTCGAATGAGACCTTTGAGCTTTCTAAGGAGCCAGGGTTGTCTTTCCCGCTGCCACTGTCGATGAACTTGATGTTTTTCCCGGAGAAGATTTAAGGAAGGGAGAAAATAAGGCCACATCGTTAGAGAAGTGGAAAGTCGGACACAACTGCATATGGTGTCAGTAAAGTGCTGTATCAAAAGGTCGACATCATGGGTTGTGGCAAGTTGCTAAGCGTCACAGAGTATCGCATCCAGATGAGGCGGAAATTTATTCCAGTGCACATATCATTTAGGAGTCTGGGAATCGGTAGGTGCAAGGCAGATGGAAGTTGAAAGATGACAATCACCGGGCGGTGATCAGAGTCAAGTCCTTCCAAGGAGGAAACGAAGATAGGAAGATGCAGACTAAGATGGACACCGATGTCTAGAATCTCAGGAGCCTTTAAGGGATTTGAAGGATAACAAATGGATCCTCAGGCACCACTATCGGCAGGCAATAGGTGTTTAGAGCCGTAAACAGAAGTAGACCATTTAGATTGCTGGATCGACACCCTCAGGGAAAATGCTTACTGTTAAGTTCGTCCAAAAGAAGAGTACTGTTCTCCAAAGGAAAGAGGAGGAGAGATAAGTAGTATGCAGCCGATGATTGGGCGGTTTGTAGGCTTAATTGTCTGAGCTCTTTAAAATCTAATAGTGGTAAACATGATGTTTCCTTCCTAATGCTCTACATGTAAGGTTTTATTCGAGAACTGGGAACGGTCAACTTTCCAATAGTTGAATAAGTATTGAAAGAATATACAACAGGCAATATGGCAAAATGCTCACATATAAGTTGCTGGAAAATGGTACCTTAATTTAGAGAAGTAATTTAAAAAAAAAATGCCTTGGAGATATTTCGTAAGTTAATGAAACATAATCCAAATGCGCTGGTGAAAAAATTGTGGAAACTAACTGCTAAATATAATGTGCATTAGTTGACCCCGCTGATCGTTTTCGAATCCCCTTCGAAGAAACTGGCTGTGTTAAAACTCGCTCGCGTTAAGAAGAAAAATTGTAAACAATGTTAGTAAAGTTAGTCAATTTGTAAAGCGTACAATTGTCTATAGGTAAGGAGAGTACTTAAAATCATAAATGGTGAGCACTATTTACTTCACTTTAAGGGTAGTTTACATAACTTGATTGAAATTCAGTATATTTACTCATCTGCATTTAATCACCAATAGCTTTAAGCGTCCAATCATTTTAGCAAATCTTTAATTGGTGGCCCAACAGATCGAATGAAGAAGTAACGTACATCATGTTTTCTTAAGCTACACATTTTCGCTTCACCTAATCGCACAGTGTTAAAATAAAAACCAATTTTCATATACCTTGTTTCATAATTTTTCTACATAACGTTACATGTGTCTTTGAACCAGACTTCCTCTTTAATATGCTATTTATAGCATCTTTAGCAATAAATTTATTTTAATTTCTGCGTCACACATTAACCGTTGTGATTTAAACTGTCGCGATACATTGTATTACGGAGCATTTGTGTTATGGCAAGGCCACAACCGCTTTATATGAGACAGCAGTGCTTCCGTGTTATGTCAGTGCGCAGAGTGGCGCTGGACTGGTAAATGGTACGTTCACCAACTGTGAGCTGATGCAGTAGTCGGTTTGTCCACTTGTTTTGAAGTGTTTAAAAAGTACGTGTGTTGTGCATGATTTCCTTGGGATTGTTGCTCCTTTATTAGTCCACGGAAATGCCTACCAATAAATTCACGCTTTAGCGGCGCATTTTTATGTATAATATATAAGTGACAATTGTATCATGTAGACACATATTTAGAAAATTACAGAAGCCATTTCCTGGATATCTAGCACCGGCTAGAGACACTGTGCGGAAACCAAAGGAGCGAAAAAGACATATTCTAACGGAGCAAAAACTAGAGGAAGTGTATGCTGCATTCGAAAGCTCACCTAAGATTTCTGCACAGCAAGTGAGTGTTTCAGAAACCTCTGTTCATGCAGCTACTAAACTTTTAAAACTGACTATAGTGCACACATTATGAATAGTACATTAAGAACTTCCAAGTACGAATGGTACTTTCATCCGACGATGACCAAAATGTATTCGCGCAGATGGATACCACTTTTAACAGCACTTATAACACGATTAGTTAGTACTCGTTACATATATGTTATTAACACTCCTAAGAAACGCGGGAGTTACGTTACTAAAAACCCCGCAATATCGTAGAGTGTGCATTCACAGGATTCGCGGCCTATGCATAAAACGAATTCATGGTATTGCAGTGCACGATGAGTACAAAAATATTCTCTCAACTTCTATTAAACTTTAAAAAGAACGTTTTACCTTACTTCTTTTTTTATTTCAAAAGTGCGCGAAATTGCAATGGGATATTTATAAAACTAAAAGAACACCAAAATAATAAGATTAACAAATCATTAGAAAATGAAGTATTTAAATTACGAGCGTTCTTTGCAACATGTGGGTGTTTGTGTATATATATAGATATGAAAGACGCTGTTGAGGAAACAGGTCGATATTGAGCATAAATGGGAAGAGGAGGTGTGTTAAGCTGATAGTGATGGTCATTGTGTTTAACGATAAAAGCAAAAAGTGGTGGAACTAAAGAACAAAATATTTGACATAATTTTGAAATTTCCATGATGTTTTTTCGTGAATTTTTGAGAAATTGTCAAATTTTCGAGAATAATATGGTTTTAGGGATAAATGAGATGTAGTTATACTTTGAATGCCGCATAGAAGAATGTGCATTTATGTCAAGTTGCAAAGATTAAACTTTCTTTCAGAACCTATGTTTACCATGATCACAAAGTTTAAGATTTCAACGAAAAGAGAATAGTTGCTCCAGTACTTACAATGTACTACACCAAGTTATCAAGCTGGAAAAAAAAACCCTGCTGTTTCTCTAAACAAATAAAAAATAAATCTGCAAACATGCGCTTACATGCGCGGAGCTTACAATAAACAGGCATTAGTATACCGACGGCTAAGTGCATTCATACTCTAGGACCGTTTATCGTAATCTAACCGGACGTTTTATTGTTGAAATATCGGATACACCACATCAAACAAATGCTATTATGCTCACTTAAAACTGCTGAGAATATAGCTTCTTGTAAGCAATTGTCCAATGGAAGCACTAGGCTGAAAGTTGTTTTTTGTTGTTTTTTTTTAGGGGACCGCGAATAGCAATTTGCTTATCTAGTATTCACAGTAATAAATTATTATAACTATCAATTTTATTAGCTATTTTTTCAAACTCTACACCTTTGGCCCATAAAAATAATGGTTCTCAATGTTGTAGCAAATACATAAAAAATTAGTGCAGGAAGCCTAACACAATTTTTCTCAAAGGGTGCTAGATGAATATGCATGCAACATATAAAAAGGTGATATCAGAACTCACTAAAATCCAAAAGTAATGTCAGCCAAATGAGCTACCACCTCATCATGTATATATATATATATCTTTTTTTTTTTTGTCTTTCGTACACAATCACACCCATATTATTGTTTGAGCACATATCTATGAATAGTTTGCAATTGCTCAGTTTTCCATAAATTACAATTTTTTGTCTATTTATATATAAAATGAATTCTTGTTTTCCTTTATTTTAAAGGATTTTTTCGTCACTCTTTAAGAAAAATCCTGCATTTCACTCGTAATATCCTTATTTTATGATAACATTGCTAAAGTATGGAGTCTATTGTTTATTATCTAGTTTCTTAAAATAGTTTTTGCTCTCTTCACAGTGGAAGAGCAACGTTCAGATCTTGCAGTTATCATCGGCGTATTAAAAAAGTTAACCTAAGTAAGCAAAAGGTAACTTTGCTTGCGGGAAGCAATAGGTAGTGCGTTTTGTAAATGAGTGCTGAGAGGTATAAAAATGTGCCCGAAGACGATACGACTAGAAGTTGTGAAAAAAAAATTGTTTGTATTTCATGTGTTTATCAAATATAATCGGTATGTGCTGGTGAGTAATTTGTTAAAATGAACTGCAGAATATAGCGAAGTATCAGTACTAGCGTTCAAAGAAACTGCAGTATTAAACGTTCCCTAAGAGGAAAAATGCAATGCAGTGCTAGGAAAGGTAGATAATGGTTTTAAAGTGCACACTTCGCTATAAAAATGCTTAAGATAGTTAATAGTGAGTCTGATTTACCTTGCCTTCGGAGCAGTTTCCATAATTTGCTGAAAGCAATGAGTACTTCGTTTGTGGAAAAATACAATGTGAGCGTTGTAATTGATATACATAAGCTAATGAGATTGTGTGGAGTGATGTTGAGACTAGATGTGGCAGCAAAGCCAAAGTGGACATAGCATTGTTGACTGATGAGAGATGTATTAGGGCGACGGTTCAGGGTCAAGTTCTAAGCCTAATTCGTGACATTCTTCAATAATTTCTCTAATAAATATATTATACGATAATTTTATGTACGCCCTAGGCCTAACTCCTCTTCCGAGATTATAGCGTGAGGAATAATTTGCAATCTGTATTAAGAATTGTCTTCATATGCCTGTATTTGAAATGTTTAGCCGTTAGAGACTTTTATTTTATTGCCAACCTTTGGCTTTAACAAAATTGGGAAAGTTGTAATTTAATTATATTAAACAAAGAACTCAAAGTTCAAAGAGTAGGGAAATGTAAATCTTCACAGTTATACCTACTGTAAAAACGAAGAAAATTACGCGAACTTACGACAGTATTCTAATATGACGCGTAAATTGCTAGTTCAAATCATTAGTTTTATACATATTTAATATAAGAAATATCTGCTCAGTAGAACGCAGAACCTTGGTGCGTAAGCTCGCAATGTATTCTTCAAGGTTACGTGCTTTGTTAAAAATAACAAAAATGTTAGAGCATTAGGGACCCAAGTAACAACCCCTAGTTTAAAGGAAGGTCTTTTCTCTTATAATCTGGATAAAGGGACTTCCTCTTTATGGGTGGAAAATAAATAAACATTCCAGACAATCACGTGGCAACGCTACTTTACGCGTCTTTTTTCAGCCAATCAAAAAGGAGGGCAATATTAGGATATTTTGGTATATAAGTGATGCACATATAAGAAATCGCGCACATCCCAGTGTAAGAAATCGCGCGGCACACAGTGTAAGAAATACTCAATGTAAGAAAACGTGACGACTCACAGTGTAAGAAATCGCACGACGCCCAGTGTAAGAAATTGGCTTGTTGTAAGAAATCTTACGGTGATGAATAGTAAGAAATGCGCATTAATTGTGAGTAAGAAGCGTTATCGTAAAGGTTAATCTGACGGGCAACTATTACCATGAATGTTATACGGACTGGGAACCTTAAGATTACGGTGACGGTTATAAAAATATAATAACTCAGTAAGAGTGGAACTAGCACTTATAAAGATTATTTCATCAAGTTCGCGAAAGTTTATGTTGGGAGTTGCTCGCAGGGTTAATGCCTCAAACCAGCAACAGATAAACAATAAAAGAAGTCACCAGTGAAATTATTTCTGTTTTATTTGAGTCTACCAGAAGTGTTACACACCTTTGTCATTTCCCCCCCTGAGCAAGAGACAACTCATGGTCTACAAGAGCGAGCTTAGCCAGAGAAACAAAGGGAATCTGCAAGGCATGTACACGCTTAATGTAGAGAATTTCACGAGCATTAACCCTTGACCAACTCCAAGTAGAGTCACATGATAGCGCCCTATTGGTAACAAGGCAAAAAACCGTGACAATATATATATATATATATATATATATATATATATATATATGGAAAATAACGAAAAGCGTCCTAATAAATCGGTCTTCTTTTATCAATTAATTCATGCCACAAATTTGTATATTAGCTATGTTACAACCTTCATATAAGAGAGACAGAAAATCATTAAACTATAACTTTCGTAGAGTAGTATTTCGTCAGGTTAGGAGCCCATATCATTCTACAGGGCTGTTTGGAACGCTGGATTTGGATTGGCTTGCTGGATTACGAAAGCGATATACTTGATTAAATTTGAGAAGGGTTTTCGATCACCATGTGCACTGGAATAAATTAAAATGATGCTGCAGAATAATCTGCACTGCTAAAGAATATGTCGGAGAGACTTTATGTAGTAAATAAACCTTCTTTAATCTGTGATGCCGAGGGCTTCAGTCTGGTTGCGACATGAGTAGAAAATTAAATACAATGTTTGCTAAAAAGGGTTCTAAGGCTGTATATAGGTGGAAAACTTACATAAGGAACTTTCTAATGGATTTCAAAACGAATCGATTGTGATGATGCTATTTCGGGATGCATTCTTGTTCTAGTTGGGCCACTTGCCAGAGCACATCTGTTTCCTGTAGAAGGCTGTGGATTTCACGAGTGCTCCAAACTCTTAACATTTTGCGAAACAAATGACATCCGCAAGGTGACGGCCGCGCCGTGGCCGAGTGGTTAGACCACTTGCCTCTCACCTAGACGGCCGGGGTTCGATCCCAAGCGACCGCACGTGAGATTTGTGGTGGACAAAACGGCGCTGGGGCGGGTTTTCTCCGGGTACTCCGGTTTCCCCCGCCATCGCATTCCACCGGTGCTCCATCATCATTCCTGTATCATCAGTGTCACCGCCTGTGGTGCCATTAGTAGTTAAAGCGGGCGTTAAACACTACAAAACAAAACAATCCGCAAGGTGAGCCATGCTGCTCATAGACTAGAGCCATTGACAAACACATTTATCAAGCCCCTGCAAAGTCATGAATGCAATAAATATTTTACAAATACAAATGGGCAGACACACAAACAAAATCAGGTACGTCGAAATGATATTTTAATATTTTTTCCATCTTCATGTTTTAATTGTATATGAATATTTCGAACTTCCCTCTCATTTTGGTATAACGTTCATAGAGATACACTAATTGTAACTATATTTTAAAAAATGTTAAATTAACCCTGCGTAGTAGTTTTTTAGAACACTTTGGTACACTCACTTGCCAAAACATTAATATTTTTTTAAATAAGTATTAGTGTTAAAGAAAAAAAAATTATTTAATCGGAAAGCTTTACTTTAGCTATTTACAGCGTTGGTGTTCCTTATATTTCCTTCATGTGAGAGTTTCGAAATACTTCGCAGTTGTGTTTGGAAACTTAGATTACATTTGTTTAGTTGTTATGTTTGAAAGCAATTTCTGAAGAAGTAAGATTATTCCCTATTATGTTAGAAATTAACTGACACTAAGAGCAGACATTTTTACCACAACTTTGCACCTAAATAGGCTTTATTTTAATGAAAAAGCTTTTATCTGTATGGATTAGTTATTTTTTTAAATTTAAAAATCATCATTTTTCAATAACATTTTAGGGCCTTTATTTTAAAAAAAATACATAGCTTTTCTTCTAGTCAACAGACGTATTATACTTTCATCAATCAATATTAAAGGTATTGCTGAGTATACTTTGAAACTTTTAGCTTATTATCTTAAACAGTTTCTGAAATAATGGGTGAAGGTTTAACATTGGCAATATAGCGCATTTTGACTCCTCATAAGCAGAATATTTAAGTCAGTCATTTGAAAGTAGTAATACTTACAATTTCTGAAAGAGTCTTCAGATTAATAAGAATTTGCCATTGAACTAAGATTTCTTAAGGGAAAGCAATTTTTCCCAGGTAAACATTAACTTGAATGAACCCGTAACACCTAATTTAATCCCGGTAGATGGTTTCAGAGAGCTGGAGAATGTTGCTAATGATACATTCTACTAATAATTGCAATGAAAAAGCTAAGTGAAAATGTGCCCGTTTCCTTCCACAATAGGTATCTTCTCTTATAAAAAAGGAGAGAAAAAAAAAAACAATATTCGGTTCTTTACATATTCTCTAAATATATTTAAGAAGTGACTTTGACTCAAAATTAAAAAGAGAAGACGCTTCCAAGGAAACTGAGATACCATGATGAGTCGTACAGGAAAGCCATCTTTCGCTGATGAAGAAGTAAATCAAGAACAGTAAAGTTACACGATCTGATGCTTTTGTAATATTAGAGGTAGTGATCCAATTCCAAATGAATTAGGTCATTGAATTCAGGGCCAAGGACAACCAAAAGAATGCAATCGTGAGAAACTTGTTGATGCAGAAAAGAAACAATGTATTTATTTTGGGAAATGCAGTCTGAGAAGTGCAACAACTTCAGTGTTAACACAAATGTTTTTCTTTGTGAATAAATTAGAAAAATTAATGCAAATGCTACTGAACATTGACCCGATTTATCCTGACATAGGAGAGTAAAAAAGGGTCTTTGCAGTGATTAGATGTCACCTCGCCGAGGGTAAAAGAAAAATAGGTTTGTGATAGTATCCCACAAGAGGGTTTACCACTCATAAAATATAAAAAATTTCAAAACTATGTTTCTCATTTATTCTTCTTTAAAATCTGACGTTTAAAATTATATAACGCTCATTTTCCTTCGCTTTGTTTAATAATGTATTTTTATTTCTAAAACTATGCTACGCATATTAAAAAGACAGTGAATTGACAATACAAACGAACAACTTTGTTATGCGGTAGCTTCTTTTTCTCTTAGAGATAGCTGAAATTTTCAAAACTGAGAAACATTTTTGCCTCTTTCGATTTAGAGCTCATTTGGTAGCCCTGTTTTAATATGGGGTTCGTTTGTTTATATATTTTGTAATCCAGATACATGCCTGAAGATTTACAATAATTCTGTGGTTTTTGAATGGTGGTGTCAGTTCTTCCGGTTATTTTTGTGTGATTTTATAAACAAAAACATGCCAAGACGAGAAGAAATGTGGGCACTTCAAAAAGTTACAATCAAACTGTTTAGGATACCACTTCTAACCTGAACATAAATAATGTTCCTGCTTCTGATATTGCTCATCTCATAAAAAAGCTTCAACCTTTATCATAGGTATATGAAATAATGAAAGCCGATGGATTTAGTGTTTTCGGTATGAAACAGTAGAAATCACCTTTTTTACAAGGTGCATTAAATGACTTTTCTTGCTGTAAAGCTTGCCATGGCCCTATTGAGATATCTATGCAAAAATATGTTGGTTTAACCAGTAAAATGTTACTTAATTGTGATATGTGTGAAAGAAAGCCTTATTTCATAAACTCAGAGGCTAAAGGATTCCACACTCAAGAGACAACTGCGTGATATTAACTTACATTTAATTTATGGTCTAAGAGCTATTGGAAAAGGTCAAACAACAGCAAATATTTTCTGTGGAATAATGAATCTTCCAAAACCCCCAAAGTAGTTTTCAAATTATAAACACTGCCATTGAGGCTGTATGGAATGTATGAAAAAGCCTCTGCAATTGGGTGACTTTAACTGCATATACCTAGTCTTCAGACTTATTCGGCCTTTAGCGCTGGTGCGTTTAAACGCATAACATCATTATTAGTTCAGTGAGCCCCTTGGGACAAAGGGGAGGTGCCGAATTGATCTGAATCCATTGTTTATTCGTAAGCGGGTTGATATAAGGGCGGAGAAGAGCTATTTTTCACAACGACATATTATCCGTTCTTTGCACGCCAGATGGAAGTGACCACCAATTACAGATCTTGCATGATTCAGTACTATTTCCAAACTGGAGGATTTTCTAACTTTAACCAGAGATTTTTCAAGCGATGATCTCAGTTGTACATGACAGTTGCTTTTGTGTACTACAAGGGGGAAAAGATGCTTTGTGTAGTCACGTCTCCAAAAGGGGAAAGACATGTTGCCCGACTAAAATTAATTACGTAACGTCAGAAGCACACCCAAGCCATTTTTGGCGCCCAAATGGGCCAATAAGTTTGCACGTTGAGAGTTTTGCGCGAGGGTAGAGCTTACTATAAATGTAACGTGTTCACCCGAATTTCCAAGCATTGTGAAATGTAACGTCACGCGAAACCTGCGGCGCTCAGAACAAGAAATCTGCGCCAAAAGTTTATTATGGTGATTAACGCAATGTGATATGTAACACCATGCGGAACCTGCGACGCTCAGAACAAGAAATCCGCGCCAAATAGTAACGTGTCCCCAAAGTATATTATTGTGATTCAAGGCACTGTAGAAATGTAACGTCACGCGGAACCTGCGATGCTTCTAATAAGAAATCCGCGTTAAAAAGTTAAGTGTCTACAAAAAGTCTAAATTTTTGTCATGTGATCCTGCGACAGCTGTGAGGTAACGCCGCGCGGAACTGGCGTAGAAATTTAAAGTGCACAAAATAGTTCTGCACGTAACAATTGTAATTATCTCCGCGTAAGCTAAAGTTTCCTTTGTGCACGTTACGCTCTATGGCGAGAGAAATTACGGAGATAGAATCGCGCTTGTGAAGGGAAATAAAACCTTTGACTTAATGAAAGTGCCGACGTTTATTTTGAGCTAAATTGCCGTACCACTCTTCGAGATCCTCGTCGCTTATTACCTTAAGCTAAACAAATAGGTCTCAATTGCACGCCGCTGTTTGAGATTAGCTGTGGGCACTCAAGAATCGTCACCTTGTGGCCGTTGTCAACCCGTGGTGTCGTGGGTTGAAGAGCGGTAGGCCTGCAAGAAAAGTGACTCCCCCACGTTCTGGTCTCTCTCGTGATTGGCTACAACGTTACTGAAATGTTCCTCTAGAGTCTAAATGCACCGCTACGCCATGTCGTCTGATTGAGGTAAAGAGGTGTTCTGCGCGTCTTTTGCACATCTAGTCCTCTAGTGTTTCCCTCTTGAGGTGGAACTAAAAATTGGTGCCCTGATTACTGTGGAGTTTCATTGGTACCCCATAGTGATTAAGCAGTTCGTCCACGATAATTTTGCGATGGTCTTAGCCTCTTGGTTAGGGGTGGCGTACAAATCCGGGCACTTGGTGGAATGATCCCCGGCGAAAAAAGGATACCTGTTGTCCCTGCCAGACTTGTTGCCCCTGCCAAGATACGTCGATGGCTATGAGTTCAAAGGATGTACTCGCGTCATGCTGCTGCATGTGACCCTGGCTTCGGGTCTGTGGTCTGCGATCTGCCACATACATACGACATTTGTGGTACCATATCAAAGCATCTGTTCTTAGTCTCAATAAGTAGTATGGTTGTCGGAGCTTGTTTATGGTTAAGTTGGATCCCAAAAGCCCTCCAAAATCCCCGCATAAACTTGCTCGAGCTTTCGCGACCTTATTCCGAGTGAGGAACAGCTGCTCTCTCTCTGAGTTTTCCATTGGGTGACTCCAATACTCAAACAGCACCCATCCCTGGTTTTCAATTAATCCCTTTGAGCGCAACAGGACTTCTACACAGTACTTCTTAGTAAGATATACCGACCTTCACTTCTCCCAGAAGTGGCCATAGTCGGGTACGCCAGTTGCTGCCTCTTCAACGCTATGCTCTCCTATCGAGCTGCAAGTACCACTGAAATAACACGGACAGCTGCGAAATGCTCCTTTTTCCTACATAAGATCACTGCCTACACTCCTCTGAATTGGATCGTCTGGTATCCCCATTCTGCTGGCTGCTTCCTTTCCGTACTTCTGATGTTAATTTGTATTCTTGCAACCTCTGCAATCAACGGGCTCTCTGGAACTCCAACTTCTTGAAACTTAAAAGGTGAGGGCGGGCTGGTGAGTCATCAGGTGGAATGGCTGGTCCTACAGGTATTCGTAGAGGTGCTCCAGCATCATTACCATTGTCATAAGCTCTCGACGGGTAACAAAGCAGCTCTTTTATGATTTGGAGACCGTTTTGCTCTAGCAAGCATTTACCAATCCTGGATCTGTGATAAAATGCCGCTAATGCCGACATTGCCAGCATATGTGATTCGCCAACAGGCTGTATAATTTCTAAAATAGGAGCACTTCAAACTGGTAGTTTATGTCCCTGACATGCACTTTTTTCCTCTTCTAACCACATTTAAATCTGGTGCTCTTCCGTCAGACAGGTGGGACGCTTCGCATTGTTAGAGAAACTTCTAACAAACTCTCGGTAGTAGCCGCTTAAGCCCAGGAAACTTCGTAACTCTGATTTGTCTTTCAGACAAGTCCAGTTTCTCACCTCCCGAACCTTCTACAGGTTTCTGGCTACTCCAGATGGTGAGACTATGCTGCTTAAGCAGAAGGGTTTGCTACTTTTTCACGTTTCACTTCACGTTAACAGCCGGCAGACTTTGCAGTATCGTGGTCAGGTTCTCGAGATGTACTTTGAAGTTACTACCCATGACGATGAAGTCTTCCAGATAGAGCAGACAGATGTCAAAGGCAACACTCTCATCACCAATTCCATAATGCGCTGGAAGGTGAAAGGCGCAGTGCAGAAACAAGGGCATAACTGGAAATTGCCGAATCACTTGGCCAGTCGAGATTGTGATCTTCGCTTTGTCTCTGGGATCTAGGATAGCTTGACAGTATCGCGATTTCAAATCCAAAGTCGAGAACCGCTGGTAACTAGCAAGGGTATTCATGGTCTTGCCGATCCGTGTTAAGGGGAAATCGTCATTTTGGGTGGCGGCAACCAGTTTCCTGTAATTCACGAAGAGACGTAGCTCACCGTTTTTCTTCTTCACCAAGACTAAAAGAGAGCATCAAGGGCTAGCGGACTGTTCAATGTTGCCCTAGATTTTATATCCCAAAGTATGTTCCGTGCCTCTGCTTGCTTCACCAGAAACGTCTAGGTTGTTGCCGGATATGTTTCGCAACTTTAGTGTCTATATTGTGAAGCATTCGATCAGTGCGACCTTAATAGTCATTCTTTCGCTTAAGAAGGATTGATTTCGTTTGAATAGATGCGGGATATTCTTCAGCTGTGAAGCGGTCACATGGTTAGCAAAGATTTCAGCCGGAACCTCAGGCCCTTCAACAGTGCGGCTATTCGGATACGTCGCACGACGTTACACTGACAGTTCGCCCACACTTTCTTAACTGCGTCCTGGCCTGAATATCCTGGTTGGTGTCCATCAAGTTCGACAGCTCTACTGGTGCTTACCCCTGGCAGGGCAAAAACGCTCGGGCAGCACATACTATGTGTAGTGATGTCTTCCGGTCCAATACCTAATTGGCCCTCCAGGTGCGCCTTCACCACTACTTGCTTATTGTGGACAAAAGTACATTGTCCTTCAAGATCACCCTGTAGATAACCGCATATTCTTTTGCTCTCCGGAGCAGCATCTCATCTCAGCCGAGTCACTCTGGTGAAGTTGACCGTCGCCTCGTGGCTTCTGAGGGAATCTAATTACTTTAGCACTTCCTCAGTCACCCTCACTAAGAGCACATACAGGTTTACAGTGCTCCGGCCAGTGTCAACTCCGGCAAGGCTTCTTTCTCCACAGTAAAAACTTCGCCCGACGAAGTTACCCTTCGGTAAGACAGACTGGTTGTTCGTTTCAGCAAGCTAATCGTCATGTCATTTCCAAAAAGGTCACGATTGCGCCTATAGCTATGAGTATTTGGCACGGCTTCCCTTGTATCCAGTCCTCTGAGGTGAAGCTGTCGTCCACACTTCTACCCAAGGCAGGTTGCGTCACTTGAGGATGTGGTCAGGATGGACCTGACATACCTCTTGTTACGCCGGTCCTTACTCTTTTTCCGCCTGTTAGTCGTCTAGGTGAGTACAGTTGTTCACTAAGTGGCTTGGCATATATCACATGAAGGTTGTGGGCATCTCTGGGTTGCTTTTCTCTACCTATCATATCAAAAACTCCCTATTCTTGAGGTGGGTGCAGCGATGGTTTTGGCCGATTATAGTCTAGGTGCTGCGCTTAACGCCTCGTGGATTGTCCTATAATCGCCGAAAAGTATGCCTTATCTCGATGTCAGCAATTCCGTCGCCGAAGGAATAGACAGGTTTCTGATACACTTACCTAGGTGGAAGGTCAAACAGGACTTTGATCGCAAGCTTCTGATGGCTAGGGCAAACTCTTGCATCGCCTCACTTGGCTGTTGTAATCTCGCCTTAAGCTGATTGAGGTATGCTGCAACCAATCGATGGTTCCCGAAGCCGTTTTCAAGTACTCCCAGATCTTCACCGACGTCGGAAGCCCATTCACGTCTGCACGACGTCCCTAGAGGCCTGCTGTCAGTTGTACGGCTTCCTCTTCTGCTATCCATCGGTAATGGGTGGCGACGGTGACAACCTTTCGGAGAAAGACTGCGAAGGTTTATGTTCCGCCGTACTTGGGTGGCTTGACGCCCGCAGATTTTGCATAACGCCGTAGTATCTCGGCCTTCAAGTTATTCAGTTCCTTGACGCCGCTGCCTATTGTTCCTTCTAGGGCATCAAATTATTCATCGTGGTCTACCAGGGCATCAACGCGTTCTTCGACCCACTACGAGGCTCTAACACGATGATCAAGTTCCTTTATCATTCCACCGAACTCTTCCATGTTTTTCTTCACGGCGGTTGTTCGTCGGTTTTGGTCGTTAATTCCGTTCTGGCGTTCTCCTTTGCCAACTCCGTCTTATTTTTTATCTGCTACATGCTGAGTTGCAGTTTTTCCAGCTTCGATTCTATTTTTCGTGTGCCGGCTTCCATCTTCCATTCCAGCAGTTTCTCCATCCCAAAATTAATTTCTTCTGCCCCGGATATCATTTCTTCTTCCATCACCACCATGCTGGATTCTTCATTTCCACCATCTTTTTATCATCTCCTCCATCTCTACTTAAATAAGCCCACTGAAACCGGTTTAACAAATTTCTTTATTTCTTCAAAATGTAGTTACAAATACAGCCTTCAATTCACTGCTACAAATAATCCACTCGACACTAGAGGGTTTATGGTTAAACGCCATCCATATCTCACGTACTACTGCGCGCTAATACTTCAGTCCCTCACAACTCATTACAATTTAGGACAACACTGCACCGCAATCCTTCCTCCATTTATAGCTACAAAATGGCGTCACCAACTTTTTTCAAAATTTGTCGAAAATAGCTTAAAGAAGAATAGAGAGTCACGTTTCCGGAGGTTCCCCTTACATCACACCGCTCCGTTGTGCTGTTTACGTATCCCAACTTCAATGACTCGCATACTAAGGCAAACATAGAGCCATTGTATAAGACGGTACTCTCACAAGATCTTCTCTTTCTGCTGTGCATATTGTACATGCATACTAGAAAGAGTCAAAATGGGAAGTTTGGAGACAAAAAACAGAAATAAATATGATTGAGCTGAAAAAGTTGAAGAAGCAAGGGAAAGATGGGCAAATTGAAAGAATGGAATGTTAAAAATAGAGTAGAGTAAACTAAATGCAAACCATAACCTTCAGTTTCGTGTGGCTACGCCCAGATGGTTTGGCTGCTTATCAGTGTGACTATAGCAATTAACAGCACAAAAAGGAACACCGACCTGAAGGGCAAGAAAACCTTGCACCAATACCTAAAATAAATGTGATTTCCTGAGAACCTTCCTGAGAAAACAACTATATTAAAGCTATATCGGCATTAGCACCCAGAACTGGACAATACAACTAATGTAGGGTATGGCGAAATATTACTGAACCTAAAAATTTGAGCTAACTCCAAAAAATATAGTGACTATATTACTCTACTCTGGAGATTGCATTAACTGCACTAGGAATCAGCACCGAGAATTACACAGGGCTTATAAATATAAGATTTTATCTCAGATAATTCATTTTTACTTGCTTGAAAAATTGATTTGTTATATGGACGCTGTTTAACTGCTATTATTCTTAGCGTATCATTTTATTTTTAATAGGTCAATTTATTTTGGCTAGGAGCTCTATATTAGGCTTCAAATTATTTTAAGTGTCGTAAATCTGCGATACGAGACCACCACCTTTACATCGCTTCCAAAGTAAGCCAAGTTAATGACCATTACGCCCGAAAAACTCCATTATCCTGCGCCGGGTTTGATTCCACAACTTTGGAAACCAGTGGCAGACTTGGTCCCCTACACCACAGAGAACAACTTGCGCTTGCATGATTTACATACTCATTAAGTTGTTATGTGAGACCCGACAAAACTGACGTATGAGATAACTAACACGCTAACAGTGAAGGAATTTTTTGGGTATAGACAGGCGGATGGAGAATGCTCACATTTTGAGACCTATTTTCTCTGTTGCGCTTTATTGGATTCTTCCCCTCGAAGAAAAAAAATCGATTTTCAGGGCTTATTGATAAGACTTCCTGAGGTGAAGAGCTAAATGGAAATGGCGTGTTATTTATGGACGCTCTTTAACTGCTGCGGTTCTCAGCGTCCCATTCTATACTGGGCGTGAAAGACCGCTTAATTTTGCTCAGAGGTCTCTCTTATCAGGCTTGAGGTTCTTTTACGTGCCGCAAATCTACGACACGGGACCAACGGCTTTACTTCCCTTCCGAAGGAAGCCATGCTACGGATTTTTACGCCCGAAAAAATCCATCGTCCTCCGCCAGGTTTGAACCCGCGACCTTGGGTATATGAAGTCAGCATGGTAACCATTACACCACGGAGGGCGACGGTGTGAAGAGCTAGTTGAAAAGCTGCACCGAAAGAGGAAATCCGTCCGGCATGTTGAAGAGTTGGCTTCTCCAGGACTGCCAACATAGCTCCACTCATACAAACAATTGCTGTGCAACGAGCCACAAAGGAGACTAATCCGACGCTCCTCATACCCTTTTCATCCTTGATCTAATATTCCCCAATACATTCTTCTAAATGCTTTCCGTTTCTTTTCAACCATTTCCTTTTAGTAAGGATTTGCACGCAAATCTTTCGTGCTTCCTGGAATTTTCCTGTTAATGGATTTCATATAAATCCCTTTCAATCAATCAGTTTTGCGCTACTGCCATTTTGGTCACATTTTAATTATACTACAGTAAACTTCCATGCCTAAAAATAAAATTAGTTTCCGTAATTTTAAAATTATTCTCAAAAGAGATGCTTCATACATACTATACCTTAAAATTACATCTCCAATAAGGTGGTACCCAGCTTACCTGAAAAGAGAAAGGAAAGCAGGTTTGTAAATTAAGGCACAAAAGTAGGTATATATATAAATATATATATTATATAAATCATCTGTTGCCGTATATTAACAGCAATTTTTTCTGTACGACGGATTGATAGATTGTAATACTGATTCCACGTACTTCAAATCAAACATTATTTATGCGCATGGTAAAGTAAACATTTCTATTTCTATTTTTATTTTATTATTACCATGTAATATGGTCAATAGCATTTATTTCTTTCCACCACTACATCATACTTATGGGAGCATGTACTTCACCCAAGCAACATATTACTATACGTTTTGTCTGTAGAGGATAAGCATTTTGAAGATTTTTGGAGCGATATATATTTTGATGCAGCTCGCTTTTAAGGCATACGCCCGACGTTAGGCACATAATAATGTCTATGCTGAATCACCACTAGATAGGTTTTCTCTAACACAGCTGGACGGAGATTATTTGAACAATTCTCTGCGAATAGACTAGAAGGAGTTTTAAAGTTTTGTTTGAATTCCCTTCTAAACTGCGAAGTATGGCATCAATTTTGTTCAAGCAGTACTCCCAAAATAGTACATAAGTATGCTTGATCAAGCATTTATCAACAAGTGTAAAATGCTTCGAAAACCACTACTTAATCGTGTGTATATGTCGTGTAAACCAGGTAAGTTGTAAGATAATATAAATATCTACCAGTCACCGTATACTTAGGAGGGGTGCGTTACACAATATGCACTCTATTTTGTCAAGCTTTGGGGTTATCAATAAATGAAAGTTCTTATTCTCAAGTTAATAAGTATCTTATTGAATCCAAGTTAATGTCCTGAAAATAAGTCGTCTGAGTGTGAAACGTTCTTCAATAGGGAGCTGCATATGTAATATGCTACTGTGTTTAAATAAGTTTTAGGTGTTACGCAATAAAATAGCTTTTTAGTTATTTGTTTAATAAGTGTACAGCTAAAGGCTTCATAATTGCAATGGGTATTCTTAAACATAATCGTTGGTCCTATTGTTGCGGATCAAATACATGTACACATAGATATACGGAATTCCATGTGTAGTATATAAAACGATATAGTGACCTTCACACATTGAATTGACTTAAAATTTTCAAGGAAATAACCGGACATGAACTGAACTTCAAGTCCCGCTTAGTACTGTTCAGATCCTTCACTCACGAAATTACAGAGACAATGGGCTCTCAGAATGATTTGCGTTTCTGTACTGCTTAGTCTAGGATGTTCTGCGATAAAAGTGTGGGATTTGTTAACAGATGTTTAAGGGAATCAAATATAATCCAAATTTGACACCAAATGATAGTTTCGGTGATGAGACTTTTAGTTAAAGGGACTTGTCAACAAACACAATTGTAACTACTTGGACAATGTAAATCTTAATGTGTTTCCTGAAGATAATACTCTGTTTCCACAGAAGAACAACGCTTGGCCTGTAATTAAGAGGACTGATTTTGCTGGACCGATTTTCATTGAAGAAACCCTGACTGCAAAATATTACCTGAGGTTACTAAAAAATGTAATTCATCCACATATCACTCTGCCGCTAAAACGCATAGCGTAGGAAACGTGGTGTTGGACGAACACAATTTGCATTTTCAACCAAACGGAGCACTTTCACACAATGCAGTACCCGTGCCACAATTTCTGGATGGAAGATTTCCTGAAAAAGGTTGATAGGAGAGGTGGTGTAGAATGGCCGCCGAGATCCTAAGATCTGACGCCGTTGCTTTTATATTGAATAATTGTTGTTTATACTCTTCCGCCTGAGAATATTCAAGAACACAGAAAGAGAATACCCCAAGAGTGTAATCGGAATAGTAACGAAACACACCAACCATAACGCGAAAAGTTTTAAATTAAACTGTATTATTGTATAGCTACAATCGAGCACATTTTGATACCCTTTCATATTGAAGTATAAATAAAAAAGAGCCATTTATGAAACATTGAAATGGGGGGTGAAACATGAAATATATACAGCTAACACCAGTTCTAAACTTTCGGTTTAATATCTAAGTAAGCTTACAAGCTTTTTACTTAAATTAATTTAAATTTAAGTAAGTTGTTATTTACACTGGGAGGATTTGATATGAAAACAACATATATATATATATATGTGTGTGTGTGTGTGTGTGTGTGTGTGTGTGTGTGTGTACGTCCTCTTTTAGAATACCGAAGAATTTATTCATTTGTTTAGCCTTTCCTGATGTACCATTGTAACGAAAATTTTTCACAGACACAACAACTATAACATTGTTTACTGGTTATCTCTTATGTCCCTGTTTGTTTTGTACATCAGTTATAGGTTTTATAGTACTCAAAATTTGGTTACCTGAAAGTGGAAACCTCATACAGACAAAAATACCATTACAATCGATAGAGAATTGGCCATAGTAGGCTGCTAATGTTCATCCAAACTCTGTTATCAAATTTGGCATGGTGGCCGATTCCTAAACACAGTTTAAATAACAAAGGAAAACCGCAGGGGGAGTGGGAGATGACATGCTATGAGTTTCACTAGTGGATGCCGGTAACGGTTGGGTTTTGTCACAGGACCATCAGATTAGCAGCAGATAGATTAATTTTTGTGTAGGGTTTACAGGAAAATCTTTATAGTGGAAATAATGAAACACTGGTTTTCCTTTGCTGACTGCTGCCTGACAGATACATTATTAATGGTCCATGGGGAGACTATCAGCTAGATCTTGGCTCTTTTTTTGTGTGTGGTTTTATTGGCTGCATGCTTCATTACAACAAACAAAACTGCATGCATCATCTTTTTGCGATTAATTCCGATGTAGTGCCTATAGAGTGTCTAAGTTTAAGGCTTTAGCGAATTTTTGAAGGTACTTTAAGCATTTATTCACAAAATCACTTTTGGTTTTTGGCTATTGGCCGCCTGACCTAACCATTTTTTATATTAGCACTTCTCTTTCACTATTTAGCGCTTCACATTCGTATGTGATGTGCACTATAGTTTGTATGCTCTTGTTGCAGATGCATATGGGGTCTGCAATTATTTTAAACTGCTGTGGATTTGCGCCGATCTTGCTATGTCCTGTTGTGAGCACTATTATGTTATGTGTTGGAATAAATTTAACTTGTAGCCTTTGTTTAATGCTAGGAAAAAATGATTTTGTCATTATTTGGCACTCCGTTTTTCGGATATTCGTGTGTAAGTCTTTTTTACCGCACTCACTGGTGCCTTGTCGTAAGTCACTTCGGCGTCAACCTGTTTAGCGAGGAGGTCCGCCTTCTCGTTGCCTATTATTCCAAAATGATCTATAACCCATATGAGAAGTAGATGCCAGTTATGCTGATGCAGTTTGGCCATTGTTTTTCGGATTTCGTTTATGAGCCAGCTGTGCTTCTTGTGGTTCCGTAGTAAGTCCAGGTCGGTGTGGATTACAACTGTTTTTTTCATGTTGTTGTTGTTGTCTATAACTTCTAGTTTTTCTAAGGCGTAGAGTATTGTATATTGTTCAGCTTGATTATTGGAGCATGTGTTATGTAATTCGCATTCAGCTGGAGAGCTGGTTCGTTATTTGTGTATATTATTATTCCGGACCCGACTTCTTGCTCATTGTTGCTGCCATCTGGCTTTATGTTTATTGGGTAGTGTTGATCTTCATCTTTGTGTGGGATAATCATTATTTTCGCTGGTTGAGGTCATTGTTTCTTAGTCCCTCCTAAACTGCGCTACTCATTACCGAAGGAGTAAGAGAAGATTCGTGTATTTTCTAACATCAACTGTCCTTTGACCATATTACAACACTCTTTGTACTTCTAATTGATTCGAATACCAAAAACGCAGCATTTCTTGTTCTCCTCTCTCTCTCTCTCTCTCTCTCTCTCTCTCTCTCTTTATATATATATTCAGGGGTACGCGAGATTACGCCTCTAACATACATGCATGTTTCGTGATAATTCTTATAAATGAAATGGCGTGTTATTTATGGACGCTCTTTAACTGCTGTGGTTCTGAGCGTCCCATTCTCAATTGGGCGTGAAAGACCGCTTAATTTTGCTCAGAAGCCTCTGTGTCAGATTTGAGGTTCTTTTACGTGCCATAAATCTACAACACGGGACCAACAGCTTTACTTCCCTTCCGAAGGAAACCATGATAATGATTTTTAACCCGAAAAAATCCATCGTTCTCCGCTGAGTATGAACCCGCGACCTTCGGTATATGAAGTTAGCATGGTAAGCATTACACCACGGAGGGCGACGATAATTCTTATATATATATATATATATATATATATATATATATATATAATCTTTCGTGATAAATGTTTCTAGATAAATTATCAATTTATGCAAATCAATCAAAGGTACCAAGATTTGAGTAGTATTAAATGTTTTTTTCGTGATAAATTATCTTGAAATACTTATCGCGAGAGATGCATGTATATATAAGAATTATCACGAAACATACCTGTATGTTAGAGGTGTAATCTTGAATGTATAGCCTCCTATACCTAAATCCAGAGTCCCTTACACACCTAAATGTATCTGGTGGAGGTAATGTTAACAAAATGCACGTTTGGAGTGGTCTTAGCAAATCCTCTCCACTCCGTGATGTTGGTGGTGGTGGAAGGTGATTGACGACTCTCTCTCCCTCTCTCGCTCCCTTATCAAAGTAAGTAATGCATGTTTTTCAAGACTAATAACACAGAAAGAGAAGTATTAAGTAGATATTTACATATAGCAATATCTAAAGTATGTATGTACATGTGTATGTATGTGTGTATGTATGTATGTATGTATGTATGTGTGTATGTATGTATGTATGTATGTATGTATGTGTGTGTATATGTGTGTATGTATGTATGTATGTATGTATGTATGTATGTATGTATGTATGTATGTATATATGTATGTATGTATGTATGTATGTATGTATGTATGTATGTATGTATGTATGTATGTATGTATGTATGTATGTATGTATGTATGTATGTATGTGTGTATATGTGTGTATGTATGTATGTATGTATGTATGTATGTATGTATGTATGTATGTATGTATGTATGTATGTATGTATGTATGTATGTATGTATGTATGTATGTATGTATGTATGTATGTATGTATGTATGTATGTATGTATGTATGTATCTATGCATTAACTTGTCAGAACAAGTCGAGACATGTCGGACTTAATAATAGGGGAGAAAAAATAACAATTATATCATCCGTTATAATACTAACAATATAAAAATAGATAACGATGAAGTACGATATACGTCATTAACTAAGTCTATATATATATACCAGTTGAATCAGCAACCCTTTATTTTTTTATATTTATTTATTTTTTTTTTTTTTTTTGGAATGTAGGCCACCCTTCAAACTGCATTTAGGCTGTAGTCCAGTTATGCACATACTTAAACGTATTGATTGACGTTCTTAGTGAGAGGAATGCGCAAAATTAAGAGGAACAGCGGTTTAATGGACGGAGCGCTCTCCTTGCTAAACAACCCTCAGAAACTTGACTCGTTTACTGAAAGCGAACTGTGGTTTCCAGCCGATTTTACAAACTTTATATTACAGTATACATAGCAATGTGATTCAGTAAACGCCTCGGAAAAAATGGACCTACCATATCAGTACAATATCAACGCCAGCAAAAAAGAAAATGGCGGAATCTTGTTCTTAGAGCAAGGGTTGGCTGCTAAAAATTAGGAAAACATTAAGGACAAGCGTCATTATCATGGACATTTAAATTTTTACGTGAACTACGTCTCCTATATCTCAAATAACATGCATAATAACTTTTTCCATTTAAGTAATAATATTAAAACGCCCACAAAGGGTTAAAACAGTCTTAAAAGGCTAAATCAAGTACGAAAACTCGTGATGTGGCCATGACTAAGCGCCTGGCGTACATGTACTATTGAATCCGGAACGTGCGATCAGTCAAGTTTCGAAATAGGTGAATAAGATTATGAAGTGTCCTGTGTGCTAACCCTCAGTGTAACGGGTTCGAGTCATAGCGTAGTACAATTGTTGTATTCTTCATCAAAACTTGTAAAACAAATTTATAGTAATCTAATTTTGAAGTTCCTGCGAGTTCAGGACGTTAGAAGTTCAATCGTTATTGGTTGGCTGTAGTTTGTAATGGGTAGAATACGTTTAGTGACGTCTGCCCTAATGGCCTGGCGTGATGCAGTGTGTTGTTATGAATGCCGACTATCATCATTCTGCACACGTATGCTGTAGTATGATATTTTGTGCTAATCTTTCATCATGTAGTCGACAGACGAGTACGTAGATATGCTTTTGATCTACGGAGAAGCAAGAACAAATGCACAAGCGGCTCAGCGTCTATACCGGGAGAGATATTCGAATAGACAACCAAGAGCAAACACCTTCCGGAATGTTGAAAGGTGTCTGCATGTAGCAGCGTCACTTGCGAGAAGCCTGCGGTTAGACACGCACCAGCAACATCGGGTGTTAATGCAGAAGCTGTTTTGAACGCCATCCAGGACATTCCGCATAGTAGTACACGGTCAGTTGCTCAAGAGGTGAACATCAGCCAGTCTTCTGTATGCGAATATTGAACAGTAATAAGTTTCATCCTTCTCGTTTGCACCTACAGCAACCACTTCACGTGAGAGTTTTCGGCGCCAAAGTGATCTTTTATAAATGGCTGCTGGAGCGAGTAGTAATTGATGTCGGATTCGTATCCAGGATCCGGTTTTCTGATGAATCAAGATTCCACAACAATGGAACCGTAAAAATCAACAAGAGTGTTGAAAAACCTCATTGATTAAGGGAGGCAGTATTCCAAGGGCGCTGGGAGATGAATATCTGTTGTGGTATCTTGGGAGACCATTTCGTTGGACCATTATTCTCCGAGAGGCATCTAACAGGAGCACGCTACCTGGAATTCCTCCGAAATTAACTAACCTTTATTAGAGAATTTGCCTCTGCAAGAGCGAATGACGATGTAGCTTCAACACGATGGCGCTCCTCCGCATCGGTTGAGGATCGTCTGCACTCATTTGAATGCTGCACATCCTGGTCATTGGATAGGAAGCCAAGGACCAGTCTGCTGGCCTGGCAGATCATCTGATCTGACACCCCCTCACTTCTTCCTCTACGGCTATTTAAAAGAACGCGTTTATACACAGTAGCTAGACTATCCAGAAACCCTTCGCCAGCGAATTATAGTAGCCTGTAGATCTGTTCAACCTGCCATGATACACAGACTCAGAGGCTCTATTAAACAGCCTTACCAGACGTGCATTACCCATGAAAGTTACAAGTTTGAGCACTTGCTTCGTTAGCGGAGTCGAGTTCCAGGAATAGCGCCACAAAACATGAAACGATACTTCTAATGGTAATATTTCAATAATTCAATAATTGTATGTCTGCAAACTTGCGTTTAACTTCCGTGTTAAACTCTGATTATGTAAGTTTCTTCTCTTCTGTGTTCAAATGTGTTCCTAGGTATAAAGGATCCTTATTTCAATTGCACCTACAGTTATTTTTAGTTGTGCACCAATAAAGAAACATCAAGCAGTATCATTAAATATAAATAAAACAATTAGCATGAAAATAATAACCGCTTTCAGTTTAATAATTGTAATTTGTGAATATTACACGGTAAAAACAATTAGTACATACAGAGAATTCGAGCCAACATCACAGCAAACAGATCACTTCGGAGTCTTGCGCTGGTTCCAACTGAGCTACCTAGTAACTTTAGAGAGAAACATTCCGTTTAACATGTTCCCAGTGAATTTGGCAGTGATGAAAACGTCAGCGGTCTGATTACCAGTATATTAAAATGCAATGCGATAACATATATGTTAGTTCTAATTCTATCGAGTGTTTAAAATACAAGTTAAATACCTGGGTAGAACCTAGTGATGGTGTCGATGTTTCGATTTTGAAGTATATAATGCGGATTGCATAAGACTTGAGCATAAAGGGCACCTGAATCACCTGGTGTATGTATATGTATATATATATCAATATATATATGTATATATGCATATATTTATATGTATACATGGTCCACCCCTGAGCGAAAAGAAGTGAACCCATACTGAAGCGGCCGCGCCGTGGCCGAGTGGTTAGAACTCGCCTCTCACCTAGACGGCCCGGGTTCGATCCCAAGCGACCGCATGTGAGATTTGTGGTGGACAAAGCGGCGCTGGGGTGGGTTTTCTCCGGGTTCTCCGGTTTCCCCCGCTATCGCATTACACTGGTGCTCCATATTCATGTATCATCAGTGTCACCGCCTGCGGTGCCATAAGTAGTTAAAGCGGACGTTAAACATTACCAAAAAAAAAAATACCATACTGAAGCACATGATCATCTCCCAATAGCTGAAGTATTCACAGAGAGAGGAAGCCGCAGAAAATGGAAGCTCGTGCAGGGTGCGAAATCCAAAAGTGTCATTAAGATGTAGGATGTAAATAAGAGAAAAACATAAGAAATAACAGGTAAAGATTGTGGTATTCATAACAGGAAATATGGCACGGACACAAAGTAAGTAGAATAGAAAAGAAACCGCTCAACATGCAAAACGAATAAATACAACCGTATACCCTGAGATCATACAGTAAAGGAACGTTAATGCATATCATCCTACACCAATAAGAGACGGTATACTGAAAAGTCATAGGAATGAGGCACACTCCAGACGGCAGAACAGAAGGTAAGAAAGGTTGGTACGAAACGGAAAGAGCCTAGACAGTACAATCCCAATATTAACGATTAGACAGAATAAGACACCTGAATTACCCTCCCCTACAATTATGTACACAACCCTAGAGAGGACTGTCAACCAATGAGAAAGCGTAACGAGAGATGGAAAATCAATCAGCTTTTAGATATAAAGAGCAAAGTTTATACATTAAAATTCATTGTACAGCTAAGTAACCTAAAAGTTTAACATCTATGCAGTTATATCAAATTTAACCTCTGAGACTTACATATATAACGCAGAGGCCGACGACACAGGTATCGTACACGATTGTGACCGACCAAAAATGCGGTAAGTGTAACACGAAATTTGGTGCTTATCGGTGTGTAGAGTACTCAACAGATACAGATAACAATGTTTTTACGTTTCAGATACGTGACAGATGAACTGAACCAATTCCCACCCTTAATGAAGTTGGCTGAAATAGAGCAAGGAACGCCGCGCACCCTCACCACATGTAGGAGTGTGAAAACCCGCTATGCGCAACGAACCGTAGTCCACCTGGATGGTGCCCAAGTATTCCTTCAAACGCGATACAACACGATGAACTGGACAGATGAGGTTACGTTCTCATCTACAGGGGTACTGAGACGCTACCACCAGATTTTCGTAAACACATCCTGAATTCTTTTACAGACAACAAACGTAAGTTCTTGTTTACTTATTTAGAGGGAGTAGATACCATGGTATAAAAATAATCGACATTTTCCCAGATTTGATTTTAAAAAACATAGCACTGTTAAGTTTAGTAACATGTCTTCTAAAAAATGCTTTAAAATTCCTTTTATAGCACGTGTTTCATGATATGTCACAGGATTTAAAAAAATATAGCTTCCGTTAAATCAAGTAATGATCGAATTGCTTCAGTGTGTAATTTAGCAGGTTTAATTTCCATACTTAACTATGTTAAAAATGTTAATTGGAGATGATCAAATTGCATGAGTGAGAAAAAATTTAGATGTGTTTAGCTCTCTCTTCCATACCAAACCGCATAAAATATGAACCTTCATGTTTATATAATGCTTAAATTATGTAAAGTAAATTAACGTGTGCAGTATAGTTTCCAATAATCAAGTAATAAGTTTTCAGTTTAATTGCTTACGCTTTCCATACTTAACTATGGTAGATTAAAAACATTATTTTACAGCATGTGTTTCGTGATCTGTCATAGGATTAAAAAAAATATAGCTAACGTTAAATCAATTAATGATCGAATTGCTTTAGCGTGTAGTTTAGTGTGTTTAATTTCCATACTTAACTATGTTAAAACATTGGAACTGGAAATGAACGAATTTCTTTAACACGAATATATATATATATATATATAGCTCTCTCCCCCATACAAAATTGCATAAAACCTGAAAGTTAAATTTTTTTTCATAAAAATATTGCTTCTAATCGAAATGTTTTAGGCAATCTCTTACACTCGTAAGAAAAAAGCGATCTTTAACCATGTTCAAACCTGAACGTTCATGTAAAGTATAGGGGTCTTTAATTCCCATACTGAACTATGGAACGTTAAAGAAAATCACATTTTATTGCATGCGATTTCGTGACGTGTCATACAATTTAAAGAATATAGTCTCTATTAAATCGAAACCTGACGTTGGTGTTTATAATGCTCGAATAGTGTGCAATATGTCTTCTAAAATGAAGTAATATTTTTTCAGTTGAATTGCATACGCTTTAATGTGTTTAATCTCCATGCTTAGCTATGCTAAATAAAAAAAGCTATTTTATAAAATGTGTTCAGTGATGTGTCATAGGATTTAAAAATAACTATTTGCTCAAATAGTTGTGAGCGCTCATTGTGCCTTTAAAAATCGAATCCCAGCAGCTAGGACAGACAATGTAACACAGATAGCCGATCCTGAGGTTTATGTAAATCAATGAAATGCTTTAGCTACAGATCTGATAGAAACACAATTAGTTATACAGCAGTGTGAGATTAAAGTTTGTGCTACCATAACATGTTCATATATAATTAGTACTCTTGATAGAGAACACATCGAAATGTTCAATTTCAATACAAAAAAGGAAACCATCTTGCAAAGTACAAATGTCAAGCTATGGTATAATGATACAATAAAACATTATATAATTTCACAGATAGATAATTTCGAAACACAGAGAAAGTTCAAAGTCGCTACATCAGATAACGTCACTCAGCATTAACGTTTGCGTGCATCTCGGTACATAGAGCTGCCTGAATTCATGAAATACAAGAGAGCCATCTCAATAAATATATATATATATATATATATATATATATATATACGATAAATGTTTCTGTTGGTTTTTGCTTGCTGCTAAGTATCCGGCCAAAAATAACAGGATGTTAACATTATCGTGCTCTAATTATGGAATGCTGGATGAATTTAATTTGAGTAATATTAAATTTCCACTAGGATTTGATTAGTTGGAAATATTTGAAAATCAAAACAGAAATATGTCAATATCAGCTTTCGGAATAAAAAATAAATGTATCACTCCACAAACAGGAAGGAATTCCATGTTAATCTGGTAGGAGCCTTGAACGCGTATAGATCGCACCACACGTTACTTACAGATCTGGCATGGCTTACGCGATGACAAGCAGCTAAACATTCACGGAAAATGTGGATATGCGATGCTTGTTTAAAACTGTTCTCAACCGAAGGCTCATTGACCTCGCATCGAATACGATGCATCAAATGTGAAACAATCGTAACGCCTAGGCCAGGGAAGATTTTACGTCTTACATTAAGGCCTTCCCGATTTCATTCGTGGTATACGCTGGTTTAGAAACCGTATTTAAAAAGTACAAACCTGTAAATCGTTGTATTCAACCAGCTGGATGCAATCGATACATCACCATGAATCGTTATCAATTGCACTACAAGTGATATGCAGATACGATCATTCACTATATAAAGGTGCAAATGTAATCGGTGAATTCCTCGATGAATTTAACGAGAGATGTGATCCAGATATACTCAAATAATGTCGAAATAAAAGTGTCACAGGAGATGAAATTATGTTTCAAACAGCAGAATTCTGTCTCATATGCAAACTAACCACAGTTATATCAAAGGCAAATTTATTCATGCAGCTTACAGATTCTGTAAACTTAGAAGTGGAAACCTTAATTTTCTACCTATTTATTTTCATTCTGTCACAAATTATGGCACTCACTTTAAAGACCGACATCTATGTTATGATAGTGAACCAATAACTTGTAAATCACAGAGCTCAGAACGATATGTCTCGTTTAATAAGAAATACAGATCAAACCTACTTTAGATACCTTGATACATATCGATTCATGAGCTATAAACTATCGAACCTGGCCGCTTTGTTAACCGATTGGGAACTCAGAATTACAAACAGTGTATATGAAACTCCTGAACTCCAAAGACTGCTGAGACGAAAAGACATATTTCCATATTAATATGTAGATTGTGAAGAAAAGCTAGCAGAGGTGTCGCTACCAAACATTACAAAAGTTGATGACAGAACTGCTGAGCAGCACAGTCATACACAAAAAGTATGGCACACGTTTCATATGAACAATTTAGGTGAATGCAGTGATTTATATTGGAAGACGGATTACTTATTGTTGACTGGTGTGGTTGAATATTTTCGCGATTTTGCTTTGAAGATATACGGTTTGGATCCTAATAATTTTTTTACCTTACAAGCACTAGCATTTGACGCCATGTTATGCATTTCCAACGTAAATATATCGTTGATTACCAATAAAGAAACGATAGATTTTGTGGAATCTGCCAACAGAGACGGTTTATATATCTTATCTAAACCTTACGGAAAGTAAGTGCTTGATTAAAAACCTCTATACTTATAGTGTGAGAGAATATCTACCATACGGAGGACTCGGATGCTTAAGTAAAGCTGAAATCGATAACACTAATTTCTTAATAATACCATCCGATTCGAAGGGTGGTTACGTTCTAGAAGCAGACTTAGAATATCCATCTTCGACACACCTCTCGCATAATGCCATTCCAGCGTGGCCTCTGAGCCAGATTCCCCCTAAGGGTGAATACAAAAAACACTTAGACACACTCACACCGAAACGTAAGTATATATTACACTACGGTAACTTACAATAATGTATAGAACTATGAATGATCTTAAAACGGATACAAAGAATGATTGCATACGATGAATCTAATTGGCTTTAAAATGCATAGACCTAAATTCCGTTTTGCCTGGAAAGCAATGCTCTAAATTCAGTCAGAACCTATTTAAATTAATGCACAATTGTGTATATGCAAAATTTATCTAGAATGTAAGAAAATACACTGACTTTCGTATCGTAATATCGTGTGTGACCTCAGGTCTGCAAGTAAATTGCATGTCCAAAACTTCTGAGGTACATAATCCTTTTGGAGAACCTTTTAGGTATAGAATTAGTGAAAAATGAAATTCCCAAAACGAAACCAACATACATATCTCAGGTCATTTTTGACAAATTAAACGTGTTCATGTACAACTTCTTTTATAATATTTTGAAAAGTAATTTGAATGATTTGAATGTAAACTACAAGAATATATATATGCATTTCTCGTAGAAAGTAACTCTGATATATACCAATTCTAAGAATAATCTCCATTATTTTGATACGTCCAACTATCCCGAAGTTAACGTTTACGGTATATCTCACGTCTATAGAAAGGCTGCCGGATGTTAAAAAAATGAACACGCAGGCTTGATTATAACTGAATATATGCGAAAACTAGAACCCAGATTTTCATGTAATTACATATTTTAAAACCTGCATAATATTTCAATGAGAAGTGACAATGTTGGCGAATTACATTATTTGGGACTCCCTTACAAATTTTTATTTTACATTTGTGTACATATTTTGCACGTTTCTGCATATTTTAACGATGTTACATAAAAGGCATATATTTTCTGGGTTTCGCTAAAATTTTATTTTTTTAAAAAAATATTGTAGTCACTTTATAAACTACTGTTTTCACAAGTTTGGCTGAAAGCAACAAAAATCAATCTGCGAAATACTATGCAAATTAAATTAAGAATGCGATAATAAACGCTTTGCCTGGTTCTGATTGTTATCCGTTTATATCAAAGCAGGTGCCGCTCGACAATGTTACCTGCAGTGTCACGTTTCTCTTAGCGCTTTGGGCATTTACAAGGACTGGAAAAACTAATTGTTACCATTATCGCGGTAGTCGGCAAGTTGTAATATGAGGAAAGAAAGTGAGCCGCTGGACAACCATCAAAATACAGCGAGGCGATAATACTGCAATTAGTTTCTTGCAAGTCTTAGTAAAATGGCAACAACTAGGTTCTCGGTATCCTGCAAGTTGAATTCATGGGTAAAATTAGATAGCGTCTTTAAAACCGATGGAAAAATAATAGCCCGTCTAGCATGCGGTAAAAGAATTGGCTGTTCCATGAAATCTCAATTGGAGCAATATATCAAGGGTGCTCTTCACATACTCATAAACATCTACAGTTTTCTAGAAAGCAATTTCTTTTGACACAAATGCAACAGGAGCTGTCCGTAAATGATTCTTTTAAAGACCTGTGTACTGCAATGGTTGCAGCTAATGTTCCGTGGCATAAACTTAAAATTCCCCAATTTCGCTCCTTTCTAGAAACATATTGCAAGAAGATTATTCCTGACGAATCTACTCTGAGGAAAAAGCATCTTCATGTGTGTTATGAAGAAGCAGTTTCTCATAAACGGAATGAAATTGGAGACTCTTGTATTTGGTTTGCCGTCGATGAAATTACAGATGACATGGGTAGGTACATAGCAAATTTAATAGTAGGAAAACTAGATTCCGAAAGTCCAGGAAAGCCATTTCTAATCTGTTGCAAGGTGTTCAAACAATTGCAAGATTGATAAATGATGGGATGAAGATTCTGTGGCTAGAGGGTGTGTGTGAGGAAAAGGTTTTTATTGTGTATTCAGATGCCGCAGCGTATATGATTAAAGCTGCTGCTGCTCTTAAGATTTGCTACCCAAATGCGCTTCCCTTCACTTGCTTGGCCTATGCATTGTAACTTGTTGCTGAAGAATTAAGAAGTAATTTTCCCTCTGTGAATATGCTGATATGGTCTTCGTGAAATCACCGCAAAGAATTCAGTGCTATAAAAATCATCTCCAATATATCCCTTTGCCTCCTGAGCCAGTACTTACAAGATGGGGTATGTGGCTAGAAGCTGTGAGCTGCTGTTGTGAACATTTTGAAGTAGTCCAGGCAGCGGTGAACATGTTCCCTTCAGAAGCAGCTGTTTCCATACGTGAATCTCAGGACAACTTTAAAGATTCGAAAGTGGCAAGCTCCTGTGCTTACATCAAAAGTAACTTTGGCTGGTTGCCAGTTGCAAACATCAGGTTCCCTTTTGCACGAATCTAAGTATTTAATGGAACGTGCAACATAGAAACTTAGTGTAGTTGCAGGAGATGTAAGAAGGAAGGTAGGTGAAAAATTCAAAGCTGTGCTAAACAGGAATCCAGAGTACTCTAAGCTTGTGTCCGTGTCTAAAGTGCTAAATGGTGACAGTGTCGATTTACCAAATCATTTTTCTGCAAATCAGATTTCTATGCTAGAATATGGCCCTGTTACTTCTTGTCAAATGGAGAGAAGCCTCTCTGCTTATAAGAACATTTTATCCGATAGGAGAAAAACAATTACCCCTGAAAATTTGGAAAAGTGTATGATTATTTACTGTATGTTGAAAGAAACAAAAGACTCAAAATGAAAATGCCTGGTTATTCATTGTATGTCAGGAGATAGAGAACTGAAAATGCATCCACATTATAAAATTTAATTATTTGGAGTTGATATATCAGTCGTTGCTTTTCCGTCTAAAATTTAAGTAAAATAAGTATGTTAAATGAGTCATTTTAATAAATATAATCCAAAACTTATATTTCTTATTTCGTAATTACCTACTTGAAAATCCATTTTAGGTACATTTTGCATGAAACAAAACATTTTCCTTATAATTAATTCAATGTATAGTGTTTGAATTTTGATTCATCACAATTAATTTACGTACTTACAGACGCATTAAATTTTAAACTTCTACGTAATTTGCAGTCTGCACTTAGATTTGAGGTGGTAATCTTAGCATTTAAAATATTAGATAATTTAACATATTTTGTTGATATTACATATTTCATTACATAATTTAATGTTTTGTGTTACATAAATATCTATATATTTCGCACTTTGATATTACACAAAAACCCGGGCTCTATGATTACGATCCAAATTGTATACTTTTAGCTATGAGGATGAATTGGTGAAAAAAATGACAGGTACCACTGAGGGCGCTATACGTTATATCAGAGCTGAAGATTGTATGTAATGTCTCAATGAAGAGAATAAAACACAACACAGATGACTCTCAGAAGCAATAGACACGATGTGCATACGGTACAAATGAAAAGGATGGCACGGCCCTGATGAAAATGGTTATCATAAGGTTCACACTCAAACCTAGATTGGTAGCATTAAAACATATTTGAACGTGCTAATTTGAGCTAATTAGTTAGATATTGTAAATGTGTAAATTAGGGTAAAATAAGCACTAGGTGATTCGTGTCATTTTAGAACAGTATTTATGGTAATACCATTAGTGTATTGCATTCTGATCTCACATGACCTATTGTATTTTTTGTGAAATAAAGCGGTCTTCTCAAGGGAACCTCAAGACATACTTGTTTATAATACAATGTACACTAGGGAAAGCAGAAATAGATGGGTATGTTTTGTGATTTGAAACATGTTGAAATTGTACTGGATGTAACATTTGTCATGTAAACATACTGCTTTTCATTCTACTGCATGTGTGCGTGTGTGTGTGTGTCTGTAGAGGTATAAGCAATAAATAAAGGTCTGGGAAGCGCAAAACATAATTTCAGAGATGTTAATCACAAAAAGAGGTGTTATTTAGGTTACCATTTTAACTGATTTTTAAAGCAACATTACATAATCAAAAGATGTTATTTAGGTTACTTAGCTGCTCAATCACAAAAAAAAAAAAAAAAAAAAAAAAAATAGAAAAAAGAAACTCATGATAAATTGTACTCTGTATATGGGGGAGGTCCCATGTAAACTTTTTCTTTCCTTTTCCTCAAGGTTGGCGAGGAATGCTCCCCAATTCTTTCCTTTATCCTAGAGGGGGAGAAGTGCATGAAATATTAAATTAGCACAACTGACCCATTGTTTCCTTATCCTAGAGGGGATCCCTATTCTTTCATTTATCCTGGAGCGAGGAAGGATGGAGATGGTAACATGCAAACTTCCTTATCCTAGAGGGGCATCCAATGAACTTCTTTCCTTTATCCTAGAGGGAGGGATGGTGGGTGTGGTGATGAATAAAAGGAATGCATTCAATGATTATATATATATATATATATATATATATATATTACATTAAATCTTCACTTTCATTCCATTGTGAAAAAAGGAATTCCAACCATTTGACCAGTACCTTACTCCCCCGTCGCCTAAACAGCTTTTCAAGCAGGAATGTATCAGGGTAACGCGTCGGTGATAGCTTATGTCCACAGAACTCTCCTGATATTTCATTTCCTTCGGACTCCTTTAGTATGTAAGTGGGAGGATCTGTTGCCTTAACCTTGCCAATCTGGAATATCTCAGTACTCCAATTTGGGGTGTATCGCTTCTCAAAGCGTGATTTATACTTTGAGATTCTTAGGTTTTCACCGATTCTGATTTCCTTTGGCTTCCTTTTCTCAATCGTACGTCGTCTTGCGCAGATGCTAAAAAGAAGGTCATTGGTGGTGACAGTCTTGGGACGCATTCTGATTGTTGAAGGAACGTATCATTCATTACACGTTGCTATCATTTAGGTGAGAGATCTAACCACTTGTAGGATCCTTGTCTCATAAACTCGTGGTGCAACATTTTCTTTATGGTTCGTATCAGATGTTCCACGGTAGATGCCTTTATAATGTACCATAATGATTTATGTTGTACTTTGTCATTAGCCGTTTGAATAAATTGCAATAAAACTCTTTTCCATTGTCCGATTTCATGTGCTTTGGAGACATTTCCGTCTCTTTTTATATGAGCTCCATTGCTTCCGTAATGCGACTTCTAAACTTATATTTCAGAGACTTGGCATACGACATCTTGGAGTAAAAGGCATTAGATATCAGTATATACCTATGATTTTTGTTTACGCTTGCATATGGAATCATTTATATCAGATCGATGTGTACCAGGTCGTGGAGTCCCTTTGTGACTATTTTTATACGTAGGAAGTTTCTTCGAGACGGTGCATGTAATTTCAGTGCAATTCCTCGCTTATTCCTGCTATGACTTTCTCAGTTAACGTAAAATGTCATCTATCTCGGGACAGGGTCTCTTGTTCCCGAACTCTTGGGAAGCAAGCAGAAATGTCAGTCAATTCACCAATATATTCGGATCAGACCAACAAATGTAATGGGTGTTGTCTCGAAGCTCCTTCCATTCGTTTTCCGATCCTCTCTTACGTACTAAATTCTTGATTATTTTCTTATATTTAAAGCCAGAGTTCGACTTTAAATGACCATTTTGCCTGTAACCACTCTTGTGAACTAACAAATTTTGCCAAATGTGCGATTATGAATTCAAGTCGTCTTCTGTGTACGTTGATTGCCAAAGAGCTGCTTTGAAGATCAGTTCGAGTAGACCTGGCTTTTCTTTGTTACGATCACTTCCTATCTGAATGTAACTGTCACCGTCTAATTGGTCACTTTTATTGCGTAGCCAATAGCTGTCATACTCATAGCGCATTCCATTCGTTGTATCTAGTTCATTTGTGCATAATCTACGTACGTTAGTTAGATATGTCTCAATGCTAGTGTCATCATCATCATCATCAGTCTTGGTTACCATCGCTTCTTTTAGTTTTAACGTTGCATTAAGAGGTGTATTTACGGGTTGAAAAACCTTCGTCATGACACGCTGCGTCTCAAACTTAATTCCCTTTAGAGATCCTATAATTTCGGTATCCATTTCTAAAATGGTGATAGATTATCAGGGCATCAATAATTTATGGGTGTTAGTAATATCGATGTTTAGAATACGTCCATCCTTGACTTGTTAAACCTGACATTCTATCTCCAGTAATGACTGGAAATAGATATCCCTCTACACGCGTACCATTTAGGAGTAGCATGGTCTATCTTTTTTTTTTTTTTTTTTTTTTTTTTTTTTTAGTGTTTAACGCCCACCTTAACTACTTATGGCACCGCAGGCGGTTGATATGATGATATGCTACATCCTATGAATGACCCATCGAGAGGTAGTTGATATCACTCCAAGCGCGTTGTGAGGGTCTACCGTAGAGAGCTCTCTTTGAATGGCTTCGTTTGAAGTCTAATGATTAGCTGACCTCGCAGTTGGTGGATTACTGAATTTATGACCTTGACTTAGGGTTTGAGGATATCTACATTATCCATCTTTATGGTTAGGCATTTATCTATGGAGTGTTGGCTCGCTTCCATAGACTCCAAGTTCTGCTGCGCCAACTCGGGAAGCGTGTCTATGGCACTCTTGGTTATCCCCAGTGCCTCTTCATCCTTTTTTTCGACAAGTCTTTTATTTGTTGCTTCATTATCGTCTATTGGAGGTGATAGTTCTTTTAATATCCTATATCCGAAAATAACATTACCGTCAGGGTTTAAGGGAGGGGTGTGAGATTTTACGTAGTCCGTTACATTTTTTTTTTTATTGGGAACATAGTGTTCGTGAACGGGGGTCATTAATACTTTCAATGTAATTTTACCGATTATTGTGTTGTTTTCGGCATCGCGTTCCAATATATATTTCGCTAAGTATTCTATTAGCCTTTGTACTGAGCGTCGAGCGATGTCTCAATGTGACTCCTAAGCGTAGCTTCAACTCACCCATGGGCCGATATGACATTGTTTCCGAAAAAGTGTGCATTCGAATCTGGATGATAGACGTAAGCTTATCTACATACTTCTTAGTCGACATATCATCTTCTTCCTCAGGATCGTGAACGTTGCACAACTGTTTGTTTCGGAATAGGTAGTTTCCGTCACGATCTCTGCGGATTACGAATCGATTAATTATCCCGCGAGCGAGAGTTGTTCTCCAGGACCCGAACCTGTCGAAGCTCAATACTACAATGAATGGTGCACCTTATTTATGTACAGTGATAAAGGTATCGAAACCTCTTCTGTAACGTCCATCGTTCGGAGGAAATTCCGGAACTATGACAACAAACTGTCTCGAGTTCGAATCATCATTACTATCCCAAACGTTTCAGCACAATTCTCTGAATTCTGTATATGTCATATCGGTATTTACGTAGCCGGCGTATATGCGCTTCAAGTTTAGACTGTCTTGTCTAAAGAGGACAATCATTATGGCATTATCTCTTAATATATATTTGGGAATCTTGGCATATGACTATGCTATAAAAAATAATATCTACATTACGCTGTCAACCCATACTGAAACATGAGGCAATAGTACCCTGTTTCTCGTTGATGACGCCAACGAAGACGAAGATTGAATTCACTCTGACTGCCGCTGTCTGTACTACTCTATCTTCATCCGCAAATGTGTGGATTCCACTGTAGGGTATATTTTTAGTACCTTGAATAAGTATTGGTATATCGGTTGCTTCAATAACTTTAAGTAAACGTACAATTTTTCAAATATGAGTCCTTCTCGTGTACTAGCATATTTAGCAATATGTTCGTCTTCCCCACATTGGAACTCATAGGATGAGTGCTCTCACGTTGCTCGGAAATAGTGCTCCGTGTCTCCGGATTCTCATGTCAATATCGAAGGGGAGTAGTTGTATGGGTAGGGTGCACTTTTGCTTCACAACTTCTATCACTTATTTAAGACAATATGTTGTATATATATTCGGTATTGCATCATGAGATCTAGGAGTGTACGGAAGTCTGCCAAGAGAGGCTCTGGGATTCTTAATTCTCTATTAAACGCTTTACCCTTTGTGGTCCTGGTACAAAATTTATACACGCTTGTGGAGAGCAGACCCTGGAATATATCTGCTCGACAACCTTTGTAGAGTTCATGAACTCGCCTACACTGTTCATCAGGACGCTGTCAAGGTCCTAGTGAATAACGCTTGGAGAAGAACTGCTCTCGTTTCGGAGGAGACTGTATCTGAAGCTGTAAACATCAGTCTAGAAGTTCAAGCATCGACTAACATGCCACATTAACGTCCTTGGTTTGCCTAGTTATCCCTAATAAATTGTTCACATACAGTCTTCTAACACATTTAGTACAATCAATTATATGAATAAATGTATCCATTTCCTATTCACTGTTTTTATTGTATTTAGAACACATATGCATTACGTTTTTTCTCTAGTACTTCTACTTGACATATTATACAGACACATACATCGTACAGCTGAGATAGAAGCTTTTGAACATACGGTATGAGTCTGTTTAGTCCTCTTATGCTACAGTATCTAGGTGTATAATATTATTGTTCGGATAAGTATTTGCTAACACTATTTGAGTCTCACTTTTTAAGCTTACGATTGTATTATATGCATAAATCATATTTTCACTATATGGTCCACTGGGGAGCCGTTCTTCCTGAATTTATGCTTCTATCTTTGGTATATTTTGCTCTATTATCTACCAGCCTCATTTTATTACACGCGCACTAGGAGATATGCTGACGTCCAAATCGAATATTAGTTATTCATCTTTTTTAGCTTCATTTCCCGGTGGGGGTGTAATGTGATCCAGGAAGATTACTATCATTTGGTCCTTCTCCAACGTTGTGTTGCCCTTCTTCAGCTGCTTTTTCTTCTTTTCCTTCTCCTTTTGTAACACTCATATACATACACGCACAGTTACCACACACACACACACACACACACACACACACACACACACATTCACGCCTTTCTATATGTTCCCCTTTCTTGTGGGATATCTTCGCCAGCGTCTTGTTCCTGACAGGTGGGGGCTTCCTCTGCTTCTTGGTTTCTGAAATTTCTTGTCATGGAATCAGCCCCAATGCATACACACACGGTTTTTTTACATATATTTCCTTTACATTCATTTCCCTACTAACGTTTGCCGGTACACGTTACAGTTTGCTCCACAGGTGAAGACCAACATCATTTCGTGATGATGAGCCGGTTCGGTGGAGATGATGCGGCAAATGATTCCATTGCACTTTTCGATGTGGCTCTCCAGGCAATGCTCCCTCATCTCCTCGAACATCTTGTTTGTGGCGTTATCGTTATCCATAGTGGACTTTTCCCGCGCGATGTCTTTTGGGCAGGTTACCTTCTCGATGCTTGCTAACCTTTATTCTGGTCTGAGGGTAGGGTTGTGGAGTGTTTGACAGGACTCGGCTTGTTCACACAGGTCACTGTTGTAGCATTGGATCAATACGTCATTCTCTTTGTTATACTCTCGAGGCATATATGTTGTATGTATAGCTTTACATACATACCTACTCCACTCATCCACTCTCTATGTACAGGTTAACGGAAACACTTGACTGGCGGTGCACATACAAGCATCATTCATTTGTTATAGGCACATACATAAATATTTATATATGTAAATATCTACTTCATTATTAACTTTTTGTTATTACTGTTATTATTATTATTATTATTATTATTATTATTATGTACAGGCTAACAGAAGTACTTGACTAGTGGCGCACATAAGTACATGCATCGTTCATTTGCTTATGTACATACATAATACATACATATTGCTATATGTAAATATCTGCTTCATTATTTGTTTTAAATTATTATTATTATTTTTAATATTACTATTACTATGTACAAGTTAACTGAAGTGCTTGACTAGCGGCACACATACATTCTCCTAAAGCATATACATTACTTATGATAATACAAGATAGAGAGAGAGGGAAAGAGAGAGAGACAGACAGACAGACGGACAGACAGACGTCAATCATCTTCCACCACCACCACCATCACGGAGTCGAGGGGGCTTGACAGCATAATTCCCATACATTTACATACATGCATTTTATTAACATAACTCCAACCAGATACGGGATACTGGGTTTAGTATAGGAAACCATACATTCAGGGCTGCACAAAAGAACACCTCTAAATTCATTATATTCCGTGATAATTCTTATAAACACATGTATGTTTCGTGATAATTTTTTTTTTATATTTTTTTACGGAAAGAACATTTTATATTACTCTATTGCAATATGGTCAATGAAAAATTCATGTAAATTAATGATAGGTTAATTTCAAATGTTATAATTACTTGTTTATTAATTAACATATAAACTTTAATCTGCAGTGCTCTTATTGTCTTTCAGTGTGATGGAGTGAGAATTCATACGGATTTCTCCTGTAGAATATATTTATGCTCTTATATTTCATGTAGCATTAAATTACGTTTATTATCATTAAATGCATATCAATTAACTTGTAATCTTGAAGAGGTTTCTCTTTAACAGCTTTCAGTGCACAAGTACATCTAATCGTACTTATTTATTCCTCGAGAATCCTTTGCTGCAAGTATATTTCATATATCGTTGAAATTACATTTATTGATTTCAATTGTTTATTAATTAACATGCAAGCCTAAAATATAGTACCCCTTATGTACTTTCAGTGCATCATTTCATCAGTTTACACTTATTTAACATGTACAATATATTGCTGCTATCGCATTTCATCTATAATTAATATAAATTTGTTAGCAATAAAAATCCCTTATTAATATGCAAATATGAAATACATTACCCCTTAACCACATTTTGGAACAAGTACCTTAAATCATAGTAATCTCTTTTTGAGACTACATTGCTTCTATCATATCCTTAACCTTTGAAGCAGTTGGACCCTTTTGGCGACTGCAGCATACTTACCTTCACACTTACACATATAGCACAGCCTGAGCAATAACTTGTAGAAAACATAGTTTGGATTAAATACTCAATCTAGTTTCTTATCGGATAGTTAACGTGGCAAGTACACACCATCCGTCAATGATGAAATTAAAGAGAGGAAAAGAAAGAACAGGAGCGGAGAGCGACAGAAAGGAGAGTGAAGCAGATAGCTAGAACTACTAGAGAATGGGAGTCACCACATATTTCAGTTGCACACCACAAGCCTTCCCTTTGGGTATCATGTAAAAATTAAGGAGTTTTCATACCTTTTAATGATATTAAAGGGCACTTCAGAAAGCCGAGAGTTCTATATAACAGCCACCTTTTAAACACAAGATCCGCAATACTCTTTCAAAAACGCTTATTCTGGAGATTGCATACATTTCAATATTTTTATGACGAGTTTCTGCATAATTTTTTGAAGTTGTAATAAACTAATGTGTTTTTAAAGTTAATATACAATAGTAATTGTTTTGATTTTGTGGTATTTTTTCATGATATGCTAGTGTCTGATGTGTTTTCAAAATACATCTTGAAACAAATTTGCCACAGTGGAATTGAATTTTTTCTTTATGTTTTGTTTTATATTTTTCACGGTACTCATTTGAACGCTTTTTACATATTTTATCATTGGTACAATCTAAACATTTCCGTTCCTTTTTTGGAGTTTTGTAATAACATTTGTATACATATCTACAATTGTTTTTAACAGTTTTATCACGTATTGAACATTAAAGTGCTGTTTTATTCTAATCATAAATTATTTTCTTCAAGTGTTCTGAATTATCATTTTTACATTCTTTTCGTTTAACTTTAAAGCAATCATTACAACCACTTTTAGATGTGAATGTCTTTTTAGTAATTTTGATACCGTCATATGAGCTTTTCCCTAGATGACATATTGGACAAATCACCATAGAAGAGTTCTCAATTTATTAAGGAGATAAGATTATAACAATCTTATAATATTATAAGAATAAGTTATTAGTCATCTGTAACTTTTTTTAATTTGTAATTGTTTTAGACCATTTTATATATAAATGGTTCACAAAATCGAGGAAATGAAAAACGAACTTTTTAATGTAAATAATGCAAATGCTTCTACATCGTTTAGTAAATTAATGGAATTAAATAATATACTTTTTAATATTTCAGGTGCTGAAATTATAGAAATTAATATGTTTCAAAAGCTTCATTATTTTTGGATAATAAATTTAAAACAATTCTATCTGATCGGTATACATACATATTTCACATAATGAGGATAAATTAGAAAATCTTATTAGTCTGTGGATGAACTATAAGTTAAAAAAGAAATTAAAAATAGTTTTACTCTTAATATTAAAATTATTTAATGAAATCATAATATATTATTTTTTTGTTTTATTAAGTCATGCTGTAGCTAATCATAAAAGTGGTGAGTAATATTTTTATTAATCTAAAACAAGTTTTTCTTACATAAATAGATATAACGAATTGGAAAATTTAAGTTTCTTAAAAGTTTTTAATAAACATCTTATTTATGAAATAATATATCAAAATTTAGAATTGAAAGATGTATGTAATTCATATTCTACACATGAAGAATATACGTATTCTGTTATTGATTCTATTAAAATAAAAAATCCATTTGATGTAATTGAATGGACGTTTATTAATATAGATAAAAATTTATCGGAAAAGTGAATTTCGAGACAAAGTCCATTGGACGAATATATCATCCAACCAACATTTATCTGAGAACTTTATAAGAGAATTACAAGATAAAGTAGATTGGTATAAAATATTTAAATTTCATAAACTCTCGGAAGATTTTATGAAAGAACTTTAAGATAAAGTTGATTGGGAGAATATAACATAAACTCAAATTTTATCTGAGAATTTCAAGATAAAATAGATTGGAATAGTATATATATATATATATATATATATATATATATATATATATATTAACAATTATGGGAATATTTAAAAAAAACAGTTTCATGATGTACTTTTAAAGGTAAAAGAATATGAGGAAATTTTGTTGTGTTTAGATAATCTATAGCAATTTTTGTATAATTAATTTTTCCCCCAAATTATTTTTATATAAGCCGTTTTCAAAATTGTTATATTTAAAAAAAATTGTATGTAGAAATACTGATAAAATGTTCTGAAAATGTGTAAAATTTATATAATTGAAGTCTAAATTTTTTTAAGAAAGTTGCTTTTAGATATACTGAATTAGTAATCTCAACCAGTACCTAATTGCTCTTTCTTGTGTTCCATGTGATACTTGGGGCACGAAAGGAGTGACAGCTCTAAGACATTAATGTGCTTATTAACATAAGCAAAATATAAAACATTTAAACACTTGCTTGATTTAAGTGCTTTATGCAGAACAAATATTATGACCCAGTTAAGCTGGTCTTATCAAGAAACAAAGCTGAAGCACAACCAGTAAGTTGAAAAATACAGGTAGGTGTTATCGCGCATAATTGACTGTATCAAGTTTTGTGATGCACTTTAGCTTCCCTTAAGGGGAGACGATGAGACTGAATCTTCTGAAAATCCTGGCGTGCTTTTAGAGCTAATTGATTTGATAAATAATATTGACAATGCTGTGATGGAGCACAAGGACTCAAGTGAAATTTTCAAAAAGACCTCCAAAACTATCCAGAACGAACTACTGGATTGTATGTCAGATTGTCTGTCATGAGATGATTTACAGAGGAAATGAAAGAAGCTGACTTTATGGCTGTTATGGCAGATAAAAATCACAGATGTTCCTCATCAGTCCCAGCTTGTACTGGTATTTAGATACGAGAAAAACGGTTTACCGTATGAGAGATTTTGGGCATTTTTGAAACCCCAGGGACGTAGATGCCATTTCTGAAAGCATGTTAAAAGTGTTTAATGTATTAGTCTATTACCAACCTCATAAACTAATTGCCCAAAATTATGATGGAGCCTCGGTAATGAGTGGTACAGTTGGCGGAGTGCAAGCAAAAGTCAAATCTTATTTTCCAAATCATTAGTATATTCACTGTTAAGCACACAAATTGAATTTATTGATGCAATATGCGGCTCTGCAGAATAAGTCTGCTGGAATATATTGTTTTAATCTTTCGTACCTTTTCCCCGAGATCCCCAAGGCGTTTAGCCGCCCTAAAATCTGGTAGTCAGAAGAGTTCCTGGTGGTTCTGCAACTAGGTGGAATTTTAGATACAGAACTGTTAGTGTAGTTTATGAAAATCAGGAATAACTGCTGGAAGAATTTTTAGGAGCTGGAAAATTCTGCTCACGATAGGACTTGTCTGGAAGCAAATGAACTTTGGCGTTATTTAGAAAATAGCAAATTCCTTTCGTGGTTGAAATTCTCTCAGGGAGTAATGGCTCATGTTGATGTACTTTATAATCAGCTGCAATCAGGATCAACTTATGCAGTTAAAGTACAAAATGCTGTGTCTTCATTCACTCAGTGCATCTGTGATAATCTAGAGCCATCCTACAGTATATTTATGTTTACATTTGATTCAATGAGCAAACGCAGGAAATAGAGTTTTTGATGGTAGAAGCCTAGACGTCGTTTTCAGTCCTTGAGTCATCTCGAAAAAGCAAAGTTGTTAAATTGTAAGTTCTTTGGCAGCTTTACCGAGAGTGAACTCCAAACTGTTGTGTAATATGTACAATGCTAAAGAAGAAAATGCTAAAGATGCAACTGAGCGACCCGTATATAAGTTCTCACATTGGAAGCATCAATACTTTATACACTGCTGTTGTTGCAATATATACGTTCTAATAATTTGGAAGATTCATATTTGGAAGTGACTACATTGCTAAAAATTTGTATAACAACCCCAATTTTTACTTTCTCTACACATACTATGTACATGGTGTATAGAGAAGGTATTGTAATGCACCCAAAAATTCGATAACAACATTTCACCGGAAATATGTGTTTTAATTCCCCCTCAATCCAAAAAAGCATTTTTAGAAAAATGTCCGTGTCTGTGCGTCTGTGTGTTTTTGTAGTGTTTAACGCCCGCTTTAACTACTTATGGCATCGCAGGCGGTGACATTAATGATACATGAATGATGATGGAGAACCGGTGCAATGCGATGACGGGTGAAACCGGAGTACCCGGAGAAAACTCGCCCCAGCGCCGCTTTGTCCAAAACAAATCTCACATGCGGTCGCTTGGAATTGAGTCCCGACCGTCTGGATGAGAGTACAGTGGTCTAACCACTCGGCCACGGCGCGGCTGTGTGTGTGTGTGTGTGTGTGTGTGTGTGCAACATAGATAAGAAACGATCTTTCAAGGATGCGACACGAAGATTTTGAAGAAAATCCCTCCAGCATGAACAAATTTTCGAAAACATTGATTTCTCAAAAATGACTAACGATTTTGATTAACATATCGTACACTAAAGATATTTACCTGACAAATAAAATGAATATCTTGAATATTCCGGGAATAGCCTCTGAAGACTACTTTATTCTGGATGAAATTTACGGAATTTTGCATAACTGCTAAACCGTAAGTTATGGACAAAAGCTTACCACACATAAAATATAGAGCACGTTAAAACACAGAATTTCTAATATATACTTTTTTATTCGTGAAGTTGATCTTTATTTAGATATTACTTATTATTGGTTTCAGCTTTGAAAACTACCTTTCTCATACAGGAATTTGTCCACTCCTGTCCATATAAACAAAGAAACATCAGTCACAAAGCAACCAGCTTTTGACGAATACTTTAGTCTATACTACTCCCTTATTTCCCTCCTACTTACATTGAAGCACGTAATAAGACTATTTTTCCCAGTTTTTTTCTCGATTAGCATGAAATAAATATAAGCATGAGGTTTTTAACAATACTTTTTTACAGGGATGTAGAGGAAGTCATGTGAATGGAACACATCAGTTTTTTTTATAGTATGTAACGCCCGATTTTACTGCTTTGGTACCGAAGGCGATGACGCTGATGATAGATGGAATGCAGTTGGAGCATCGGTGGAATGTGATGGTAAGGTTAAATCGTAGAACCTGGAGAAAACCCGCCCCGATGGCGCTTTTCTCACGTGCGGTCCCTTGGGATCGAACCCGGGCACAACACCAATGACCACTGCTGAACCTGTAAGATGCTTCTCGAGCTTAAACCGTGTAAAAACGTTCTTGCGAAATACCATGTCACGATATCACTTTAATGATCTGCAATGCAGCCAATGGAACACAGCATCTCTCCTAAGATGGAGGCATTTAATATCAGAGTCATCGATAAGTTATTTAGTAGGAAGGAGCGCCGTAAGATAATATGTAGCAAGTGTACACATACTAATGTACTGTAGCACACACATTATTTTGTTACCTGCCGCCACTGATAGTAATGATGATGTTGATTATGATGATATTAATAATAATATTAATAATAATAATAATAGTAATAATAATAATAATAATAATAATAATAATAAACCTCAAACTACTGAAACGCAGTTGCATATACTTTTGAAATACGTAGATAACATTAAAAAGGAAAGTATATTTCTTTAACTATCTTCATTTTAAGAAATGCAGTTCCATTTTAGAGCTATATGTGTTAGGTTGAATGCGAAACAGTATCCTTTCACAATCCAATATTCATTGAATTAATTTTCGTTTTAATTACTAAGGAATAACTAGGTAATTATGGATTTTAATTCTCAAGAATAATGCGCAGTAAACTTGTATATTCCTAGAAGGCGAAAACGTCTATTACACAGCATTTTTAAATCCGAATGAAAACTAGTTGGTTATTTCTGCTAGTACTTCACATATTTTGCGAAAATATACAGCTTAGGGATGGGCGCTATCGAATTATTCGATCGTCGCCTAACTAGCTATTGGTTATTCGATTGTTTTCAAGTATTCGGTTTTTATTCGGTTTTAAAATGTTAATATACTCTTGGCTGACTGGCTGTCGACAGTCTCAAATACTTTACAAGTCGCTTTCATGGAAGGAATAATGCCGTTTTGTTGTCAACCCCATTCCAACAACTATGAAGCATCGGAATCGTTTTTTTTTTTTTTAAATGGGCGTATGTCATGCTGAAAAAAAGTTTCAAGAAATTCTAGAAACTGTATTAAGACTAAAGTAAGAAGTGTATAATTATTCAGATGTTTTTATTTGTTTGGTAGGTTTTTAATATGAAGTTAAATCAAACAGATATTGTCTTGATTTATCATGATTTTTTAACTGAACTTTAAACTTTAATGATTTACACCCTTTAAAAAAATGCAACCTACTTTTAAACAAATAATATTAGAATTAACTTACATTTCCTTATTTTCTTACGAATGATATTCGTATAATAATATTTCAAATCCATACAAATTGGTTCTATGAGCTTTAGTTTGTTTCAAATCATAATAATTAGTAAATAGTATAACCACAATAGTGTTATCATCAATATTAGATGTTTTCTTTGCTCCATTCTGTGTAAATTTCAAAATCAGTTCTCCAAAAAACAATTTCTTTGTAGAAATCCGTGTGCTCCTGAGGAATGTTTTAGAGTTTCATGAGGTCTCCAATCTTTGCCCTTTTTAATGGGAAGGGTACGCTAGTGATCGTGAGGTGTGCGTGTCCCTTTTAGTCCAATACCCCTTGATGCAACACTTTTTTTCACACTGATAGACGAAGTAACTGGATTTCTTATTGCAAATTTAGTTCTTGCGTTATAGATATTAATACTAATTCTTCAGAGATTGCATACATTTTGTAGTCCTATTTGTATGAGCTTTGGAAACCGGAATATCTCTGTTTGTCATTTGTTACACCATTCTATAATGTTACAAGAAATAAATAATGAGATGATTCTATTATTTTTGAGATACTCGTTGATGATTCCAAAATCTCGGTTACAAAATTAAAAACTCTACCCTTCTAGAGGAAAAAAAATATACTTTCTTAAATTGGTCTGTGTTTGTGAGTGAGAGGAGATAGCGAGAAGTGTCTGATTTTTACTATGATTAGTCTAATATACTTTTTGAAAGAGGCGGAAGTCAGGGTGATACGTGCATAACAAAACTACTGTGATTAGACTGATTTTATCGTTTTCTGTGAGGCATTACAAACATCCATGTAGAACTGACGGACTGTCTCATATAAACCTTTCTGAAATGAGAAAAACAGAAAATTTATCAAAATATGTGTCAGGCCCCTTTGAAAATCATTCACTTGGTATTTAATTTTCTTGTATTTAACATGTTTGAAACCAGTCATAAATACTACACTAATAATGCCATATACCAGAAACCAAGCAAGAAATACAAATATGCAGTTAATCGCTTAGACACCTGGAATTCCAAATATGTGTAAACGCCGATGCCCCACGGTCAAATATTTTGGTCCAATACCCTTCAAACTACGAATTGGATCGTGGCACATCGGATAATTTCATTGCATAAAATTTCCGTCCTATTGTTTGGTCTAATTCCAGTTTGTTACAACAGGATACAGCGGTTTCTAAGTTTTGGTCCAAAACGTATGTTATCAACCAATGAGCGACCTGGTGGTAATGACTTAATAAGATGGCAGCTAGCGCTGGGTCCACCTTCCCCACAACGCGAATTGTTTGTGTGAAACTTTGCTGTATCTGGTAGACTTTGTCCTAAATAATAGGGTTATAATTGCTGAGCTATGGTTGTAATACACATCCTTTTGTGTGGCAGAGATTTATGAAAATGACTCGGGTATATATAACCCCTGCAAATGTATTTTACCTCCTTTTCTCAACAAAATATTAAAACGCTACCTTTGATTTGCTAGTATGGGCTGCTTCATATTTGGCGAGTAATTTTTGCCTCAATTAAGGACGGCAACTTTTCAAACCAATTTTCGTCCGTTCTAAGGAAGTTAAAATAATTTAGTGTCAGAAACGAGTTCATTTTGCAGCATATGAAGTGCACCTCTTCATTGGCCTGCATTTCTGCGTTCCAGCCAGGTCTAGTCCACCAGCGTCTCTTTATTATTTTTTTCTTTCATTGCTCTTGCAATGGACACATAAACTAAGCTTGCGACAGCAAACGTAAATAATTGTGGATCAGCAACCTCCACCGCTTTTATCAGCTGTTCATGCGAGAAATGTTTGGAGCCACACATATTGGGAATGGTTTGGAGAGATTGTACACAACGTTCACGTTATATAACAATTTTGACCGTGGGACATCGGCTTCAGGTAACATTGGTAATATAATAGGTATTTGCAATGGTAATGCGTCACTACACGTTTTCAGTATACGACTTTTATTACAAAGATTGCAGAAGGCAGGTTTCCACCGTGCAATAGATCACTGTTATTGCTTTTTGTGTGATCAAAACTGCGAAATGAAGTTTACATAAAATAATAAAACTCCAATCTGAGTAGAGAAGGGAACACCCATAATCTATTTCGTTTCTTCGTTATTATTAATATTGATAGATGTGTTAATAAATCAGAGGTGGGATGCTGCAACAATTGTTGTACTTGTAAATAAAACCAAAGCGTTATTTCAAATATTATCACCTCTTTTTATACTGTGTAATAATGTTGCTGCTTATTTTACTCGCTAGTTAAAAGCCACAAAATCTATTCTAGCTTCCCACCACTTTGCTTATTAAAATCGACAACACATGCCTATATGAAGCTTAGGATGATGGCTATGTCTTACATTCAATTCAACTCATTATATCATTAGGCAATAAAGGATGGAACACTGCAAATACAAAATACTAATTCAAGGTCTTCCCATATAGTAAGCGAATAACTTTCAGAGCATTTATTTCAATCTCAAATGAAATGGATACAAATAATAAATACGATATAACCTCATAACACAAATAAAATTACTTAGCCATAACGGTAAATAATTCTCAATCAAGTAGACACCCTCAAAAGGACCCCCAGAGGCCTACTACGGGTTTAGCGCATCCGGGGTCCCGAGCCAACTGACTCCCTCTGTGGGCAACCTCTAAGTGGTGAGGGAGTCAGTAGATTAAAATGCCCCCCACGTGTAGGCCGTGCGTGGAGACCCGTGTCGATGGAAATGACAATCCTAGTTGGTTGAGGGTTGCTTACCTGAGCCTGGGCTTCTGATTTTCAGTAACTGGGGAGGGTGCGCAGCCTAATACACCACTTTGGTTTCTGCTCCGCCTAAACGGGAGGCTAGGGGCTAACACACGCCTGGTCAATCGGCCAGGACTAGGTATTATACCGAACTCCAGGGTGAGAGGGACGGCGTGCCTGCTATATCCCCTGTGTAGCACTGTCACCCCAGTGGATTGACCCCATGTTGGGCTCCGTGGTGGGTAGGGGGCACTGGGGGGATAAATTTATTCTGCTTTTTGATGGCAAAAAATAAAATTTTTAATGGTAACATGTCTGGAAAAGAAGTAGTTGAGTGCAGTGATCCCCACTACTTGGTTATCAATAGAACAGAGGAAGGAAGGAAATTTACCTCGGTTAGCCTTTTTGCTATCCAAAAGGGTTTAGACCAAATTGCTGGTCCGGTGTAATCGTATATCAGAGCCCGAAATGGAACTCCCCTGGTAGAAGTACTGCCATCATCCCAGGCAGAGAAGATGCTCAGAACAAAACTTTTAGGAAACTATCCCATTATGGTCGAAAAGCACAAGAGCTTGAACTCCTCACGTGGCGTTATAGCCACCTGCGCCTTGGACGGTTTGTCCAACGGGGAGCTTCAAGGGGACCTAGCAGACCAAGGTGTAACATCTGTTTATAGTGTTCAGAGGAAAGTTAATGGTGTGTTCATGCCTATCCGTACCCTGTTTCTTACCTTTGATCGGGTAGATCTTCTCCAAAGGATTAAGGCAGGGTACGAAGCCATCGAGTTTAGGCCCTATATACCCAACCCACTCATATGTTACAAATGTCAGCGGTTTGGGCATACCAATGACTTTTGTACTGGCAATTCTACCTGTGCTATCTTTGGAGCTCAATCGCACGATGGAATTTGTACTACCACTCCATCTTGTGTAAACTACAGTAAAGAACATCCATCTAGTTCCTGCAATTGCCCCCATTTCACAAAGAAGAGGGCGATCCAGAAGATAACGGTCGAGGAAAAGGTATCCTTCTCCGAAGCCCGTAGGCCCCTGCGCCTACGCCAACCCTCTGTCCCGCGCTTGGTACCTGTAGCTCGCCTGCAGTTAAACCGGTACCAAGACGGGAAATCGCGACTTAAACCGACGATATAAACGGGGCCACTATTGCACTGAGGATTATCGTTGCCAGTCCAATAACGACGCCTACAACATCTAGATCGGCAACAGCACCCACGAAATCTACCATCGTGAAGAGTTCTCCGGCAGCAGCGTCACCGAAAAAGTCTACCTCGGGCAACTAAACCCGTAGGATTTTCTGCACCCGTAAACACCTATGAGACCAGCTATGTGTGAACCGACATCCTGAAGCATAATGCAAAACCCTCTCCTAAAGTATCTACAGGAAGGAAAAGTTCACGTACTTCTCCACGTAGATCCTCTTCGAGGTTCTCGAACCGAAATTCTTAATTCCTCCCTGGTGGAGGAGATGGGCCAGGAGGATTCTGCCGTCACTGCAAGATGGCCAGTGCGTAAGAGGCAGGATCGTGCTCCTGAAAAAAGTCCAACGGCAAAGAAAAACAAACAAAACCGACCAGCACAGCCAAACATGCAGAAACGCCTTTCCATTTAAAACTTATCCTATACCAATCCAATGGCTATCCTACAATGGAACATACGTGGAATTAAATCGCATCTACCAGAGCTTGACTTGTTGCTCCACCAGAATCAACCTTTGGTCGTATGCTTGCAAGAGAGCAATCTCCGTCCCCAAGACCACCTTTTAATAAAACAGTACTCTTCTGTCCGGTGTAATATATCACTAGCGGATGGAGTTCCTGCACATGGGGGCACCATGATTCTTATCAATGATAATGTCTTCGTTAAATCCGTACCATTACACTCTGACATACAGTCCATCGCTGTACGGATTTTGCTACCCTCAACGTTTGCAGTATCTATGTGAATCCCTCTGATGACCCCTCACGAACTGATCTAGAAGACCCGTCTGCCAGCTACCAACACCTGTTTTGTTGATAGGGGATGTGAATGCCCACCACCCACTTTGGGTTTCCCCTTGGGCTTGCGCGAGAGGTCTACTGATTGCTGATTACTTCGATAATATCAACCTATCTTTTCTAAACACTGGAGAGCTTACTTTTCTGTCTGATACCTACAATGGTTTTTCTCACCTGGATATACAGTTAATTCTTCACAGCTAGCAGTTTCATTATAATGGAATATCACCTCTGACCAACATTCTAGTGACCACTTTCCTATTCTTATTTGTCTCTTAGCCGAGTACGTATGTTCTACAAGGTTACCTAGATGGTGCTTGGAACGAGCCAACTGGAACCTTTATTCCAATTTGACGTTTTTCACTACAACGAGCACGACTCGATGGATTGTTTGGTCCAGCACTTTACCGAGACAATTAATTGCGTTTCTGAGAGTTCTATTCCGCGGTCGACTGGACGTCCCCGTCGCTTTCCTGTCCTTTGGTGAACACACTGTCGCCCTCCGTGGTGTAATGGTTACCATGCTAACTTCATATACCCAAGGTCGCGGGTTCAAACCCGGCGGAGGACGATGGATTTTCTCGGGCGTAAAAATCCTTAGCATGGCTTCCTTCGGAAGGGAAGTAAAGCCGTGGGTCCCGTGTCGTAGATTTACGGCACGTAAAAGAACCTCAAGCCTGATAAGAGAGGCCTCTGAGCAAAATTTAAGCGATCTTTCACGCCCAATATAGAATGGGATGCTGAGAACCAAAGCAGTTAAAGAGCGTCCATAAATAACAGGCCATTTAATTTAATTTTTGGTGAACACATGAATTCTGGAGTTCCATTCGTGCCCACAGACGTGCTCTCTGGGTTTTCCAGCGTCACCCTACACTCGATAACCTTATAGAATATAAAAAGCTGCGTGCCCAATCTAGGACAATTATTAAGGATAGCAAGAAGACCTCGTGGAGCAACTTTGTAGCATCTTTTACTCGACATACACCTTCCTCTATTGTATGGGATAAGTTAAGGCGTGTGGCCGGAAAAGCGAGCAATATGCCAATAGCCGGTATGAAGACAATTGTCGGCACTGTAGTTCATACGCTGAACATGACTAACACTCTTGGCAGTGCTTTCGCTCAAGTGTCTAGCTCGGAGAACTATTCCCCTGAGTTTCTTCCAGTTAAGCCTTCGGTGGAATCGCAAGGGTTTGCCTTCCACTTTGGAAACCTTGAAGACTGCAATCGCCTTTACACAATGGTGGAGCTAGACCATGCACTTTCATTTTCGCGAAACTCTGCACCAGGGCCAAATGGTATCCATGTCCAAATGTTACAACGTCTCTCTCCTGACGGTAGGTATTTCCTGCTCGAGGTCTATAACCGTATCTGGGTGAATGTTTCTTTCCCAGCTCAGTGGCGGGAGGCCACCATCATACCTATTTTGAAACCTGGAAAGGACCGTCGCCTCCCATCCAGTTATTGTGCGATTTCCCTCACCAGTTGCGTCCGCAAGGTGATGGAACACCTGATCAATGGATGTTTGATGTGGTGACTGGAATCGCACAATCTTCTGACCGATATCCAATGTGGCTTTCGAAGGCGTCGTTCAGCGGTTGACCACTTTGTGTCACTATCGACGCAGATCATGAACGGCCTTCTTCAGAATAATCAGACAGTTGGGATACTTTTAGACCTCGAGAAGGCTTATGATACGTGTTGGTGGGCAGGGATTTTACGTTCCCTCCACAACCGGAATATACGTGGACGCCTAACGTTGTTCATTCAGGACTTTATGAGCGACCGCGTTTTAAGAGTAAGGGTCGGCTTGGTTTTTTTTTCTAACCATTTTATTCAAAAGAACGGAGTGCCGCAGGTCTCGGTACTAAGCATGACGCTTTTGGCTATAGCGATTAATTCCATATCACAATGTGTTTCCCCTGGTGTCTCATTCTGCTTGTTCGTGGACAACTTTGACCTATTCCGCATTTCTCAGCGTTCGCCGTTTTTGTAACGCCGTCTCCAGCAGTGTTTAGACAATCTCTATGATTGGAGCGCGAAAAACGGCTATCGTTTCTCACCTGAGAAGACAGTCCGCGTTAATTTCTGGCGTAGAAAATGGCGAATAGCACCTCTTCATCTCGGGCCAGACATACTTCCCTTCGCAGATGAGGTGAGATTCTTGGGGTTGATATTCTATAGGAAATTGTGCTGGTCAACTCATGCAGCACAGTTTAAAGCTCGGTGTGAGCGTTCTCTGAATATTTTACGGATACTAAACGGCAATACTTGGGGAGCAGATCGGACAGTACTGGTGCGCCTTTATCGTGCACTGATCCGATCAAAGATAACTAGGGATATATAGTTTATGCAACAGCACGCCCATCGGTTCTGAGAAAGTTAGATACTGTCCACAATTGGGGCATTCGGGTGGTTGATGGAGCACTCCAACTAGCGCAGTTGTGAGCCTGTACGCCGAATCTTCCGATGTCGGCGGGATGTTCTTTTATCTATCTATGGCTGTAGTCTTAAGAACATTCCTACACATTCATCGTTTCCTCCCTTTTTTGATTCTGGATTGGAAAACCGTTATAGAAACCTCTTATGTAGACCAACGCTTGCAGGATTTCGCTTCCGGGAACTGCTTCGAACGAACAGTCTTGAAATGCCTGACATGTTTCCAGAGGGGTAGAGGGTGCACCCACCTTGGTTACGTGCTTCGTCCCACGTAGATCTCGGGATGACGGGACGGTTTACGCGAAATCTTCTACGCCTAAGCTTAGTATCCATTCTTGTTTTTTAGAGCTTTATCAAAATACAGTGGCTGCAGTCATGCGATGGCACTAAGTGCGCCGATGGAGTTGAATGTGTCTTTGTTACTGGAAACGAACCATTTCCTTTCGTTTTGCCGAGTAGCACATCCGTTTATTGTGCATAGCTGTATGCTATTTATCGAGCCGTTTTATATATTCGCCGTCAAAACTCGGGTGACTGCCTTATAGTGAGTGATTCCCTTAGTGCAATTCAGAGCCTTCGTGAGCTGTACGTTTACCATCCTCTAGTGCAGCGCAGTCAGGACATCCTCCACATTCTGCATGCTTCGGGTGTAAATGTGGAATGCGCCTGGGTTCCTGGACACGTTGGCCTGCCGGGGAATGAACTGGCGGATTTGGTGGCGAAGAAGGCATCATCTGCGCCCAGTGTTACCATTAACTTTGTCACGGCCGAAGATTTTAGACTTATTCGAAGAGCGGTAATATCGTGCTGGCATGGAGAGGGGTCCGCTCCTCGCGGCAACAAACTTAGGGAGGTGAAGTAGCTTCCTATACACTGGGTGACTTCCTCACGTGTGTCTCGCCGTGAGGAAGTTATTTTAGCAAGATTACGTATTGGCCACTGTATTCTTAGTCATAGGAGCTTATTTCAGAGGGAAACTCCACCTGTCTGCTCGCTCTGTGGCGCAGCTTTTCCGTCCGAAAGGTGTTTGTAGAGTGTGCTCGTCTAACACCACTGCGAGCCACTCTATGCCTGCCAGCCAGGCTTTCGGAGGTTCTGGCCGATGATCCCGGAGTGGTGGAGAACGTTTTGAAATTGTTATCCAAAGGGCCATTTGCTTTTATTTTATGTTATTGTTGCAGATATTTGAGGATTTTTAAATCCTTTATCACTTTTAGACACTATTGTTTTATGTTGCCTCTTGTTTTAGCTATTTTAGTGTTATGGCTTTATCGCCAGCTTTGGATTCAGGACTGGACAGCTATTTTATCTTGGTTTTAGTGTTTCTATTGCTTTTTAACCCTTGTTTTACCTCTGTTTGCTTAAGGTCCCTTTAGCATAAACACCTTAGGTGTTTTAACTTCCAGTGTTATGTTAAGGGCGCTGATAACCTAGAAGTTGGGCGCCCTTAAAACCCATCCATCATCATCGCACCCTTAAAAGGAACACACTTTTTTAGTATGTTTATATCAGCTTTTAAATTTACTGTTACACGTACCGGTCTAATTGAGAAACGGTATACTTTCACAATCGGATATTCATGGAAGTAATTATCGCTCTAAGTGCATAGGTGCTAGCAATTATGTGTTTTAATATTGCAAAGTCATTTACACTAAAGCTGTTTTATATTAGTCGAGGATAAAAACGTCCACAACTTGGTACCTATAAATCGTGATGAAAAGCAGTTGCTTTAGTTATCTACCTGCTACTACTTCAGACATTTTGCAAAATTAACAGTTCCGTGAAGAAACACCTGCATTCATCATCTGTAGAGAGAAGGGAACGATCACTGCTATTTTTTTAGAGCAATCTGTCCTTCTCTCTCTCTCTCTCTCTCTCTCTCTCTCTCTCGCTCTCACACACACACACACACACACACACATACACGCACATCTCTCCCGCAATGGGCTGTGAAACAGTGCAATAACTGCCTGCTTTGGTATTCGAACAGGCGTATGAAACACGCGCTATATCATACATATATCTGGGGCGTTAACCTTGGCTAAAAATGGAAGGGACGCACTGTTGTTGATCCATTGAGTATAAGAAACATAGACGCCAATTTTCGTTAGTGTGTATAATAAGGATATATGTGTAACCTTTACAGAAATAAAAGCAAAATGGCATAGTTACTGGGATCTATGGTCAACAGTTGCAATAGTTGGGTGTAATATGCAGCTCTGTGATTCAAATATAGCTAATACATATATTATAATGAACATTATGTAACCAAATACTTGCGTTTAATGTAAGAATATGATCTCCGTGTCTGGTGAGATGAGAAGAAGAAAAGTACAAAGTGAATAAGAAAAGTTATAACTATAATTTAAACACGCGATGCCAGGGTTTATGCCTTACCTCTGAGCTATTTCTTCTTATTTACCAAAGGGCCTGAATCTACGTCTAATTAACGAACCAGACAAGCGTTGATTAGACATCATATTTCGTTTTATGAGTAGTTGAGAATGGTTCAGGCTGTTGGAAGTTTTGTTCATCCCAATTTTGGGTGCCCCTGTTATTTCTGTTACACTCTGGAACATGGCATCAGACGCAGTATGTGCTCTAGTCACTCGTTAACTTAAGAAGAAAGAAACGTGAATTAACCAATACAGTAATTCTCTTTCATTGTCAGAGAACAAATAGGAAGGCAATGCTATTTAAGACGTTTTCTAATTATGCGTTGCGCAAACGTTTAAATGTTACAAAGTTCGTTGTTGTCACATTGGTGCTCACGGAGATGAACTTTTGTAAATCACACTTGAAAAAAGTTTTTTTTTTTTATTTTCTTTAAGACTTAACATCCTTTAATCTGGTGGGTCATATCGGACGATGATTCAATGAAATTGGTGAAATGATGCTTAAATAATCTCGGGCTCCATGGAGCTTACAGTTACTCGACATTCGTCTTACAGAATAAGGAAAAACCCGAAAAAAATCATCCGGGTAACTCACCTTAAGCGAGATTCGAACTCACGACCTTTCGAATGTGAGGCAGGCACGCTACCACCACGTTACCCAGGCGGCTGAAAAAAAGAGGCATTATTGGATAAGCGCTGCTCTTAGAGTGACCTCAAGAATTTTGCTCCAATTGTACGTATAAAAAAATGTATAGAGGTTAACCACATGAGTTCAATTAAAAGCAGAAATTCTCACAATGTATGGTTGCACCGAATCTATAAAAATCTATTATGGAGTCAACCCAGAACACGAAACAGATAATAGAAATTCTTAGACGTTTACTGTATTACAAAGCTAGAGATCAGTACTGGGCAGCATATCCTGAAAATACACACGGATATTCCTAACACTAACTTTGATATGATTTATCTGATCTGCAACCTGCTATAAATATCAGTGAGGATATTTGAGCGTCAACTAAAATGATATCACAAATATTTTAGAACGTTTAGTCTGATTAGATTGGGTTAGGATATTTTTGCAGCCCTACATAACACGCACTAGCTCTAGGATAAACCTGGGTGGGAATGTGATGTTAATGCTATAATTATAGCTTGCTTCAAATGAACTTCCTTCTAAGAGATCGCCTCCTGAAACTATTTAAATTGAACATATCCAGGATCCTCTTCTCATGAAATGGCTACTAAAAGTGCCGCTAGCCCTCGAACTTGCATGTCAAGTCGTCCAAGTATGTTATTACTGCTTGATGTATTATTCATAGCTAGCGGGCTGGTACAGAAAGACCTACGAGGATCTGTAGGGGTAGGTAATTAAGTGTGAATGGATGATTGTCAGGCCCGCGAGCCTCGTATTGCGTCAATCGCTTATATCCGATCAAGCCCCATCGTGTATTGTTATTTACAAGCTGTGGAGAGACCCACCGTGGAATCTGGATAACTTTGTTCGATATGCTGCCTGTATAACCACTGTGGTTGAGCATCTAGCGAGCTGTTTTTAACCGCTTTCATTTCTCCAGTCACTGGCGATTAATGCACTGTATAAATGATGCCGTTATCTGTATAAGAAACATTTTCCATGCTAAATTTCATAAAAGTAACTGATAGAGCTAGAGCAAAATATGGACCGAATGTTAGGCAGAGAACAGAAGGATTACCGTTCTTTGTGTACCTTGACAATGCTAGGATCAAATCCCTACCCCCCCCTAAAAAATGTATCTGTAATACAGGTACACATGCAACCCACACTCCGTTATAAAACTTGAGATATCTGCATTGTGGACAAAAGAGTTGAATTAGTTCGACTTTATTCACTTGACCTATTAAATGATAGACAAGCCAGTTCCGCGTTCTATTTCAAGGAGAAAAAGTTTTGTCAGCATTGGCTCTATGCAATTTTGAAAACTTGGGATTACCCTTTGTTGACGTAACTATAATTCGACAGAAATAATAAGTTTGCACGTGATCCACAACAGAAGAATGCTGAGAAGCACTATCAGAGCAATGGATAGTGATGTTATTACATATTTGTTTTTGAAGTTATTAACATTATAAATGTTCCGCTTTACAATATATCTACTATACAAATGAAAATATATTTCCGCATATTAAATTACCCTTTAAAAATGGCGACATGGTATTAAAAGCCAATTACGAATCCATAAATACTATTCTACATAATCAATTTTTTTTAAAAAAAAAAAAGGGGGCTAAAGCTTTACCGATAAAAGAATAGATAAGTAGTTAAGAAAGGAGAGCACTGGCAACTGAGCATGCATGGGAAGGATAGGCAATTCAAAAGGCCATGAAAGGAGGACGGATGTACCCAACATAGTCTCAAAGTATTAGGTGCATTTTTCAGTCCTTTAGTGACACTTTCGGTGTCGTTTGCTTTGTTTTACAGTTATTTTCGTTATTTCCTCAAAATTCTGATATATTTTAACGAGTTCTTGCATTGTAGGCGATGTTTGAGAACCCTTCTACATTATTTTTACACTGTTTTCTGATGTTTTTTGCACTTTCACACACATTATTTTACGTCTTGCGACTATTTTTTGTAACTGATGTGCTTTCACATGCATTTTTAGGAGATTCTAAAGGGATTTTAGTGTTAGCACAGTTGTTTCCAATGCTTTCTAATGACATTCCATGTCTTTTGGAGGATGACTAGGACTCTAGGAAGGCTAGTTTGCAGAGTATTCATGAAGCACTTTAGCTCTTTTTTTGCAGTCACTTTGAGACATTTTGAAGGTGTTTTAAACACTAACACAGTTATTTTAGACTTTTGCAATGTGCGTTTGCTGATACTTTGCATTGCTTTGAAGCGTCTTCTAAATACTTTTTTCCACTTTTGATGACATTTCTGTATATTTTACGACTAGTTTTTAGTGAGTGTAGTACTTTCACTTGCATTTTTTCGAAACATAATTTGGAGGATGTTTAATACTTTAGGCCAGCTAATTGCAGGGTGTTTTTCAGGCATTTTTGCGTTTTTGCCAGTCCCTTCAATGCATTTGAAGATATTTGAGACCCTAAAACAAGTATTGTAGGCTTTTGGAATGGATTTTTGCACATATTGTAAGTTGTTTTGCTGCGTTTTCTAATATCTGTTGCCTATTTTACAGACATTTTATTACGTTAGAGACTATCTTTCAACAATTGTAATGATTTCACATGCACTTTGGGAGCATTAAAAATCCGATATTGGTATTGTAACAGCTATTTCGGATGCTGTTTAATGACATTCTGGTTTATTTGGAGGATGTTTGTAACTCTACAAAACTAGTTTCAGTCTATTTATCAGACATTTTAGCTCTTTTCCAACCATTTCGAACCGTTTTGATGGTATAAAGGGCTCTAAAACAGTCATTTTAACCTCTTTTAGACGTTTTGCTAATATTTTGCAGCACTCTGCAGTGTTTTGCAGTGCTTTCTGTGTCCTAACGGATCATTTCTGAGTTTGAAGGTATGCAGAACTATAGAGCAGTGTTAAGGCTTCAGGCAATAGGTACTTCAACCCACTTTTAATAAATCCTTTGGAAGCCGTTTAAGTACTCTGTGACAGCAACAAACCCATACTGACGATATTTTTAAGTACGTTTATGACTACTTTAAGTGTATTTAAGGCAATGTCGTTTTCATGATGCCCTGTAGCACCTAACTTTTGTTTGAAATTAATTTGTGTCATTTTATCCTATTTTATGTCGTTAGTGTAACCATTTTCTACATTTCCGCAGTAATTTCTGTCATCGTTGCAGAAATTCTGTCGTGTTTCACACAATTTCTTACGTTTGATAGCATATTTATATATTCATGGACGGTTTGATCGATTTTGTAGACTATCCAGTATTTTACAGTTTTGTCATTTTTGTCGCTAATTTGGATCCTTTATGAAGATTTCTGTATTTTGTTCAGTATTTTGCAGTTTATAAGAGTGATACTATAATTTTTTGATAACCTCTCTGTGTTCAGATGCTAAGTTGTAAACCGAGGGAATATGTTTGCATAGTTTTCAGTCTTCCTTTGATTGTAAGTCTAACATAGCCTAACTTTTCGTATCGTCATCCTTTTTATTTGTCTTTTTGTTTGATGTCTCTCCTTTCGAGGCCGAAATTAGAAGAATGGTCAAACCTCTTGTTGTCGAAGTGTTTATGTTGGTTCGTGTTTCATTCGTCTTTTGTTGCATTTGCAGTCTGTGTTCTTTTAAACAAAATGTTTTTATCTAAGCTAACACTAGGTTTATGATCTTGGCCCTTTTTGTTGAAGTAATTGTCATAGCTTTTGTGTTACCTTTAATATTTTCAGCCTTTATTTTTATTCTCTATATAAAGAAAACCAGCATGGTAGGTTAGGTATCTCTCCTGTTTTATCTGGACTTCAAACAGATTATAAGTTTATTCTAATGGCAGAGTTCTCACACCGCTAATTCATGTTCTTCTTATTCTTCTCTCTTTGTATATCTTTGTTATGTGCATGGGAGTGTTTGTAGTATGAGCATCAAATTTCTGCTACCACGCTACTGATGATGAACAATGTATGTAGCATTCTCTCTCCATACGCTCACAGCTTTTTAATATCCATAAGCATAGGTTGATATTTCATAGCTTAATTTTTAAACTTTCCCAACACTCTTTTGTTTCGAGAGAAGGGGCATATCTGGTTTGCAGGCTAATTATATACATCTAACTGTTCAAGAAATTGTGCAAAACTTCAGGTTTTCAATCCCATAATACAGGCATAGCACATCATATTGGTGGGATTATATGAGAGCTTTTGAGATATCTAGCACGCTCATACCGATGCATATTGACTTGTTTCATATAATATGCCCAGATGCCATATAAACTGTAGCCAGGTTACGTTCATATATGCTTCTATCAATAAATGTAGCCGTAGCCATCAACATTTCCAATGTTCCTTCGTTTGTGTTCTCCATGTTTTTTCCAAACATAGCATTCCTGAAGAGATTGTACAGGTCCTTTTCAAAAAGAAACAGCACAAAAAGCATGGACTCAAATAACAACGGAGGAAGTTCGGCATACCTTCCAAGGATGCAAACGAAGAAAAGCTGCAGGTCCTGATAACCTATGAAACGTAGTCACAATCGACTCTCTACCAGTAACTATCGAAATCTGGACGGCGTTGTTCAATAAATGTATAGGCCTCAACAACATACCAGAAAATCTGACCCCTTAATGCTGTATAAAGGGAAAGGGCCTAGAGAATCAGCGGATGCTTTCCGCGGTATTGCGGTATGCGCACCCTTCAAAGTACTGACGAAGATTATATTAAAACGCATAACTCCCCAAGTTAGTACACACATATCCGAGGAACAATACGGATTCACGACCGGAAAATTCATGATAGAAGTCATCGAGAGAGTACTAGCCATGGTCTGGGACGCAATCAGCACTCTAAGTGGCCATGTATACGTTGCGTTTATAGATTTCTATAGGGCCATCGACGGCGTAAATAGGAACTTTCTATTGCGTAGAGTCTCCAGAATACATTGCCAACAAAACCCTATTTTGAATCTGATCAAAAGTTTATTGGAATTCCATCTGCTGACTAAAAACGACAAAGTTAATCAACATGAGCTCATTACACAAGCAAATGGAGTTCTTTAACTTAGCCCATTTCTCTTCAAACTGCTAACCCACGACGTAGTCCAAGAAGTAGCATCACCGGAATCCACGGTCTTTCTCTATGCAGATGATATAGTTATCCTGTCAAGAAATAAATTAGTTCTTCAGATGAACTTGGATAAACTGCAGGACTGTGCACATAGGTACGAACTAAAATCCAATACAAACAAAACTAAGAAAATGACATTTACGCGAGGAGGCAATGCGAACAAGGATGACAACTTCAAGAATAGAAACGCCCAACTAGAACTAACAAACTGTTGTAAGCATCTGGGTGTAACATTGCAGATGAAAGAAAGTATTTCACTAAGGACATCCGGAAAGGTGGAACGCAGCAATAAAGGTCACGTTTGACATAAAACATGTTGAGAATCCGTCATTTGAAACTGCAATAAGAATATTTCACGTCAAGATATCTCCAATACCGTGCTACGCAATTGCGACAATCTGGATTCGGTTAAGTGTAGGAAGTCTGAGAAGACTAGAAACAGTCAAAACTACGAAGAGCACTCAGGATATCAAGGTTAACGAAATCCAGATTAGTATATCATCTAACCAATACTGACTTCTTCATAAAGGAAATAGGTCAAAACACAACCTGCCGCACACCCCTGCCCACGAAGCATACATAAGAGAAGGATCACTGAAAGCAGAAGATATAGACCCCTGCGATGAATACTGAAGACTGGAAGCAACCAAACTTCCCTCTCAGACATGTGTTCACGAGGACCGCCGGCAGATGGATTTCATTACAGAATATGCAATCAAAAATATTCCACCTTGCATCGAACTAGTGTCTATGTACGCTATGCGGACAAACATGTGAAAAGTATCATTTACTTAACTGTATAGCAAGTAATAAGTCATTAAAAGTTTACGTAGATAATAGTAACGTCGAATGATATACAGGGTGCTTCAAAACGACACCAAACGAAGATGTGGACCTTCTTGGTCATACCGTACGTGATACGTGAATATAATTTTCAGCTCCAAATTCGGCACATATAAAAACTGCCATAAAATCACCATAGATTAAACAGTCATACATAACCAAATGGCACGTGTCTAGCCCCCTACCAATGCCGGTTGATAGCCAAGGTCCCAGTCGCGTGGTGTAGGGGTGATTTGATAGATACGCCGGCGCAGCACTGGTCACCTTAGTAACAGAAAATGTAGCATGTGGGTTTTGTTATGTGTTTTGTATAACACGTTGTGAGGTTGTTTACGTGGCGTATGAGAACCGTTGTTCCTTCGCTGCCTAATCCCAAATGTGTGCGATCTTTAAACTCACATAAAACTTTAAATAGAAGAGTTTGAAAGTTGCGACATCAAGTTTCGGACAAGTCAAAGTGTAAGCTAATGGACTGCTATCTTCGTTGGTGTCGTTTTGAAACAGTATGTATATTCCTATGTAAAAAGTGTTTTAATAAATAATTTCAACACCTCCTAAATGACATTTAATGTCATTAAAAGTATTCGAAATAACTGAGTCAACGCTAAAAGTCACCTTAAAAATTCCGAAAAATGCATGTGAAATTACACAATCACTGAAAAATAGTCCTAAAGTGTAACAAAATGCCATTAAAAGTGGTAAAAAGCATAGAAACACTTCATAATAGTGTAAAATATCAGCAAACACACATAACAAAAACCTAAAATACTTGTTCTTGGGGTCCCATGTACCTTCAAAATGTGTCGAAGTGACTGGAAAAAAGAACTAAGATGCCTGATTAATACCCTACAACTAGCTTTCCTAGAGTCCTAGTTATTCTGCAAATGACATGGAATGTTATTAAAAGCGTTCGAAACAACTGAGGCAACACTAAAAATCACTTAAAATTCCGAAAAATACATGTGAAAGTACCATAATCACTGAAAAATAGTCCTACAGTGTAAAAAATACCATTAAACTGGTGAAAAACGTAGAACACACTTCATAATAATGTAAAATATCAGGAAACATACATTGCAAAAGCCTAAAATACCTGTTTTGGTGTCCCAAGTAGCCTCAAAATGTCTAGAAGTGACTGAGAAGAACAGCTAAAGTGCCTGATAAATACCCTGCAACTAGCTTTCCTAGAGTCCTAGTCATCCTCCAAGCGATATAGAATGTCATTAAAAGCAGTGGAAGTAACTGTGGTAACAAAAATTTCTAAAAATACATGTGAAAGCACTACATTCTCAGAAAAATAGTCCCAAAACGTACAAAAACGTCTGCAAAACTGCCAAAAAGCATTAGAGAACAGTGTAAAAATTATGTAAAGAGGTTCTCAAGCATCGCCCACAATTAGTACTATAACAAAATGTAATAATATTTTTTAGCTTAACATGAAGCATTTGAACTCGAAATTAAGTGGGAGCCACTGTGAGAAAGCCTCCATGATAATACAATACGACCAATACAAATTTAAGGTCGTATACGAGTAAATAATCACAGAGCTCAGGCCCCATCTCGAATCTTTACAAGCTATTTACAGCTTTATTACAGCGTTTGGTGTTCCTTTTGGTACTTTAAACTTAAATAAATATACTGCATCTTTCATTACAACTATTGCATGAGCTGAAATATGCCTTAGTTTGTTACATAAGCGAAATTATAAACCTAAGTCTTAGCAGTTGTTGACAAGGCTGTACAAATAGCATTTACCAACTGGCCTACGGTATAAATTCTATTGGTCGCACTGCGTCGATCTGCCATTTTGTTTTGAAATGGTTTTGTCAACGGACGCATGATTAAGTTTTTTCTTCAGGGGCGTTCTCAAAGCTGTGTATAAACGTTCGCTAAGGAATAAAAGTTTGTTAATGTGCTACTGCAGCTACCAATGTTAGGGTATGGTGTTTGTGGCATCGACATACTTAGCGATTACATTCAGTCCCGTAAAGCATTTATGCACTGAGCTATCTATCCTTCCTCTATAAAGCGGTATGCAAATCAGCCACTAGAATGCATTCAAGAAAGGCGTCAGCCACATATTTCGCTTAGCAGGTAGCATAAACTCCAAAATAAATAGGGGCAGCAGTCTCACCTGGTATATTAGGCAGAAGGAAACGTTGCATTGAGTGCTCATGGATTGTATTTGTTGGTTTATTATAAAATACGTTTTTAATTTTCTTAAGTATAGTTACACATTACTTTGGAGTAATGAAATAAAGTAAATTCCCAAGAAGTTAAAGGTTAAAAGAGAGGATTTTACGAAATACTTTTAGGTTGAGAGGAACAGCGTCTTTGGGATTACTACATTCCAAACATTAGTTATTTGCAATATTGAATGCATATTAGTAGCACGTGACGCACTTGCACCAATCTAATAGATTGGTGAAACATTTTAAGTGTCAAAATAAGTGAAGAATGTTAAAGTGACCAATCAAAAACACAACTTAAACTTGAAAGTAATAATAAAACATAGCATGTATAAGCACAATAAGGAAATAAGGAAAGCGAATTGTGTAGGTAAAATACAAGTAAAACAAGAATGCCTTTGAAATACTTTATTTCCCACTATAATGTATATTTCACTGAGTAAAAAATCAAATGTATCCCATGTACATGACTTTCTCTACGTCCCTGTAACAAATTATCGTTAGAAGCTTATCCCTCTATTTACATCATGCTAATCGAGATAAACATTAGCAGCAATAGTCCTTATTACCTAATTCCTTGTAAGTAGAAGGGAAAAAAATTAATGTGCTCCATTCATATGATGTAAATAAAAAGATGCCAATGTCGTGTTATTTATGGACGCTCTTTAACTACTGTGGTTATCTGCGTCCCAATCTAAATTGAGCGTGAAAGACCGCTTAATTTTGCTCAGAGGCGTCTCTATCAAACTTGAGGTCCTTTTACGAGCCGTAAATCTAGCACTCGGGACCAACGACTTTACTATGCCATTACTATAATGCTAAAGATTTTTACGCCAGAAAAAAAAAATCATCGTCCTCCGCCGTGTTTGAACCCGCGACCTTGGGTATATGAAGTTCCTCTAGCTGTTCGGCAATCGAACCTTTTATTCAAAACACTATTCCTTTATTTACACCATGCTAATTAAAATAAACTTTTAGCAGAATTAGTCTTATTACCAGCTTCCTAGCAAGTAGAAGGGGCATAAGAAAATTCACAGGCCAAAGCGATAGCCAAGTCCTTTAAAAAGTGATCACTATGTGAAACAAACGAGATTCCAATCTCTTTGCCTGCCAGGAGTAAACAAACGAGAAAGGGGAAAAAAGATGTCTTCCTGTTTGAAAAAAAAAATTAAGCGGATTAAATTTGAAACGAATGATCCGGGCTATCTCGAAAACAGTTTACTTTAAAAAAAAGAAAAAAAAAAAAGATATAAATTATGTATTTAATGAGATCCGCATTTTGTGTGTAGTCAGTTTTTGTACATCTCTTACGGTTTGCAGTTTTACAATAGTCATCCAGAATGAAGAGGTCTTTGGAGGCCATTCTCAGAAAGTTCAAGATGTACATTTCGTTTGTCATAAAAATATCTTAAACATAAAATGCTTTAATCAAATTTTTCGAAAAATGTTCCATGTAAAGGGTAGTTGCAGGTGGAGGGGGATTTTCTTAAAAATCTTCGTGTCACAATCCTTGGAAGATATACTCAACTTAGACACTAAGTTTGGTATGTAACCGACTTTTCGTTTTTGGGCTATGCTGCCCACAGACATACACACAGGGAGACACACACTGAATTTTCGGTGAAATACAATACCTTCTCTATACACTATGTATTTAGTAAGTGTAGAGAAATTAAAAAGAATTAAGGTTCATGATGCCTTTTGAGGAGTTAACAAACATGTGGAATGGCAAGCTTTTGTCTCACAAGTTTGAGACAAGATGGATGACACGTAAATATCGCACGTAAGGCTTACAAGATGTTGCTATCCCTTTGTGAATGTCTTTGGCAGTTACTACTGTGATTGACCGTATCATATTGCATATGAATTGTGTCTATAACATAACCATTTCAAAGTGATATCTGCTAATGCAAGCGCAACAGTCTGCACTGTGTTAGCATGATTTCTTAGAAACAAACATGTTTAATTGTATACAACTGTGTAACTGTGTCACCCAAATCATATTGATACATTTTAAAATAAGTATAGGTGAGTTGCGATAAGTACATAACATACTATGTTTAGTAAAATAAATTGCATACATTTCCGTATTTAAAATTAATATTTATTTATCTTATAGGTTAAATCATCAATCTTGTCCATGTTTTAATGACATTCTTCACCTACACGAATGTACAAGGAAAGCGCAGATCTATAGTCATGGTGTGTTCAACAGAAAATCCTAAATTATTTAACTAAAACAAAGGTCTAATGTGTTGTAGTCCGAATGCACATCTCCAAAGATTGCCAAATGAGATGTCGATTTAAAAGTTGGTATCTAAAAGGTAAGCACAGTTAAAAAAAGAAAAGGGAATAGTACTGTTCCAATGCAAGGATGCTTGTGTAATTTCTATAATAGAAAAATAGGGTGCTGTTTTTTAATTTAACATCTATTGTAGAACATTAATATGAATGCTTATCCCTTTGATATAACGTAATATTCTCTACAAAATCCAATCAGCGTTTATCCCGATAAGCTTTTCACAGAAAATTAAATGAATCTTTTCTTAATACTACACAATGGTTACTTAACTATACAAGTGGTAAAAATGGTGTTTTACACTGTGAGTAGGAAGCTTGCGAGCTCGTAATCCTACAAGCAATAGAAAACAATTATAAAATGGTTGGCATTCGCTATTTTTAGACAGTTCTCAATATTTAAAGACATATTATAATTATAAATAGATTGTTCTACCTATTTCACGGAAGTCATGCTTAATGATCTACAATATTCAGTTGCTGCCTTGCTTAATATCAGTGCTGACAACATGGTGACTTACTCTGCGGAACGAAAACATTCTACACAAAGGAGAAGGTGTAATTTTGCTCTAATCGCTGCCTGCATAGTTTCTTCTGGTTCAGCAGATTCTATTCATGACGTTGAAATAATCCTCCATTTAATGGATCCATACAAGCTTTCCAGAGTCATACCCTACTTGAATGAGGCCGTGGACGTATACACCAAAGATGGCCTCGTAGGGGTGTTACAGTTTTAGAACACTGAGTGTCAGAATTTTCTATTTTTAACCCTACTGCCATCTGGTAAAAGATCTGCCTATAGCATTAACTGTCTCAAAATATTTTTATACTTCTTCCATTTACGAATTAAACAAGAATACACGTACAGTCAAGAAGAAATAAAAGTGTGAATGCCTTTGGTTCCTTATAGTGTTTTCAATTGTTTAATGTTGGCAAAAATCCCTTTATCAGCTGAGCTGCACACCTAATCTGCCTCTTATTGCAATGAGCAAAGTGGGCTGAGAAACGGTTGGGAAACGGAAACTCTTCTCCTTAGGGGCTAGAAGGCAATAAATAGATATTTCGGTCTTCTATGGTTGTAGGTGAAAATTCTGCAACTGAAATCCTAACCAGCGAATGGAGGTATTTTCCTGCTCAGGAACGAAGAAAAGGGTTGGGCCGTAAGAGAAATGTTATGTATGGATGTTCGATGAAGCTTGCTTACCCTCTTTATTACCTATGTAATTTGAAAAGAGGAAGGGACATGGGACAAAACAAACATTATTTGGAGGAAGAAATACAGAGACAAGTTTGGTGTTATAGAGACAAGTCTATTGTAAGTAGCCGAATTACACAAAAACGAACTGCGTAAAATAAAAAGCATTAAACATATCGCAATTTGGGGCCGCGCCGTGGCCGAGTGGTTAGACCACTCGACTCTCACCTATACGGCCGGGGTTCGATCCCAAGCGACCGCATGTGAGATTTGTGGTGGACAAAACGGCGCTGGGGCGGGTTTTCTCCGGGTACTCCGGTTTCCCCCGCCATCGCATTCCACCGGTGCTCCATCATCATTCATGTATCATCAGTGTCACCGCCTGCGGTGCCATTAGTAGTTAAAGCGGGCGTTAAACACCACCAAAAAAAAATCGCAATTTGGCATTACTTGCAAGGGACTGGCAACTTGAATTAAAGGCCGCGCCGTGGCCGAGTGGTTAGATCACTCGCCTCTCACCTATCCCAAGCTACCACATGTGAGATTTGTGGTGGAAAAAGCGGCGCTGGGGCGGGTTTTCTCCGGGTACTCCAGTTTCCCCCGCCATCTCATTCCACCGGTGCTCCATCATCATTCATGTATCATCAGTGTCACCGCCTGCTGTGCCATAAGTCATTAAAGCGGGCGTTAGACACTATAAAAAAAACAAAAAAGCTTGAATTAATTCTCTTGCAAAACTATGATACTAAAATATATTTAAGATAATATTAATTCCGAAGTAATTATGGAAGGGGGTAGTTAGAATAAAAAATTCAGTATATAGTTGTGGTCCAAACACTGACCTTTGTTTTCCCGTATCACTGCTTTGTTTTCCGGTTTGTGAGATCAATGTTAGCACAACATGAACATTTCCATGAGATTAGTAAAACGAAGGCGTACCAAACTTATTTGAAACATACCCAATGTGGGATCGTCTCCTTAACCTGGGTTCAATTACCAGTACCAGCGTGGGGAGTTTTCCCCAGCTGGGAGACCTGGTCCGGGATGCACTCACACTCGTGATGTCCCTGGGGGGCAAATTGAGCAGCTACTTGATGGAGAAGTAGTGACTCCAGGTCATGAGGAGGGAGGTTCGGGGCGCTAACTATGTCTCACCATCCAATAATGCACCACATCCATGACGTTTGTCATGGACGGAGATGGTGGACGCTGTGGCCGGGCTGTAGGCCAAGGTTCCTTGTGAGCTGTCGTGCCATGGAGTTGTTGTTGTTATTATTATTATTATTATTATTATTATTATTATTATTATTATTACACTAAATGTGGACTTACGTAAGTTTACATTGCCATTCTGAGTTTCCTTCCTAGGAACAAAGACTTCATAATCTTTCAGGTAATTCGTTTTTATCAGCGAATTACAAATAGTCTTGGATCCTATCCCTTGGTTTACATCCGCTATCACCAACAAAAGCCACTTCAAGCATATTTTCTGAGCACAGTTCCTATAATTTACATGTACTTTTTGTCGTAAAGTAGAATTTCTAGAAATACATATTTTCGATATCTTGAAGCTAAATTTATGTCCCTGGAAATTAAACGTATTACCTATTTTTACGACCTACTATGTACATTATATCTTATCTCAATTGAAGGCTCTAATTTAAATCTTCTAAGAATTACTTCAGCTTACAGAACTTTCTTTCAGTTGTTGCCGCTTTCTGCTCTAACCACTGGATTCATTACAGAACACACTGCGTATTTAAAGGTTCTTGCCTGCTGTATCCTGTACTAGCTTCGGGGCATACAGCATGTGTGTGAGTGTGTATGTGTGTTTATTCTACATTGAGAGTTCCGTGTATGATGGAAAAACAAACGAAAAAAATAAAATAATTGAGTTTGATTATGAAAGTTAAAATTTTCGAGCAGTAAAGTCTACCTTCACGTTTAAGGTCAAGTATATGGCGTTCTCTGTGTATATTGATGACCGTGTGTGCATATACTCCCCTACCTAATTACTTATAGCATGTTACTTTCCCCACGAACCTGTTATAGAGATGAATGCTATGGTGCCTCGGCTCTGCTCAAATCTCCGCTGACGTCGGTCGGTGTGCAGAGGACTCGCTCAAGGTGGTATGACAACGCGGTAGTTAGGAGATATACTTATAAATGTCACCACATACTTTTAACTTCTAGAACTATTTTATTTGTGGCTAAACCATTAAGCTATAGCGCAAGCACTTTTGCCTTACATATTAATGACGATAGCTTGTTTCTTGACACTTCCTGCAATTTACAACATCACCTCCCAACATAATCGTTCTAATTTTCTCTGATGATACGAGTCGCTGATCATCTTGACTGGAGCATGACAAAGTGTGTCAAAGTACACGAGAACTGCTGCTTATATAGAACATTATGGTATCATTTGGGCTTTCTTCCTACTGGTTTAAAAGCCCGCGAACTTGGCGTCTATGCAACCCATAATGCAGTTCTTATTACCCGTATTTCACTATAAATTCCTTGTGACTACGTTTATACAATGGAAAAGAGGTTATTTCTTGTACAATAGGGACTTCCCCAGCTCACTTTGACTTGTTACTCTATTGCACGCACATATATAAAGGTGTACGTCGTTTTTACTAACCTTCTAATTTAACAAAGTATTCTCCCCTTATGCAGTGACCACGATTTATAAGCACTCTAATCTAAGCTTGCTTCAAGCTAACTTTCTACACATATTGGGAGATGTAACATTTGTACGTTAAATAATAACCAATAGTTAATAATAATGATGACGAGGTAAACTAACGGTATCATACTGTCCCTATGAAGTATAGAACTTTCATGGTCCCATAAAATATCAATACTTCATATCTTTTCTTCAATTTACCCCTTATGGTCAAGGCTACCTGAGATCATTCATCACTTCACCTTGCTGCTAGAGATCAGTATTTGTAAACATAGTCTTCCATCTCTTTCTAACCTTTCACTTAGCAACCCGTTCTCTTCCCTCTCTCATCAGCTGTTTTTACCGTATTTTACAACTTGCATTTCTTAAAATGTCCTGGCGCAGTGCTTTCCTTACTAAGTTAAGTAACATAAAATCTTATTAATGGGATAGTTAGATTCATAAAATATTACAACTAACAATGACATTAATAATATTAAATGATAATTTCCCTCTGTTCACAATTACTTTTCCTCCTCAACCAACATAAGGTCATCTATTTTTCTTTTACTGTATCCTCTGAGTTGGACCTATCCGTGACCTCTAAGCCACCCTTTTCCAACAAGTCACGTCTCAGTTTTACCCACCAATACAATTACTGACACGTCCTCTATCGTTGCGTACGTGTTAAACTCTAATCTTGTGTCACTCACAATCATTATTCACATCATTAATTTCTCTCCCAACTCGCGAATGTACTGAGACTTCATCCTATGACCGAAAATTCCTGTATCTGCCATTATGAGTTGTTTTGTGCACCCGTGAGTATTTATTCCTGGGTATGCCCCTTGTACTTGCGTAACGCTGATTATTTTCACTGTTATAGTTCCATGTATATCTCAGGGTGTGGACTTGTTCTGCCCTAGGCCTTTGAAACCTATTGTCTTCTCTCCTAAAATACGGAGGGTTAGCCTCTCTTTCAAAACGGAGCCTGTCATTTCGGACACGCCCCCTTCTGTCAACATGTTGGTTTCTATGCTCTGAGTCCCAAATGCGACCTGATTCATTCTCTTGGGTTTCTAAACCACTGAGAAGGTCCGTCATCGCAATAATATTGCGCGGTTTTGCAATTAGCAGATGGTTCTGTATTCGCAGCGGGAAATGATTAGTCAGTAGCTGTGTGAATTCAAATTCTGAAACTTGAGGCGTGAGGTGTTTAATAAATCCAGAATTCTTTGGAACATAATCTGACATTGATAATTCTTCCCTTGTTGAGTACTGCTCATAGAAAAGTTTTGATCAAATTCGCTGTTGCTTAGCGGCATTTCAGTACCTATTAATAAATATATGCTGGAAAAAGTTCAAAATTGTCTTGGGGCGACATAGCTAGATTTGCCCAATCTAGTGTTCGGTTAACCAAACATTTTTTGTGACGGTCATTTTCAATGAGTCAGGCATATTTTTCAGATGAAAATACTCTACTAACTGGTCAAGGAATACCAGTAGTGCCTCTTTTACTAACTTCCGCAATGGGAGGTCTCCTAGTAAGTTTGAGACAGTGTTATTTACTACGCCCCTCGAACCAAAATAATTGCCGGAATTTTCTGAGTTCACCGGTGCTGTACGAACATTCCCTTGCCCTACATTTACATGTCCAGCAGAACTTAAATTCTCAGGTGTTACATTATCAGTTTCACAGCTCTGCAGTTCACACACATTGCCAAAAACATTGTTATATACATGCGACTCAATTCGCGGGCTGGTATGAGAAATGGCATCCTTCTAATTGATATTATTCTCATTACATTTAACTTAGAAAGTTTACTATTTACTTTCTTTGACAATTCCAAAAAAGACTCAGCTAATCTGTTCTTTTCTACTTTGTATCTGCCAATTTTCTGCTCCATGAGATGCAATTTCTCATCCAGTTTGCTATTTTGTTTAGCACTATTTACACCAACAGTTTCTAGTTTCTCATCTATGATCGCAGTATCTCCAGAATGCTAATGTGAATGAGAGATACTTCCTCTCTATTATTTTCTATGACGCTTTCTAAGCTATTTTTCTATTTTATGATTGCTAAATCAATCTTACCCAAGATGTCCTGTTCTCTTTTAATCAGTCCAGTTTTTAGATTATTTGACTCGTCCTTAACCTGCACAGAAATATGCTGAATCCTACGGGCTAATTCCTGCTGATATTCTTCCCCCATTCTAACTTCTGCGTTTCAAAGCTAACCTTAACCGGTTAAATAATTCCTCTTTAATATTTCTCAAGCTATCTCTCTAAATTTCGTCTTTCATTTCCTTCAAACACTTAATCTGATTATTTTGTATTTCTTGCAAACATAACGCTTGATTGCTTTTAATTTCGTCTTTCATTTCCTTCTAACTCTCAATTTAATCTATTTTCTGTTCGTCCATTTTGGACACTAGAATTTGCAATAGCTGCCCTATATTCTGTGGAATCTGCTCTGATGGCTGTATAATGTTCACACATATACCCCCCACAATCATTTGTTTCCCTCTGAACTATTACCTGCTATACCGGTACCTCGGCCCTTTGTTCGTTCAACAACCTTGGACTATCAACTGACATTTCTAAGCCTCACAGAGTTGTACTTTCTGCAATTACTATCTTTCCCCCTATCAGTTATTGACTCCTCTGAATTAAACATTCTTTAGCTATTGTTTTCTTGTTTCGTAATAACATACATAAATGCCGGCATCTGAAATAATTTCTTCCATATATATATATATATAAATGTTTTTCTGACCTTTCTTCTTCTTTTTTTCTGCTGATTGTTGTTTGTCGATGTTACTAGCACTTAGCACAACGATATTCTTGGTGTCCTGAAGGTCTGCGATTAAATTGCTGATTAGTACCTACGTCTTGTTGTCGTCTACCCCTTTCCTTCAGATGCTTATTCTTTTATTTTAATTGCTCTGGTTGTCTGTTGTCTCAGCGTCATCCCGTTGCCTTAAGATCTCGCCTGCCACGTTGGAAGTCAAGTATGTGGTGTTCACTTTGGGGGCCAAGTATGTAGCGTTCTCCACTGTGTATGTTGATGAGTGTATACTCCCCTACCTAATTACTTATAGCATGTCACTCTCCCCACGAAACTGTTATAGAGATGCATGTTATGGTGCCTCGGCTCAGCTCAAAGCTACGCTGATGTCGGTCGGCGTGCACTCAGATGACCCGCTCAGGGTTGTATGATGACGTGGTAGTTAGGAGATATACTTTTAAATGTCACAACACACTTTTAACTTCTAAAACTATTTTATATGTGGCGAAAACATTAAGATATCGCAGCACGCACTTTTGCCTTACATACTAATTACTTTAGTTTGTTTCTTGACATTTCCTGCAGTTTACACCTCGCAACATAATTTAGTATACTTCGCGTCGTTCTAATCTTATCTAATGACACGAGTCGTGGATCATCCCGACAGGAGCATGACAAAATGTGTCAAAGTACACGACAACTGCTGCTTATATAGAGCATTATGGTGTCCTGAAGGCTTTATTCCTCTTGGTTAACAAGCCCGCGAACTTGGCGTCTACGCATCCCATAATGCAATTCTTCTTACCTATAAGGCACTATAAATATGTCGTGGCTACGTTTATACAATGAAAAAAAATTGTACAATAGAGACTTCCCCAGCTCACTTTTACTTGTTACTCTATTGCACGCACATATAGAAAGGAGTACGTGGCTTTTACTAACTTTCTACTTTAACAAAGTATTCTTCCCTTATGCAGCGACCAAGTTTCATAAGCACCCTAATCTAAGCTTCCTACGAGCTAAGTTTCTTACATATTGGTAGATGTAATATTTATAAGTTAAATAATAGCCAATAATTAATAATAATGATAATAATAATGATATCCAGGAGAACTAACGGTCTCAAAAGTAATGCTTAATAGAAGAAAATACCGTTCAAGGATAAGGTAATACGATTAATACTCAGTTGACGATTTTCAAAGACAAAGAGAAACTTAAGAAAGCAGTTGATGAGTTTGTGTGATTGCACAGCAAAAAGGACTCAAAATATTAAGTTTTCTACATTTGGAAGAGTGTATGGAGTAGAGAGTGCAGAGATTAAGTGAGAAGAACATTCTTTTTTCAGATGCATTATTCAAATGCAAATTGAAATACATCTGAAGACCATGGGCTTAGACGCTTTTCAGACCAGTTTAGTGTGTTTGTAGACATGTAACATTCCTAATTGGTATTGTACTGAAGGTGCTACCTGAAGAGGATGCTGATGTTTTCTGAAACTAGTTGTGACGACCAGAGATGTATTTTCCCCCTACTCTCCTAGAAGGATATTAGACAGAAAGTTCTGTGTGGATGAAACCGGACTTTCCTTGAACACTAGATAGACTGAGCTGATCATTCTACCTTAAAACACTGAAGGGGCCATTTAGACTTCCATCACTATTTTCTACATGTACAAGAAGATCTAACAGTTTTACGATAAGTGGCAGTTTCAGAATTAAAACTACATACTTCATATTTATGTTTTATTTTCAAAACTCTCTGCTGTTCATGTAGGTACAGAGTAAAGTAGTAGCCTTTAAAGCAAGATATGAAATTCTGAAAACTAATACAATTTTGCTTAGTAAAAACATTAAGGAAACATTTTTGTAAACCAACTGAATATTAGGCTTATATTCATTTAGGGAGAGTGTTAGCAAAGTTTGAATAACACACTTCAGTTATTGTCGTGTACTTTCCACATACGGGTTCGTCGCATCCCATATGCATATTATGAGCATGTTTCCTGCAAAACTAGGAAATTTACACTTCAGTCACATTTCTGTAATGCGCGTTTTATTCTTCTGCTTCTTTCTTCGTTTATCATCAAAGCAGTCCATGGATTTAGCAGTATATGTCTTTTTTTTTTTGTGTTCGTATATGAGCTACGAAATTCCAAGGCCATCTCTAAGATGAAAACTCTGCGACTGACTCTCCTTCCTGTTACCAACTTGTATAAGATCAATGCATTTATTGCCGCTAAGTAAAGTAGGTTGCTCATAAATTTATCGGCCATCTACGAGAACCAGAACATTTAATCAACAACATCATCACCAAATTTGGTTGAGTTGAAACTTTTACTCTTTCTGGAGTCCTCTTTTATTTTTGGCAATATGAAGAATAAAATATGTGTTCCTAAGGACTATTCCATTTTTGCAGATGTGCACTTGTAAATAGTCAGCATTGTATCAGGGTCAGCCTTCTGTAGTAAAGCTGTGCTTCGCCGAGGTTCTCGCCCTTCTTTCACTTCACGCTTCCAACAAAATTGATTGAGTATTGGATTAATTGTTTTTCCACACAAGCCCTGTGTACGACAGGAGCTGTATAGGTAGAGTCAGACTGAAAAATGCAATGCCATAGCCGGGATTTCAAACACGGATCTCCCGACAGAGTAGTAGCTCAACTGGCTAGTAATCGGGGTATCCGTGGTTCAAATCCGGGCTATGGCATTGAATTTTTCAGTCTGACTCTACCTATCCAATTGATTGAGTTTTCAGCTTATCTACGAGTTTCGATGTTGTAAATAAACTGCCTTCAGTAACATAGGCTCTCTCCCTATGAATGGACTCAGCAAGTGGAGAACCACACATTTACCAACAAAGTCATTACTAGGTCATATATATGGTTTTACCGGTGTAGCTAAAGCCATTGCACACATACTTGGTATTCACATCTAT